>JAANDG010000019.1:0-583510 GCA_036852015.1 Pelodera strongyloides
TAGATAAGATCAGCAAGACCCCTACGTCCGCTACCAGACAATGAGTACAAAGTAGAAAAGCGGTATGCATTATTAGGTCTAAGGTCTAACAAGAAACATAATGCACATTCAACAAGAAACGTAATGCACATTCTACGAGTAGATGTTTCATCGTCGCAGTAAGGGGAGCAGGTCCATCATGCAGCGCAACACACACTATAAGTGTTCCAAACGGTGCGTAGATTATGATACTACTGCAGAACGAACATAGTTGGGGCACACCACATTATGCCCAGTCAACGCAGCTCGGTAAGATTACGCTAACCATAGGAGAAATAAAAAGGCTGCGGTTAGGCCGGCGGACATAAAAAGGCGGAGTCACATTGTGCGCGTTCGGGGCCGTTCTGTACCCGCACGATTTCATTTTACATTTATGCTATACGGTAGTACATCTGCATTTCGAAGTATTCCACCAGCACGTTATTTTCAGAAAAGAAGAATACATAGTTGTTGGAGAAATTTTGGAAGATGCTTCATTTTTATTTTACCAGAACGGCTAGGTAGGCAGTAACAGCCCAGGTACTGGGGTTTCCAAATATGGTGAAAATTTACAGCATTTTGGAACTACACGAGAATATTTTTTGAATTATTCATATTATATATGCAAGTTTCGTGCAGAAATACGGTAGTTTTCACAGAATCACAGTATCACACCAAATTTTTGGGATACTTGGAAACCCCATACGCAAACGCAAAACCGTTAATGGGGTTTGCAAATATGCCAAAAACCACGAGTTTTCCTTGCAAGTATCAATTCACAAAATCGTGTGCTTTTTACACACTTTTACCGTAATTTTGACACATCCGCACTATAGAAAATCCGCCATCAAAGACATTTTTTGTTGAACAATTGGTCCCGTGGCGATCGGTCGTAAAAACTGCCTGTAGATATGCTCGTGTAGTGCCAAGATACGGTAAATTTTTCGATACTTGCAAGGAAAATCGGGCATACTTGCAAACCCCATAAAAAAACATTCAATGAAAACAAAAGAATGCAATAGTGATATTGTAAAGGGCCTCGGTGGCCCAATGGAAACGTCCGCGCTTCGCAGTCAGCCGACCCGAGTTCGAATCCAGCCACATACACTAACTCAATGCCACCGAGGCGAATCCCCCATCCCATTGCCTAGCCTGAAGACTTCGAGGGATTTGTCCTTTCGTCTCGTCGTCAAACACTCTGTATAACTCCACAAAACCTCATTGGAGAGATCAAGGATCGACATTATCTGAAGAAAAAATCTCCCCTCCACGCATTCCCCTGCGGATTGAAGAAGCACGACGCTAGAAACCTTCCGCACTTGTTCCATGTACTTGATTGATGTTGTATCTGATTGATTGTATGTGTGAATAAAGTAGTGATATTGTAAATATTACCTAAAACGAAAGAATGAAGGAATGAACGTAGGTTGTATATAAAATAGTCAAATAATATAAAAACAATTGATGTATAATTGTAAATTTTGAATTTTATACCGTGATAACACGAACCTCGTTTCGACCCCCTAGCCGCAGACGAGGATTTTACAGGACAAGGCTGTTTTCACGTTCCACGGTTCCACATATAAGCACAATTATAGAAACTTGCTACAAAAACTGAAGACCGGGGACAAACTTGAATTGTGAAGATCTTATTTGAAACAAAAACAATAAAACTTCGAATATATGGGCGAGAACACATATACAACATCGAATTGGGAAAAGAAAAACCAAGAGGAGCTATTAAAATAAATTACTAAAAACAAGGTAAAATACAAACATAAAACTTATTGACGATCATCGGGACACACCACCCCAAATTGTAGGATAAAAAATTATCGATAGTATGAAATGTTTGTTTGTCGGTATCCGTGACAAAGTTCGAATTAAAATGATGTACGGTAGTCGTGCCACAATATATATTATATTATATATATGAATACTTTATTCAGTGTACTTTATTCAATAGGAAATATACTGAATAAATCACATGGTAGATACACAAATTCGTGACTCGGTGATGCATGAAAACCTTGCATAGAAAGCAAAGCAACTGAAATACGTGCATTCTGCAACTCGGTGTAATATCTTCAACATGGGGGGAAGATCAAAATGATCCGGAATAGTTACTAGTGGATCATAAATCCAGTTATATTCTTGACGACTACAGTGGGGTACAACCAAACGTCAGTCTTTCTCGGATTTTTCCTGCATTGTGTTGTTATCATGCTAATCATCAGCTCTTTGCAAAATTACCCAAGTGCGTCAACTACCAACTTTCAAGGGTGATAGCTTTGTAATATGTAGCTGTGCGAATATGTATCAATTTTTTCGCCACAGGATCTACAAATTCAAATCGTGTTTAAAGGGACAGGCCCATCAAAATAAACCTATATTTACGATACGTTCATAATGACTATCAAGCATTTTTATTACAATATATACAAACTAAATTTCACCATTATTCGCCCTAGACAACTTTTTTCCAATGTGATCAACGCATATGCTCTGTTCTTCTACTGCACGTTTTCTTCTACTGCACGTTTCCCGCGAAACAAAAATAAATCCCGCGTTACCTGGCAGGCTAGCACCCAATCCCACGCAATAAGAAAAGTCGCATGTTTCCTGACAAATTAGCCGATAATGTCCCGCAATTAAACATTAGACAAGGCCTTGTGTTAGCGGCAAGGGCCCTAATTAGCGCTCGCACTAAGAACCGAATCCCGCGTTTCCCGCTTGTTTGGGAGGAAACGTGGGATTACGATTACCGCTAAACTGCGAATGAGGAACATAGATGTATACCATAAAACAGCAGATTTTAATCGCATTGTAATTTGACGATAAATTTGCATTGACGACAAGGATATTTGCGGCTTTACGGTATACATTTAAGCTGAGCGCATCGGAAAAAAGTTTTCCATGGCAAATAAATGTGAAATTTAGTTTGTAAATATTGTAATAAAAATGCTTGATAGTCACTATGGACGTATCGTAAATATAGGTTACTTTGGTTTACTTTGATGGGCCTGTCCCTTTAAATACAATCGGGAAATGCGTAAGACTATTTAGCTGAAGCACATGTCGTTCGGTGTCCGATATCTGCCTTAGAAAGGTCTAATTTGAATGACGGGGATTTGGGATAGGCGGATATGTGCTCTTCCCTGTTGGAGTCTCAGATTACACATACAATGTAACCCGTACCATAGATATGATTGAGACTGACACTGAGGAATCTTGGCGGTTGCGCGGCCTACACCGGGCCCGAAAAAGGTGGGCCGCCTAGACCTCGACTCGAGTGACAGAGAAAAGGTGGGCGGCTGGTGCGCCTGATGTGGTGTAGGACAGTTGTAGGCGAACAAAAATACCCATGAAAGTTGAAGATCGGCGTTCTCAGGCCTACATCAGGCCAACACTGCGCCGGTGCGCCGCCTACACCAGGCCCGAAATGGGTGGTCCGCCATGCCTGGACCCACCCATTTTTTGTAGGCCGCGCACCGGCCAAAGTTTCGCGGTGAAAGGTTTGGTCCCGGTATTGAAAACACTCGCATCTCAATCCATCTTGGTGTTATGGAGGAAGTTGCTGGATAAGTGATCAGAACTGCTGGATTACTAAGGCAAGTTACTGCAGGGGTTCATCATTGGTGCTTTGGAGACTCTCGACTATTTCTTTCGTAATTAGGATGTGGCGTTGAGAATTTCGAATTAACCTGCGTGCGACTCTGGGAGGTTTCCGAGTGGTAGTCGCTCATATTTAAATTTTTAATTTTCTACTGGTTAGTACCAAAGAAACGATTTCCGATAGGAACATAGGGACAACATGATCACTTCCTACTTCAAGGGTGTCTTCGTGGTGATTTACATGCCAATCGGGAAGTTTTGAAAGAAAATCAATGAGGTGCGTAACATCATTAAGTCGATTGAGAGAGGAGCACTGTTACAGCTGTAGCCTGTGTGTGTGTGTGTGAATGTAGAATGCTCTTGTCAGGGTACAGCTATAGCGATTGACTTGCGGTAGAACTGATGTATATTGCGATAAACAGTACACAAAATATACAATCGGGTTTATCTGAGGAAATACAATGTTGAACAGTATATGAGTTGGGTATTACGGTAGAGTACGGTAGCGATTGTTTGTGGTGAGTAGCGGGAACAGATATGTGAGGAGAGAAGAAGCGATGTGTCCGCAGGATCCACGTTTATATACGGCACGGCGGCAAAGTGGGACGATCAGCGGGTGCGCGCCGGGGAACTGGGGCGAGCAACAGAGAAGGGTCGCCCTGGCGGCGACACTCCGGGCCCAGAAAAGGACCCAGAGCCGTCCTAGGCTTCGCGAGCCTGGACAGTAATCTTTTTGAGTTATTTTGCGAGTGAAGTTGATTATGTGTTGGCGTATGCTCACTGCATCGCCTCGTGCCTGGTGTTTTGCGATTAGCTGCTGTGGTTACTGTAACTCGCTGAGTTGTCCGCTCGCGGCGGACCCTCCGGGCGCTACGCTCACTGCATGCGCCGATACTTGTACCTTACAACCGCTTGTGGAGTAAGTTATGTGGTTAAATTAGAACAATTTGCTGGTTACAAGAGTGTTGGGTCTATTATACAGATCGTACGAGGAAAAGTTATACTATATGATCAATTTGCATAGCATCGAGTCTTTTGTACTCTGCTAGTCGGCTCAAACTGTCTGACGCGGATACTGTAGATACCAAGTTACAGTGTATATTAATTGTAGCTCCCGAGAACGTACACTCAAATTTTGGTGATAATAGACAAAAAATGCGAATTCGAATGTGTTCAAAGGGCTGTGTAGTAGTAACAAATAACGCAATTTCACAATTGAGAAATAAAAATAAAGTAACATTTCAATTATGCATATGATTAGGCATTATTTTTTAATGTATTGTAGTGCATTGTGAATGTAATCATGTAATGTACAATTGTTAGGTGAAAAAACTGCGGCATATAATTAACAACAATTTTATATGTAGTGTATACGAATATTGTTAACATAATTGGGTCCCCTTCGGCTCCATTTGGCGCATTCCGGCATTAGTTCTTCTTGGCTTCACCTTGCGGAGGCTGCGGAGCTAAACAGGGATTTTGTTAATTGTGGCATTAAATTGCAGATACGATTGAAACTTAGGTTCTGTGTACGAATTAGTTAATTACGCCTGATTGTTTGCAGGTTCAAATTTCCTAGAGAAAAAAGGGCGGAATATTATTCATTTTATGTTGTTCGAGAGCAAAAATGTGTAAAATGCTGTGGAATACAATGTAAGTAAAAAAAATTGGAGACATACCATCAGTCCTTAGTTTCTTCCGTACGTCTTTGCTGAGCATAGCAATGTCCTTCGTTGTTGTGGGCGCCTTGGCGTCCTCAACTGGACATAGCAGCTTGGAGTGGGTATCAAACCGCTCTGCGCATTCGGTATGACGGCAATCAACGTATCGATTCACACAAGCACTGGAGTTGCGCTCGATCCCTTGCATCCGACAAGCTTTAGAGAGGCATAGTCGACAAAGGCCGTTCTGCACCGCAAACTTGCGGCGTTCCTCCAGACTGAATTTCGGACTCGGACATTTTCCGGTATAATGTGTGCCCGAACAGAACTGGCACACAGCCTTGGACTCCCTTTCTGCCTTTTTCTTTTGTATCTCCTCGTGACGTCTTTTGCGGTGGTACTGAGCGGAAACATTGGCAATATGTATAAATGACATCGTTTCTTCTTCCGTGAGGTTGTTCATCCTGGAATTTTTCAACACATACGTCAGATTCAATTAAGGTCATCGTATGCGTGAATGTCAGAAGGTAAGAAACTGAAGGATTTTGGAGCTTTTTAGTGAAGACATATAAAAGAGTTGATACATAGTCGTGTGAAGGACTTTGAAATAAATAAAAAGAGAGCGTGTGCTCGTTGGCATGTGGATTGTGGTGAAGTGAGGAGTGTAGGCGGCGTTAGGGCGGCCTACTTTTGTTGATTTATTGTTACTAGATACGATCTAGGTTAGTGTAGGTTATTGGATGTGTATGATCGAGATGTACCTTTGATAAATTTTATGAGTAGGTTATCGTGCGAGAAGGGAAAAATATATCATAATATTATGTTTGTGTGGTATGTGAACGATACTGAGGAGTTACAAGAGTAGAGCGTATTTTGCTAAGAAGGGTATGCATTTACTTAAGGCATATATTAGTGCTAGTGTGATTAGGAAGTATCCAATTATTTTTGGTAGGTTTGTGAGTATACTCCAACCGATGTGTAGTACATCGGGTAAGTGGAATCCGTCAGTGTTGATTGTGGCATTTTTTCCACCAATTACTACGTGAATTCCGTGCTCCATGTCTTCTGTGTTTGTGAACTGTAAGTGTCCTTCCATGCGAATGGCAATGTTTTTGGCACCACATTTCACATAGCACAGTTCAGATACGAGTGCATTGTCGAATTGTCGTCTAATTTCATTGCTGAACCCGTTTTTGTTGCAGAGTATGGTGTGCATATAAGTCTTGTCGCACTCTATGTGTGCGCGTGTAGTCTGTTCAGCGAAACATACTATATTTGCCGTTGCTCCAGCGCTGTGGCAATTATAGCACCCAGTGTATGGGGTGAATGACGTAATGCGACAATCTGCTGAGTTCTCGTTTGTGTATATGTCAAATACTGATTCGAGACGGATATTCAAGTGAAAGGAAGTGTCGAACATTTTTAGACTTGGGACGTTGTTGACAGTTTGAGTTAGTTCGAACGATTCTCCGATAATTGGGAGAGAGTATTCGTGGCTGTTTAGTTCCGCGAATAGGTCTCGTTCTTCGCACTGACAGATGCTTTGTTCTTCACCAGCTTGGCAGGTGCATGTCTCAACGTATTCACATATGCCCTTGTCATTGCAGTTCAGTGCAGGTGATGGTGCGTTTCTTTTTGCTACGGCAATCTTGTTCCCAGCTTGCAGAAATGATGATTCACTGTAGGGGAGCATACCTTCGTGATTGATATTTACCAGGGTGATTTTCACATTTCCCGCTTCAATCTGTTGTCCTTCGAAAACAGTGATTGTGGTGACATTAGTTTGACCATTGAGCTTTCTGTGTTCGACATCAAGGACCATTTGTGATACCCACTGTCTGCACTGGAAGGTCTGAATCTCTGTTTCGTTGTTCGGTATGGCGTACGTTCTATAGAAAAGACAACCATTATCAAATCGGAAACATTGACAAGACCATCCTCCGCATGATGTGGTGCAATATGATCGTCCTGGATATCTATTTGCTGTTGCTAGGTCTGGAATTAAAGTATCGTGTCTGACGCCTCCACATTTGTCTGCAACGCATAATGAGTTGCCTGCGCATCTTTTTGCGGATTCAACTGAAATCGTAGAGTTTCGGGTGAACGCGATGTCTGTTTTCAGGCAGCGGTAGCTGGCGTGACGTGCTTTAATTATGAACTGCTCGTAGATAGTGTTGTTGAGTGCAACGTTTACGCAGGTTTCTTTAGTGTGCGGTGTGAAGAATATGTCTTGAAGGCTTCGAACTTTACACTGGTCATTCTCGCAGATCGTCTCGTTGTGAGAGATACTAATTGTGGTATCACATGCTGATGTCATTGTGATTATATTTAGTGCAATAGTCAACAGTGTCAAGTTCTTCCGAGAGGGTATTTTAAAGTTAAAGGTTCCTAGACATCGTGATGTGCTTGGTACTTCTTGTGCGGTATTCTTTTGTGATCTCTTGCTTGAGGGAATTTTGGGTAGTCCCCAATTGGTGAGTTCTGTCATTTCTTCGGCGATCTCGTCGGTCTCTTGTTTTCCCCTTAGGCGATTGCCGACACGCGATAGGGGGTGTTGGTTGCTCGTTGACCGATTTTCCTTGGATAATCTCTTGCGGATCAGCTGGTATCCCGTGGCGATGTTTCGCATTGTCTGGTTGAAACGACAGGTGAGAGAGAAGATAACCCAAATAAGGAATGTGAATAATAATAAGAGGAATGTGATTAATGTTACAAATCTTTGTGGTTGACATAGTGGGTTTAGAGCGTTCTCCCAACAGAAAGTACATTGAATATTCTCACAAAAGGGTTGTGAAGCACAAATTTGTTCGAGTATTACAAATTTTGTTCCGTCAAAACGTTTCCAGCGAATGTTGTGCTTGTGTAGTGCAATATTTTGCGGCAATGGGACTTCCGTTTCCTTGTTCGGGGTCATCGAGTTAAAGCAATATCCGTTTTTCACTTGCATGGCACGAGCACATACTTTGTATGGGTGATCAGTTATTGGATTGGAGTCTTTCAACAGAACACTGCCTCTCGTGCATATGATGGAGGCATCGTTTGATATAGCTGGGCTCTTTGACATAAAATGGTTATGAACAGAAAACTTTTGGGCGATCTTGGGAGCACTTGTAGCGGGTTTTGCTGTGAGCCATTTTTCGTAATGCTCATCGTGTACATGGTCCTCTGGAAACCTTCCTAGATGTTTCAGAAAACTATCCAGTGTCATGTTATACTCTTTCGAGATAGATTTCTTTTCTACCTCTGCATTGCGCGTTGTGTGTTCTCCCCTGTCAATATAAACCGTGGTTGTTGGTTGCGCTGTTGTCGGCGTTGTTTGAGTTTGGGAGTACGGTGCCTGAGACAAGAGTGCCTGAGTTTTTTGACCATATGCCTGAGGGATTACATAGGGAAGGGTTACAATTTTTGCTGTGGCTTCCTTGGGTTTCCAAGTTGTTGGTGTGGTAGTCAGTGTTGTGTAGCTAATGGAGCGTACTGTATGTGCGATTGTTTTCCAAGGAGTTTGATTAGTTGTTTCACGTACTGGGATTACTGTAGGTGCTGGTTTTGGTGGAGTGACAGGTGGTTTTGTGGTTGCGGGCAGCGTACTTGGAAGAGGTGTTGTAGTTGTAGTGCGCATTGTTGTTGGAAAGGTTGGAAAACGAGTACCGTATGTTGGAATTTTGTCCAGGTTTATTTTGACGCAGTTTGCTGTCTGGAACAATGAAAAGGCCATCACAATGCAGAAGAATGATATGGCATTTGTTCTCAAGGTGTTTGATTTGCCCTTTGCAGAACGCGCGTACTCTTGAACTCTTTCCTGCTGAACCGGTGCCTTCTTTGGTGCTGGGTAGCAAATTTCGAGCGGTACAAGGAGTTGGACAGGCCTGGTGATGAGGTTTCCACGATTTGATTTTAGGCTTACTGACCGAACACGACCGTCCCGGCCTAGTTTAAGGTCCATTACCCGTCCGAGTTTCCATTTGTATCTCGGCTGGTTTTCATCCTTGATGAGTACCACCTCACCGATCTGTGGCACAAGTTGCGCTGCATGTTCTTTGTTCTTTTGCGTGTAATTCTCGAAAACCTTGTTGGTAGCAAGGTAATCTCGCTTCCATAGCTTCCAGAATCTTTCGACATGTTTGTTTACGTCTCGGTAGGATTCCGTGTAGTCCAGATATTCGTTCTCCTGGTCGTTGATTTCGCACTGCGGCATGCGGATTCTTGGTGAGATCAGGTCGATTGGCCGAATAACTTCGAACTCGTTGTCCGTGTCATTAACATAAGTTATCGGTCTGATGTTGACGATTTTCTCGGATTCAATCACAGCGGTTTCAAATTTCGATTTCGTGAGAGTTGTGTTGCCAATTGCGTGTCTTAATGCTTTCTTCAGTATGCCAACCATTCTTTCCACACTTCCGTTCTGCCATGGAGCGGCAGCGGCACTGAACTTCCAGGTTAATTTGTGACGTGCTGCCAGCTTGTCGATGTGCTCTGTGGTTGTCATTCCGTTCAAAAGTTTGCTTGTGAGGCTGAATGTTGTTGCATTGTCCGAATATATGGTCTGAGGAGTACCTTTTCTCGCCATGAATCTTGCCAGTGCTAACATGAATTCGTCTACCGATAGCGAGTATACTACTTCGACATGCAACAGTCTCGAAGCTAGGCAAGAGAACAATGCGATGTATGCTTTCGTTGTGTGGAATAAGTCACTGTTCAGAACGGTAAATGGACCAGCGAAATCAAGTGCGGTATGCGTGAAGGGTAGGGACCTGTTAACTCTCTCTTTTGGCAGCTGTGGGAGTGGAGCTACTGGAAACGGCTTGTTGTTTTGTCTTCGACATTTTGGACATCCTCGCAATGCTGATTTCACTGCGCTTCTCAGTCTTGGTGCATAATACTTTTCGTTAAAAATACCCATTACAGTATTAACGCCAGAGTGATGACTGTACTCGTGTATGTCCATGATTATCAGGTAAGCGAGTCGTGAGTTAGCTTTTAGCATAGGTCTCTCAGTTGACCATTCTTTGTCATTTTCGCGTCGGTGTTTGTGGAACACAATTCCGTTTTCCATGTACAGATTCGCGTCTTTTCTTTCGTGAATCTTGAACTCTCGTTGGTGTTGACGAATAAGGACTTTTTCTGCTGCATCAATGAGTGTTCCATTAATTCCGTTGTTGACGAAGACTGAATTCAGTTCGGGACAAGCCTTGCGTAGCTTGCACGCTGGATTTCCGAAGAAATTCACTGAGCGCACGAGAAATGTGAGTACCATGGCTACCATAGTGTAAACTTTGTAGACACTGTTTGTCCATGTGAGATCGAAACGGAATTCTGTAGAATCAGGGATTTCCTGAACATGTGTGGTGCGAGTTTCGATGACTGCGATTTCCTTCTTGTCGATTTCTTTGTCTGCATCGCTCAACTTCGTAATTTCTTGGAAGTTTGGGTTTTTCGGCCAGTTTGCTTTGCTTTCCAGAATCCATTTTGGTCCGTGCCACCAGTTGCTTGAGTCGATTGTTTCCGGAGTGAGAGATCGAGTTGTGTGGTCGGCTGGATTGTCTTCCGAGTTGACGTGACAAAATTCGGTTGGGATTCCTTTCGATTTAAAATAGTCCGCTGTGCTGCGGATTTCTCGAACTCTGTTTTCGACGAATTGCCTGTAGGTTGTGTTATTCTTGACCCAGTAGAGTGCAATCTCTGAGTCGGAGCAAATCGTGATTCTCCTTATTTTCAATCGAAGTTCCTTCTCCACGTATTTTGCCAAGCGTGTTCCGATGAGGATGCTCATCAGTTCAGCTCTCGGAATTGTTAGACCTTTGTCAGTGCCAAGCCGCGACTTTGACATTATCAAGTTGGTTGTCGCTTGACCTTTCTCGTTCTGGCTTCTGAGATACACTACTGTTCCGTACAATCTTTTGCTGGCATCTGTGAATACCACAAGTTCGTGGCTCATTATATTTCCGCTGGGAAACTGGTATTTCCTGGGAACAACCATGTTGGTTTCCTTGATTGTTAACAGAAACTCTCTCAGTTTGTCTTGCATCTCCTTGGGAAGGACTTCGTCCCATTCAACTCCAAGCATCCAGATATCTTGAATGAGAACTTTCCCTGGTGCGTAAATGGGAGAATATAATCCGAGTGGGTCGAATGTTTCTGCCATAGCTCGAACGGCCATGCGCTTCGTTATGGAGACGTCGTCTGGGATGTCCTTTGCTTTCTTGATAGCGTAGGTGTCCTCACGAATGTTCCATTTCAGGCCCAATACTTTCTGAGATTCTTGTCCGTTCAGGTCTTCTTTTGGGATTCTTGACACCTGTGAGCAGTTGCTTGCAAACTCTCTGAGGTTCATGCTCATGTCGGAAAAAATCTTCTTTGATTGGTGATAGAGAGAGATTAGATCGCTTGCCTTGTCGAAGGAGAGGATGAGGTTGTCCACGTACAAGTCGTTGTGGATTGCGTTCTTGATCACTGGAGAAGCTTTGCTTTTATCGGTGTAGAACTGAATTGATCGTCCGAGTAAGAACGGCGATGAGTTTATACCGAATGGTATGCGAGTGAACCGTAGGATGCGAAGATTATCTGGATGTGGTGGTTTGTTTGGATTCTTCAGGAAAAGAAAACGTGTTGCGTCACGATCTTTCTCGTGCAATCGGATCGTGTGGAAGGCTTTTTCCACGTCAGCTATCATGAGCTGTTTCGAGACTCTCGAGCGTATTATGATTCCTGGACTTTCAGGAAGAATGACTGGTCCGGGGTGCAGGCATTCGTTGAGGGATCGTTTTCCCTTTTGGTGCGATGACGCGTCATAAACGACACGATGCTTGGTTGTGTTGGACTCGAGTTTGGTCACCACCATATACGGTATGTAGTAGATTGGATTCTTGCTTTTCACTGGGGCTTCCTCGATGATATTGGACGATAATTGTTGTTCGATGCCGTCACAGATTGCTTTCCATACTGTTTGATTCTTGTTTGCTGATTCGTAGAGTTGAAATAGGCGACGGTAGGCCACTCCGTAATTTTCGCCGAGTTCTTTGGAAGCCCCCTCTTTCCATGGGAGATTCACGGTGATTTCTCCCTGTGGAGACATTCTGACTGTCTTGTCGAATTGTTCGAGAACTGCGTTGTCATTGTTTTCTTCAGCTTCTTCGTTGATACCGATGTTTTCAAGTTTCCAGCGACGTTCGATGTCGATGTTCTGTTCTTTGACGGTATTCATTCTGGTTGTAGTACTGCCATTTTGTGCTCCGCAGACAATGTAACCGAATATGGTTGGGACTAGGTGAAGTCCCGAAGGCAGTTTGTACTGAGGCTTCTCGAATAGCATGACGTTGAAGAACAGATCGATTCCAAGAATCATGTGGATGTCTGATTCTTCTTCTTGTTCGGAGTGAGAGATTTTTCTCTTCTTGAGGAACTTTTTGTCTGCTTCACTCAGTTGCTGAAGTTTGACTGGAGAAGTGATCTCCTTCTTGGTGAACATGAGGCATTTGAACTCTTTGTCGTGTTCGTCCACTAAGGTTGTCTCGACTTGGTCAACGGAAATTGATTTCGTTTCGTTGCCGAACAGGATTAAGTTCATTTCGACGTCAGACTGCACTTTGTTGAGCTGCCGTTCGTCCGCTACGTCTTGTCTGATGAAACTATTTTCAGCTCCTGTGTCGATCATTGCGTTTAATATGAACAATTCGTTTGTTCGATCGTCGCGAATCGCTGGCTTTGCGATCATGAGAAGGTTGTCGATGTCGTGCTGTCTCTTGGACATATTTTGCCGTGTTTGGCGTTGATTCCAACCTGTACGAGGCGGATTGTTTGTGGACTGATTTTGTTGCGCCGTTCCTGACTGATTACTGCTTTTCTGGCAGAGTAGTGTGGCGTGATTTGTGCCGTTGCATCTTTTGCAGCTTGTGTGGGTTCTGCACGCGTTTGTGAGATGGCCTTTCTTCAGGCATTTGAGACAGCGCTTCTGGAGAAGTAAGGAATTCTTCCTTGATTGTAGTGTTGGACATGTGCGGCATTCAGAAGATTTGTGACCTTCTCGGGAGCAGAATATGCAGAAGGGTTTGTCCTTCTCATTTGCAGAATTTGTGGTACGCTGGACGGGGTTTCTGTTTGGCTGTCTTTGAGGGATGTCGCGGTTCCCGTTGTACTTGTTGATGAACTGTGGATTGTTTCCTGTGCGGAGATTGGTGCGGGTGAACTGCGGATTGTGTTCCGTGCGGAGATTGGTACGTGTGTTCATTACGTTCACGTCGAGGTCTTCGATACCTTGCATAACGTTGTTCAGCTCCTCTTGGCCGCGTATGATTTCATCGATTTCCTCCAGCATTTCATCCATGTTGGTGAACTCAGTTTCGATTTTGTGTAGTTCCGTCAAGACGCTTCGTGGGAACTTCATTTTTACGTCCAGAATCATTGTACGTGTGTTCATGTCCAGTTGTAGCTTACGGAGACTTGCTACGAGTGCACACACTTCGTTGTATGTGCTTCTGATGCAGCGCGTTTTATCGCGTGCTCTGGGGAGTTTTTTCAATTTCTCCCAGATGGCTTGCAGCCGTGTTGTTTCATTGCCGAAAGTCCTTCGCAATGTGTCGATTGCTTCATCGTATGTAGATCCGTCCGAGTTGAATTTTCGAATAAGATCGTGTGCTCTCCCCTCGAGATTTGACCGCAACGTTGTGAATTTTATGATGTCTGGGTGGTTCGTGTTGTGGACTAGCGCGTCAAACATAGCCCAGAACTCATCCCAGGTCTCGGGATCTCCATTGTACTTGGGGATCTTGAACTCGGGCATCATGTGCCTGAGGAGGTAATTGTCCTCTGTTGTACGTGCAACATTATTGCAACGGGCTTCTCTGTTGGCAGTGTTGGCAGTGTTGGCTGCCTGTTGTCCTCTGTTGCTTGTCTGCTCCTGTTGTTCCCTGCGCTGTAGGGATGATCTACCTAAGGAGGAGATAGACGGGTTTTGTTCTGCTTCGCTTGGTTCAATAGCGTGACCTTCGTCAGTATACGTTCGCTTGTGACGTGCTACACGTGTGTTCCCTGCTCTGTTTGAAAATGACATGTTTCTCAACTGTAAGTCGGGGAATGCGTTCCTTGCATTAGTTTTCAGCCG
The DNA here is from genome assembly GCA_036852015.1 of Pelodera strongyloides. Classification (NCBI taxonomy): domain Eukaryota; kingdom Metazoa; phylum Nematoda; class Chromadorea; order Rhabditida; family Rhabditidae; genus Pelodera; species Pelodera strongyloides. Next base: position 14,392 of record JAANDG010000019.1, read on the forward strand.
TTCGTACGACTGTTCCATGTTAATCAGTTGTCTTTCCATTTCGGAAAATAGTTTCTCGGCATCCTTCTGTTTCTTGTCAAGTACGTCTCGTTGCAGCTGTCTTGCGTCTGGCGTGAGTTCTTCGGCTATTGCCTGCCCTGCGGACAGGTAGTCTATTATCTCATCTTTCATCGAGAAGAGCGCATCGCGCTCTCTTCTGATGACAGCGACGAAATCGATAATTTTTTGCTCTGTGTCTAGTACTGGTGTGTTTGCGATAGCAGCCTGCTTGGTGTCGTTGTTTAGTTCATGTCTGCATTCATCTAGTGCGCTCGTAAGCGAAAGCTTAACTGCGTTTAGCTCCTTGAAAAGGGGCTCGTTGTGCGCTGTGGTCATTGACCTAGTCATTCGTCCGACGTTTCTGACCGTTTGGTCGTCATCGCTTAGGTAGCCGCGATTAGACGGCATTGTGCTACTCTACAGATTTTCGAGAGAAAAAAGGAAATTGATTTAGAGTACGATGAACGATTATGGGCCTCTGGGATGGCTGCAAAAGCAGGCTCTCAGGGCAGAGGGGCCTCAGGGCTGGCTGTAAAAACAGGCTCCCAGGGCAAAGGGGCCTCAGGGCTGGCTGTAAAAACAGGCTCCCAGGGCAAAGGGGCCTCAGGGCTGGCTGTAAAAACAGGCTCCCAGGGCAAAACGCCTCGAGGGCTGGCTGCGGTGAAGCAGGCTCCCAAGGGCGAACACGAAAGAACGAGACGGGACGATGGACGCACGTTCACGAACCTAGCGGACTATCAACACCTGTTAAGGTAGATGACAGTCGCAAGATTAATGAGGTGACGAATTGTGACAAACGACAAAGATCAACGGTCTGGCGTACGTGTGTACTCTTCAGTCCGTTGTTGACAGACACGACACAGATGACACAGTAACAAGAAAAAAATCACAATTCTGTGCTGAGACAAATTTAAAAGAAAACGAAGAGGAATTGAAGTTGCGAGAAAGGGCTGCTGGAGAAACAACAGAAATAAGATCAACAAATTGGCGATATAAGAAGATTTTAGTCTCAGATGGCGAATCTAGACAAGGGATTGGGTTATGAGGAACACAACTGTGACGACTGATATGTGAGAGCTGAAGAAAGAGTGGTCAATGTGACACTATTTCCTTCAGCGAATGAATGAAAGAGAGAAAAAATGGATAGAAAAAACGCCCAGAATATGTGTGTTATGACGAAGTAATAGATCAAAATACAACTAAATGTATACGCGATAAGCGATAATAGATTGAAAGCAAGTATGAACGACAAATTGAATCACTGAAATTTCCGACAGATATGAAAAAAGAGCAATGAAAAAATTTCAACAGGTATGTTTGAAAATGAAAACGAGAAATAAATTGAATTGATGAAAAATCAAAAATGTAAGACGGTTGTTAGTTGGGAATACAAATGGAAAATAGAAAAAAAAATTGCCAAAAAAAGGTACAGTAATAAGTAAATAAATAAAAGTGATTAAAGTGTTAATTGGAAATAAACACAGTAAAAAAGAACTTACTTTTTCGCCACGCGGGTCTTCAGAATAGAGTAGGGCCACCGTATTAGACGGTGCACCAATGTTAAGCTGTAGCCTGTGTGTGTGTGTGTGAATGTAGAATGCTCTTGTCAGGGTACAGCTATAGCGATTGACTTGCGGTAGAACTGATGTATATTGCGATAAACAGTACACAAAATATACAATCGGGTTTATCTGAGGAAATACAATGTTGAACAGTATATGAGTTGGGTATTACGGTAGAGTACGGTAGCGATTGTTTGTGGTGAGTAGCGGGAACAGATATGTGAGGAGAGAAGAAGCGATGTGTCCGCAGGATCCACGTTTATATACGGCACGGCGGCAAAGTGGGACGATCAGCGGGTGCGCGCCGGGGAACTGGGGCGAGCAACAGAGAAGGGTCGCCCTGGCGGCGACAAGCACAATGTTCTAGAGTGAAATGGCTGAGAGTGGAGACTACCTAACGTGATGCAAATTTCGGATTTTCCCGCTAATTGTGCGGGGTTTCCGTCCACGCCCACTACTGTGGTAACGCTTTCATCTAACTTGAATGATGGGCATATTTATTGCGATGGAACTTAAATAGAGGCACCAGTATCACTGAGAGCCGATGAGTTGCGCGCCGCACCATTTCGGGAAACAAAATGCGCGCCGCAAAGGAATGGGAAACAAAATGCGCGCGGAATAGAAATGGCGCGCAAATTGTTTCCCGAAAAGGTGCGGAAACGGTGCGGAAATGGTGCGGGCGCAACTTGCGTCCCGCACCATTTCCGAACCTTTTCGGCAACGTTTTTGAAAGCGCTCGGAGGAACGGCCGTAAGTGCAGTTGTTGTACTAATATTTTTCCGCAAGCATAGATCCCACATGTGTTGTGAGACCGAGTGGTCTAAGGCGCTGTTCAGAGAAATTATCTAACCAGAGTGTAGGGTTCGAATCCAACACGCTGCTCTCTTTTTGCAGTTGCTACTTATACCGCACCGTTTCCGCACCTTTTCGGCAACGGTTTGGGGGTGTTTCCCGCAACAGTTTGGGGGTGTTTCCCGCACCAAAACGGCAACCAGAGTCGGTGAAAAAACTTTTGCGGCGCGCATCAAATTCTTTTGCGGGAAACACCCCCAAACTGTTGCCGCACGCAACTCTTAGGTTTCGTTGTTATATCGAAACCAGTATGACTTGAAATCTGGGTGAATCTTTATCAAAAGAAAAGGGGTTAGTGGGGTTAGAGACGTGGGGCGTTATGCTGAAAATCGTCGTCTCAGTTTGGTTGTCGTCTCAGTTTGGTTCCGGAAAGGCCGGATTTCTGGACAAGCTACTGACGCGTAGGATGTTCAATTGAGTACCAGGGGTTTAGGCGCTCTTTGTTGATCGGCGCTCGGTTGGGGTGCGAAGATTGAATAAGAAACAGAGTTTGAATGAACGAGGTGAAAGATGTTAGTAGTAACGTAACAATAGAAATCCAGGCTATCTATCAAGTAACACATAACAATCTAGCCGACAATAATTTGTTACCGAAGTAAGTGAATCACTGACTTTGAAGTGCTGTCGGAGGTACCACTTGGTTAACCATTTCGTTCGAATGTTGGTATTATTAAGAAATGGTTGAATTTCCTGGATTGTACTTCATCGAAACTAATGTTGGTCATCTGAATTGTGCACTCTCATCCACCAATCTGGGGGTTTCCAAAAAAATAGTCTTTTCCTCATTGTCAGACTAAACAAATTATGAGATTACCTTTTCTCGTACGTAAATCGAGGCATCCTAGGAAAATGCTGACAACGAGTGCTCAACTTCTGATTCTGATAACATCTCACTCTCTAGTGGGGCATCCTAGGGTATAACTATAGTGAATTGACTGAAAAATATTTGACCCAACTCTTTGGTACGCTATGTGGGAACTCTCATCCACTGTCGTCTAACAACTTAAGATTCGAGCACTTGTGAACCAGCAGGGTTCAAAAAAATCGGGTTTGGGGATCTGCGTCCCTGGAACGTTCCTAACAACTCAACTACACCCGTTACTTACACCGGTGTAAAAAAAAATGAGGCAACATGACAGTAAACGGACATCCTACACAAAAAGAAGAAAATAGACGCGAAGAACATAGTGGTTGAAACCCGAAACCACTCGACTGATACCAATAAAGCAAGCGTAAAGGGGAAACGTTTATTTACAAAAGTAAAGTCCTTGAAGTTCTTCTTCTCTTCCTTATAATTGAAGTTCTTCTCTTCGCAAGAAGTAACATTTTCGCACGCAGTTCACGAGGGAAGCTGCTTTTCTAATATGCAGACGCACACCGTAGTTTGCTTTCAAATATCGGTGGCAGATCGATCGCATCGATCGGATCAATATTTTTTCAAATTTCAAAATTTCAAATTTTTCAAATTTTTTTTTTCAATTTATGATCGCGGCTGGCGATTATTGTTATATTTTTTGTTTGTTTTGTTTTGCGTGTTCCTTTTTTCCGTATATGTTTCAGTGCATGTTTAGGGTGCATGCGAGTTTTTTGTGCTGATGTACGCTGTTAATGCTAAATTATATGAATTCTTTATTGTACACCGAAGTAAAGCGGAAGACAAAAAAAACGACAACAATAATATAACAACAACAACAACAACAACAACAAATAACAATGAGAGTAACAAAGCGCATATAACAAGCGACAAAAACTATGTACAACAAAGGAATGAAGGTACATGTGAATAACTAAGGGTGAATGTTTATATTTGCTACTTCATAAAGCTCGATTAGATCAAGCTCCTCAATGCGGGTTTTAAACGAATCAACGGAACTCGAAAGAACAATACTATCAGGAAGTAGGTTCCACAAACGAGTGGCCCTGTGCTTAAACGAGAACAGAGACTGGGTAAGTTTATCAGAATCCTGAATAACATAGGTGACTCTAGGCCCGCAGGCATGCATTTAAGCAAATATGCCCCTTTAAGCAAATATGCCCATATGCCCAAACAATCGCATGTCGCCGTTCCTTAGGAACCTTCCCAGTTAAAAACGATTTGTTAAAAAATTTACACAATAAGGGCATTAAAACTACTTTAAGATTTTTTATAACAAAAGAAGAAATCCCGGTGCAATCTTAGAAAAGGGGCGCATCGCCGCGCCGCCCCGCCGCGCGCGACGTCGCACGGCCGCACTCTCATTTTCTCTGACAGAGAGAGAGGGAATATTTCCCTCTCTATTTTCCCTCTCTACATTTCCTCTCTATTTTCCCTCTTTTCATTCCCTCTCTATTTTCCCTCCTATGTTTCTCTCTCTGCTTTCCCTCGCTATGCTATGTTTCTCTCTCTGTTTTCCGCCTTTATTTTCCCTCTCTGTTTCCCTCTCTGTTTTCTCTCTCTCTCTATTTTCCCTCTGTATTTCACTCTCTCGATTTCCCCCTTTGTTTCTCTCTCTCTTTCTGTTTCCCTCTTATGTGTGTCTATTATCTCTCTCTCTCTCTCTCTCTCTTATGTGAGTCCCTCTCTGTGTTTCACCCTCTCTATTTTCTCTCTCTGTGTTTGCTTCTCTCTCTTTCACTCTCTCAATTCTTCTTCAGAGAAACAGAGACGGAAACGGAGAGAGAGAGAAAACAGAGAAAGAAGTACAGATGGAAAATAGAGAGAGAGAGACTGAAAACAGAGAGTGAAACATAGAAAGATAGAGAGAGAGGTAGAGCACAGACGGAGACGGAGAGAGAAACTTAGAGAGGGAAAATAGAGAGGGAATGAGAGGGGGAAATAGAGAGGGAAAATAGAGAGGGAATGAGAGGGGGAAATAGAGAGGGAATGCAAAGAGCGAAAATAGAGAGGGAATGTAGAGAACCTCTCTCTGTCAAAGAAAATGAGAGTGCGCCGTCGCGCGCGGCGGGGCGGCGCGGCGTCGCGGCGATGCGCCCCTTTTCTAAGATTGCACCATTCATCTTCAAATGGAACGGAAACAAATTAATGCTATACTCAACAACATTTGAAAGCAGTTAGTTGTCAAAACGTTGCTGCCATATTTTGCGGTATTTTGTTTGAATGCCAATACAGGCTCGCGTTATTCTATTATGCCATGCCATGGAGGGCTTGTCGCGCGCTAACTGACGTCGCGCGTCCGGTTCTTGGATTTCCAGTCCTATCACCGAGCGAGTGTGCGCTGCGCAAGCTCCGAACTTTGCTTACGGTCGTTTGATTGCTAACATTGGTTCCATACCTATGTTTATATATATCGGTATCGGTTATCTTATTTAAGGGTTTCAAATTTCACCCGTTTCCGTTTCGTATTTCCTCTCCATGTCAAGCATTTGCTTAATCAGTCTGTCTAGCACCTCTTGGTTCAATGTGTTGTATCCTACCAAGCCTGTCTCTCTCTCTGTCTCTTTCGTCGGGGTGCACTAGGATCAATATTGGCTGCGTACCCTCCCGCGCACAACTGTTCGCGATATTCAGCCAAGGGATAATTTCTTTCCCTTCTCCCAACCAACGAACCCCAGCCGAGGGGATTTCCTGTTCATGTGTTCATGCTTGGGGTACTAGCGTTTAGTTATGTTTTTATTCAATTCTCATTTATTTTGCGATGTGCGCAAAACTGATGTGTGCATATGTTTGGGTGTGACTGCAATGGGAGTGGCTCTCGTTCGCTTAGAAGTAAGTCCAGAAGCGAATCTGTATAGACAGTTGACCGTAGAAATATAGTTTCAATCCATTCGCGGATTACAAGTTTAGTTTATTGTAATTTTTGTATGGACATTTTTTTCAGAAACTTGCGGAACTTGGGTTTGAAACCCGTACGATTCATTTTTTGGAAAGTGAAAGGATTATTCATTTACCGAAATGATTATCGAAGAGCAAGAACAATTGAGTGAATGGCTCGTCAAGCAGCTTTCGCCAATGTAGGTTTTTTTATCGTTACCTATTTTTATGCATTATTTGTGTTTCCGGTGTCCATCTAAACCCATTTTTTCGGTTTCTTTCCGGAAAATGTCTTCGTTCTTCAATCATTGGTACACTCATGTTTAAAATTTAAATTTGAACGACAATTAATATAAATCCTCTCATTTATTTCCCACGAAGTGTACTACCGTTGCCAACCAATCAAATCGGAGGATTGATAATCAGAATACAACTAGAGAGCAGCTTCTCTTTGGTACTCTCCACTTGTATTCTGTTTAATATGCCTATGATTAGTTGGCAATGGTACATTTCGGGGAAAGGAAGTGTGGAGATTTATATTTATTTATGCCGTTCAAATTTAAACTTTACACCTTAAATGCGTGACTAAACCGTGCGAATATAAGTAATTAAATATAACAGATATGTTCGTGGTCTCTTTAACAAGCTCCAAACTGGATACCGATTCGCACGAGAAAATTTGAACCCATACAGGGGCTTGGAGCTTGTTTATCTGTGTGTTACCCAACCGGTTAGCAGGCGAATGAATTATTTACATCGTTTTCAGCTGTGATGCCGATCCTGGATCATTGGCCAAGTATGTTATTGCTCTGATTCGAAAACCTGATAAAACTGACGACGAACTGAAGGAATTTTGTTTGGACCAACTGGAAGCCTTCCTCCCTGGCAGTATGTTTTTCGAACTTCAATAAATATGCAGTTATTAAGGACTAAATTGTTTTTTTTTCGTTACAAGGTGTTCACTTATTACTCACAACCTCACACGGAAAATGGCATTTTGATTTACCATTTGTTTGTATTGCTTAGAAGTTCTTCATGTATTTACGTGTCACTTCACCCGCTAGGACATAACTTTCCATATTTTTGTGACACGCTTCTTTTAAGTGCATACACGGTCGAGCGCTGGTCTCTGATCTTTATGATCAATAACTGTATTTTATACTGACTCACAATTTTGTAATTGTAGACACATCCAAGTTTGTGGACCGGCTGTTCAAGGTGTTGAAGGAGAAGTCGTACATACAGTCGCAGCAGCCAGCAGAGAAAGAGAAGAAGCCCGTCGTGGAGAAGAGAGAGGAAAAACGGTCAGAGAGAAGCGAAGAAAGGGAGAGGGACAAAGAAAGGGAACGGAAGGGCAAGGAAAATGATTTGAAGCGAGAGGTGAGAGCTTGTTTTGGCGGTTTTACCTTCCCCTAAGTAAATTTTTTTACGCGTCAGGAGCGTGCTCCTTTATTAATGGGATGTTCAGTTTTTGTTACTGCCCCATTGGTTTAAGCAAGGTCGTACGATCTCGTGTACGTAGATTCATGCGCAAGCATTATTCATATTCATATACTTTAGGCGGTACCATCTGCCTCCGAATCCGATAAGGTTGTTTCACCAAAGCGATCGTCGAGAGGAGCACCTCCGGCCGCTCCATTGCAAGGGTCGAACGACAAACATATCTTGCATAAGTCCGTTTATTTTATAGTTTAATATTCATTCTTTGCTTTATCTTTAAATTGAATGCGTGTAATCAGATGAGAGGTAGAAGGTAGAAGCCTTTCATAGTCAGTCTTTCGTGTTACACGTATTGTCAATGCCCTTCTTTGCCGTCTTAATTTTTGTTGATTTTATATGGATTGTGCTGTTGTGAATCGGTGTTTATTGCGAAATTCTTTTCAGGGAGACTCTCGATCGTGAAGTTCGTGATAACGAACCTAGGGACAGGGATAATCGCGATCTTCGCGGCTCCAGAGATGTGCGCGAGAGGGAACGGGAAAGGGAACGAAGGGAGCCACCTAGAGAGCGCGAACAACGGGAAAGGGAAAGAGAACCACCTAAAGAAGTGCACCCCGAGGAGTACACTCCTGATCTTCACGAGCAGGGAGTTGCTCCTACACGACAGATGAGGAAACGGATTAGCCCACCGCCTTCGGATAAGGTAAGCGTTTTATATAATTAGTCTCTAAAATAAAAATTGGAAACTGTGCCTTCATAATACGACAACTTTACTAGGAGTTATTGATTACAAGCGTGTCTAGTAAATTCCGTTGAGCTAGAGCCCTATTATGTGCATTTAAAGTAAGCAAGTAAGCTTCTCAAAAGCATCTTCGCAAATTGTTGACATGTGCTCTTCAGGTCGATAAGGACCGACGACGGAGGTCACGATCACCTCGCGACCGACGCGCTGGTAGGAGGCGGAGTCCCGAGAGGGAGAGACGACGTCGCGGTAGCAGAAGCAGAAGTAGGAGCGGCGAGAGGGATCACAGAAGGAAGAAGAGATGCAGAGACTTTAACGGTACGTTTTACTTTCTATTAATACGATTAGGTATATTAATTTTTCGGTTCCTTCTTTTGTTGGTTTGACGTTGACATTTGGTCATTCGCGACACTTTTCTCATTCTTGTTGTATGTCAACTTGTCTGTGAGCCTTCGCCATGTTTGCGATGTTCCTTGTTTAATGTTGTACTTACATTTACATATATAGTAGTGCCAATACAGACGGCTAATCATAAAACTGCACTTGTTATAATATGTAAATGTGAGTAAAAACAAACCATTTGTACTTGTAGAGAAGGGTTTCTGCACTCGTGCTGATCAGTGTCCCTATGATCATGGACCAGACCCGGTGGTCCTGGACGATACTGCCCTCGAGAAGTACGCGATCCCAGGCACGGCGCCCAACTTTTCTCAACCACCGCCCGGTTTCTTAACCGTGACAAGTCAGCCTCCCCCGCCTGGTCTGGCAGATGCAGGTGAAATAGTTTTCAGAAACCAATTTGAATGAGTGAAGCAATTTTAGGCTTGTAACAATGCATTATTCTCGGATTAGTACAATTATTGTCGCATGGGGTAAATATAAAAATACCAGCCGGCTACGCCGCCCGAGGCCATAGGTCAAGAAACAAGCGCAAAAATGGGTTCCACCCCTTCCTCCAGCCGGGGGAACCCCCCTACCGCCCGCATCGCAGATGGTTATTGCACCCCTTGGGTATCTAAGTCTCTGCCTTTTCACACTCTTTAATTTTGTTTTACACTGACGATCCCGTGTTTCTCACTAAGCAATGCGGAAGGGTACACACAAATTTAGTATATAAGGCCCGAGGCGACTTTCTGTTACATTTATTTTATTTTATGCATGCGTGAAACGTGGATTCAAAAGTAGTTATGGATCATATGCTAAAATCCTGGCTTCGTTGTTCTTTTTATTGCTCTAGATCTGCATGTTCTTTGTAGTTTTTTCGTAGTACTTTGAGCGCCGCCAACTCGCACGGTTGATACGGCACACGCATTCCACATATGCAGCCTTTTTCGGGCTTTTGAGAGAGGGGCGCTCGGGATATGAGATGGCTCAGTGCATGGGAACATGAACTACTGAACCAATCATACTTCCTGAGCGTAACGCACATCATCCAAACGTACAATCAAACAAACGCACAAACAAACAAACAAAGCTCCCAACTTTATATAATAAGATATTCCTATCTAGGTTACAATCCTGAGGCTCCGGCGCTGACATCGGGTGCTAACTTCTCCCTGCCTCCTCCTCCTCTGGGGATGACGGTCGCCCCTCCCGGTGCTGCTTTCCGGCCTACCCCAATCACTTCGGGGGCTCCGGCCTTCACAATCCCACCCCCACTCCCGGTATTTTTTTCTTCAGAATATATCTTTCTCTATTTGTGCTGTGCTATGTGCTTTTCTATCGATATATGATTGGGTTATGTACATGTCCGCAAGCTGTGTTATTTCCGCTTACGTTTTTGTTTTCAGTATGATCCCACTTCGTCATCAATGGCAATGGACCCGCATATGCAAATGGGCATGGGTGGTCCTATGCGTGGTCTACGCGGAAGGGGCAGGGGCCGAGGAGCTGTTCGCGGTCGTGGTCCCTACCATCAGCCAAGAAATAATGAGGGCAAAATGCTTGAGGTGAGCTTGTTACGTTTTGCGTGAATGATTACCTTCCCTATCAAAATGTGTACGTAAAGTGGACTTTTGAAATCAGTTGGTGGTTCGTAGTATTATTCATTATTCCTTGTTCCGCGAATTTTTATATTGGGCATTGAACTAATGATCTTTCAAGGTGCGAAAGATTCCTGTGGAGATGAACACCATTACCAAACTCAACGAGCACTTTTCCAAGTTTGGAAGTGTCGTGAACATGCAGGTTTGATTTTTGTATATTGTCTCTTGTTTGTTTCTGAGGTTCTTTTGGTCGGTTGCTTCTATCTTGTTCCTGTCCTGTATTTTTTTATTCGTCTTTGCTGCATAGTGTTTTAACTCAATTAAATTGTGAATTCTCTGTTGTTTATTTTTTTATTGTTTAAATTTCCTAATTGAATGTATGACGTTAATCGTAATATTTTCAATAATATGAATCATTTGCAACTGCGTAATAGCGTAATTTCCAGGTGCACTATGGCGGTGATCCAGAAGCCGCTCTGATCACGTATTCAGCTCGCGGAGAGGCGACAAATGCCTACAAATCAACAGAGCCGATCCTCAACAATCGCTTTATCAAAGTATTCTGGCACAATCCTCCACCAGAGCCTGTAAGTTCCTCCTCTTGAATTCTTTCCACCTTAACAGTAATGATGATTGTGTGTATTGCTGGAGTAATTGTCTTTACGTTTCCAAAAGCCCGATAATGAAATATTCTTCATTTCATTCATTTGTCTTTGAATATTTTTTATATGCTGAAATATTGTGGTAAAATTGTTGTTTGTCTTTCTTAATTTGCTGATCCTGGTGATTGCAGCCAACTACGACGACAACAACAACAACTATCACCCCTAGTGGCTCGATACAACGTACTGTGTTGGCATCAGGTACTACTGTGGATGTTCCTGTACCCGGTCACGGTGTTAGAGGTGGCTTGCCTGTTTCTCTACAGAAACCGGTACAGGAAGTTGCTAGAAAGGTTGGGGTTTGAAACAATTTATTGGATGTTTTTCGCGATAAGCCGATAAGTGAAAGCTTGAAAAAATTTTGAACAACACTCATTTCCTCCAAGCTAACCTAGGGCTGTTCTTCTCGAGTATAGAGTATTAGTAATTTGAATTTTGCCACAGTATTTGTGTGCGTGAACTCACCAATAAACATTATATATATACTAATATATAAATTATTATTACTTCTTGATTACATGAGAACAGTGCAGGTTTTTTGCTGGTGTGCTAGACGAGTTCGATGTGGTTGTGGTCCATGATGAACGTTCATGAACTACTCTGAGAAAATGGCCAATTGCCCCATTTTATGATGTTATCTCGTGTAATTTGCAGGAGCAGACTGTTTTCCGCAACAAGGCTCTCGAGGAGCAGCTAGCAGCCAAAGCCGAGGAGAGGGAAAGGAGAAAGAAGGAAAAGGTGTGTCTTTGTTCACCTCTTTATCTGGCACGTCAAGTTTGTATCCTGGTTGTTAGGACGTTTTCAATTTTTTTCTCGCTAACCGTTATTGTTTCTAGGAGCAGATTCAGTTGTGGGTGAAGTCGATAAAACAGGAACAAGATATAATCAACAAGCTTCTGAAACAACAAAAGGCGGCCATTGAAATCGTGAAAAAGGTTAGCACTATTTTTGTGTGAATGGAATATGTGAGTGTCGTATTCGTATTGGTGTGCGCATTTGTACCGGATCCCGTGTTTTGTGGGTGCCGTCACGTTCAAGGCTGATTTCCACGTCTGCGATTTGCTGGAAGTTGGAATTAAACAACGGCAGTTTACTGTCAAGCAGAACCCATAATGCCCGAAAAAGTAGGGAAAAACTAATCTTTCTATTTATATTTTTAGAGTGTCGATGATGAGGAGAAGAAGAAACGAGCTATGAAGCTGATTAAAGTCACCAAACAGAAGATCGAGGCCTCCCGGAATGAGGTTAGTTTTGAGTCATTAAACGATTATGTTTTCTACCTGTTTTCAGAATTTATGTACCAATGTACCCTCCGTGCCCTGCCCGTACGGTTACTTAGATTGTGGTGCTGTGAAACCAATCTAAGAAGTGTCATATATCATCATGTTTCATGATGCGATTGCAGGTGAATCGATTGAACGATAGCGTGATGGAAATGCGAAAGAAGCACAAAGAAGAAGAAGGGGCCGCGAAAAAGGAAGCGGAAGAGGAAAAGGAGGACGGAGAGGGAGCGAGCGGCTCGGAAGAGGGTCTAGACACTGCAGTGGAGGAGGAGGATGCACCGCGCACTGTTCTCGTCACTGGATTCGACTCAAATCGGGAGTCGGAATTGGTCGGTCCTGTTCCTGTAGTCGCTCTTTTGTATCTCTCCGATTTGTCTGTTGTTCATTGTTTGATTAATTTATCGCCTCTTACATATTTTAGACCGCGTTTCTGAAAACTGATATTGGCGACGTAGAAGAAGTGCGGATGATTCAGCCGGGGCATACTGCTACCGCACTGATTACTTTTACGACAGCTGTGGTTGCTGAAACGGTCAGTTCTAATAATAATGGTTTATTGGTTAGTTTGTATACGGCTTACGTCGTATTGCTTGTGTATGTGGATAATTACGGATTAGAGATCACCAAGTGCTCATTGTCTAATTAATATTTTTATTCTTACTAGTGAATAGCGGGTCCTACTAGTGAATAGTGATATGTATCCGGCTATGGCTATGGAAGGTATTAACTAGGTTAAGATGGAGATGGATATGCGTGTGTACTATTATTTGATAACTTTTAGGCCGTCGCTGGCAAGCAGCGTTCATTGGACGGTCGGCGTTTGAAGTTTGAATGGCCGGAGGAGTGTGATTTTGTGGAGAAGGTCGTTCCCCAGCCCGAACAACTCCTTGCAAATTTGGGAAATAGTGAAGAGGTATGCACAGTGTTACTACTTTATCTGACTTTACATCAGTACTTGGCGAATTGGGGCACGACAAAAGTAAGCCAAAGGATTCCAAGGAAACGCCCTGTGTATTGTGTCGTTGCCTAGGCGTTTGTTTCAATGAGATAGCTAGGCGGCGTGACCCCTGTAGCACAGCCTTTTTACGCTGTTACATCGATCTTGCAGTTTATTCACACTGGAAGTTAAATCAGTTCTTCCTAATACGTATTACATTTGCTCATTTGTTTTCTTAATGTAAATATAACATTGGCATCCCCAGTGGTTTACAGTGGTACAATCATGTGTTTTAGTCTGACGATGAGGACAACTAGATCTGGATATGGGATTCTTCACTCTGGATTTCTAGCGGAAGCATCGTGGGTCTTTATGCATTTCTCATCTGCGGAAGGTTATGTTTGCGTCTGAATTACCTCTGTTTATTTAAATTTAGTATGTGATTGAGCCGGTTGTACTACGTTTTTTTTCCTTGTTACTTAGCACTGACTTGTTTTTTTGCCTCGGGGTGTTAACTTATTGATTGTTAGTTCAAAGATAGACTTTATTTTTGTTAGCTAGTATGCATATTTGTAGAGGTTTGTTTGTTGATTCATAATTGTTTTATTTTCCTTTTTTCATTGGTTGTTTGTTGTAATCCTTCGGTGACGGCAAAGTTGGTGAAGATTTTTTTTACAAATTTCGAGGCTTCTTAGGCAATAAGACAATTGCGTGTTTTGGTTAGACAGTGCTTGACACCAACTTTGCTGTCACATCTCAATATCATCTCTGTATTCTATTCCTTCATTGAGTTCGCGTCTCTCATCTATAATATTGTGACTTAATCCAATTAATAAACATGTTGAAGAAATGCAAAGCATATTGAAAGGAATGGGCCAAAAAAGAAGAAGAAAAGAATAATGTAAAAGACACGTAAAAGAGCCTGTTGGCCACCTAGAAGAGCCCATGAAGTGAAGAAAAAAAAGAATTTTTCTGTATTGTATGAATGCTCGCACGCAGTTTATGTCTTTGTATGTCGTTTATTAACTGGCTGTTTTTTCTTGTTAAATATTCGGTGCTTGTTTCAGGATGTGCGGGTATTTTGCAGGTACTCCTCGACTTCTCACAGAACATTATCGACCGGTGATTGGGACGATAATAAAAAAGTTTCTTTCCAGCGTTTTCGAAAAGCAACTTCGGTTCACAGTACGACGCATGACAGGGGTTTTCTTGAGTGATTTTTATATTTTTTGGGAAAAGCGGGAGGGTGGAAGTGCATTGTAAGTTTTTGGGGATTTGCACATTCGACAAGCTTGTTGAAGTAACGAGGTATTTCATGCAGACCGCTTTACTTGGTATTACCGTAAGATGGGGAATTTTGACGTTGCCTAAAATGAAGTGTTTTCATCATTACGTGAAAGTGGGTCGGGGGTGTTGTTCGCTCGGCTTGACCCTGGAAACGTTTCACTTTCAACACCTAGATTAGTTTTGCTGATTGATTTTCATTTTGCTAACGGTGCGTGCTAATTTGGAATTTACTTGAACTGGTTACTCGAATCATGCGTTTCTTAGCTTTTTGGAGATTGGGATCCTCAATTCGAATTCATCTTTTGTTGTCCTTAACACTGTTCCGTAATAGTGTCATATTTAATTGGCAAGGTAATCTTGTTGCTGAAAATGTGTTCCCCGCTGACGATGGCTGAGCCGTTTTTGGTGGAAAGGTGGGTCCTTTGTTGTATAAACATGGTTTCATCGGTTTTATATTGGATGTAGCGGTGTTAGGTTATTATTAGATTTTTGGTGTTGAAAGGGTGCTATGTTAGGGCAACCGTGGATCAATTAGTAGTTTTTTTCTGAAGTGAAAGAACTAAAGCATCTTCTTAAGTCCGTCGCCACCAAAGGCAGTATGCTATCGACATTGGTCCTCTATGTGCGTGCCATCCAGAGTTGTACTGGTCTTCATGCTTGCACTGTTGTTTGTTTGGAAATTCGGTCCAACAACGAAGGAATACTCTCACGTGAGATTTTATAGTTGGTAGTTGTTGGGGCGCATTAGCTAAAGGGGAGGGGGGAAAGGAAAGTGTTATGAGATGTGATCTCCAAATGTTACAGTATTTTCTGTTACAGGCTACGTCTACGCGGCCCATGAACGTTGATCCACCGCGTTTGGAGAGTCCAAACGTTCATCCGCAAGCTTCCGGAAATGTTCAACCCGTACAACAACATGTGGTTCCTGTGAAGAATTCCGTGAGTTTCGTTTCGTTTGACTTGGCTGTCGTTGATATTATGGTAGTTACATGTATATTGAGTGACAATGGTAATGATAATATAGTTATACTCATTTGCAGCTGTATGTTGAGCATCCGTGGACGATTTTGGATGCTTTCCTATGCGCTCGCGAAATCGACATTTTAGTGGTTGTGCATAGTGTGCCGCAGAATCATGAATGGCGTCAGGCGATCAGAGAAACGTACGCAAAGGATGCTATGTACAAATACGTAAGTTTTTTTGTAATTGGCGCACTGGTCGCGAGCAATGCGCCAGTGTGCCGAAGTGCCTTCGCTGCTCAATTCTGATGCCGCAGCGCACGCAGCTTCTTTCCTATATGTAGTGTCATGTAGCGCAAGAGTATGGGATGGTGGATTCCTTCAGGTAAAAGCGACGCAGTTATTGAGGGCATGTCCTACTTGATGACAGCGTGTCGATGTGCTTGAAGACAGCGTGTTGAACAGTGTAGGGCAATCTTTTCTAAAATATCTTCCTGTCACCAACACGAAAACTCCGAAATCATCGAATTTAGGCCCGAATTCGTGCGGTTTTTGCATTGGGACGCAGTGAAAACTATCAAATGAATCAGAATGTACAAAAAGAGGGAAAATTCCATAAGGACATCATTCAGCAGGACTTTGCTGACACACAGGCGAATGAGACCATTAAGGTGAGAGCCATTGGTCATTTATGTACTATCTTCTGGTAGTTATCATGTATGTGATAGCAAAATTGAGTTCGTAAATCACGCAAACCAGGGTCAACATTTTGCACTCTAACCCCTCTTTTTTATCGTGATCACAGACGTGAAATGTGAAGGTATTCGATCACACAACGAGTTATTAGTAAAAATATTTATTCAGTTTTTGATGTGGATGCGATTCGTGCGCGACTTTTGCCCGACAGTCAAATATGTGCTGAAAATCAATGGTGTGATTACACTTTTCTAAAAAAATGTAGTTTAATTGTAAAATGAATGTTTCTTTAAAATAAAATGCGTTGCGTTGAATTGATATATTAAGCGCGTATTTTTTTTAGAAAATGTGGCGGCCAACATGTTTATGATTGTACACCATTCCCTATATGAACCATCGTGAGTGTTCTTATCATGTTCTG
This sequence comes from Pelodera strongyloides, assembly GCA_036852015.1. NCBI lineage: Eukaryota > Metazoa > Nematoda > Chromadorea > Rhabditida > Rhabditidae > Pelodera > Pelodera strongyloides. The sequence continues at coordinate 31,008 of JAANDG010000019.1, forward strand.
CTTATGTCTGTGTATCTATGAAGTGTTAAATGCAGCATGACAATTGGTTAGTTAAAAAGGATCTAGCCATCCACCGAACTATTAAGCTTCGTGCAGCTTTTTTTTCGCTGGCGTGACCCCTGACATTTTTAGTGTCCGTATCAATCGAGCTATCACTTGCAATACGCGTGCAGGCGAAGGTGTCGACCGAAATCCGAGTAGTACGTGGTCAGTATTTCTATTTTGAACTCATTCAAGCTTATGATTCCGATCGTTAACGTTATTGATTGCTTTGATATATACTTATGCGTAGCACTTTGGGGGTCTTGTTCATTTGCGTTTTTCAGTCATCATCTTATAACGCCAGCACCAACTAAACCCATTGGTTGGTTGTTGACGAGTAGAGCCTCATACTCCTTCCTAAAACTTCCAGGAGAAACGTTACAAATGATTCAGTTGGTTGCCTCATACTCCTTCCTAAAACTTCCAGGAGAAACGTTACAAATGATTCAGTTGGTTGCCTCATACTCCTTCCTAAAACTTCCAGGAGAAACGTTACAAATGATTCAGTTGGTTGCCTCATACTCCTTCCTAAAACTTCCAGGAGAAACGTTACAAATGATTCAGTTGGTTGCCTCATACTCCTTCCTAAAACTTCCAGGAGAAACGTTACAAATGATTCAGTTGGTTGCCTCATACTCCTTCCTAAAACTTCCAGGAGAAACGTTACAAATGATTCAGTTGGTTGCCTCATACTCCTTCCTAAAACTTCCAGGAGAAACGTTACAAATGATTCAGTTGGTTGCTCATACTCCTTCCTAAAACTCCAGGAGAAACGTTACAAATGATTCAGTTGGTTGCCTCATACTCCTTCCTAAAACTTCCAGGAGAAACGTTACAAATGATTCAGTTGTTGCCTCATACTCCTTCCTAAAACTTCCAGGAGAACGTTACAAATGATTCAGTTGGTTGCCTCATACTCCTTCCTAAAACTTCCAGGAGAAACGTTACAAATGATTCAGTTGGTTGCCTCATACTCCTTCCTAAACTTCCAGGAGAAACGTTACAAATGATTCAGTTGGTTTCATACTCCTTCCTAAAACTTCCAGGAGTCCTTCCCTCATACTCCTTCCTAAACGTCCAGGAGAAACGTTACAAATGATTCAGTTGTTTGCCTCATACTCCTTCCTAAAACTTCCAGGAGAAACGTTACAAATGATTCAGTTGGTTGCCTCATACTCCTTCCTAAAACGTCCAGGAGAAACGTTACAAATGATTCAGTTGTTTGCCTCATACTCCTTCCTAAAACTTCCAGGAGAAACGTTACAAATGATTCAGTTGGTTGCCTCATACTCCTTCCTAAAACGTCCAGGAGAAACGTTACAAATGATTCAGTTGTTTGCCTCATACTCCTTCCTAAAACTTCCAGGAGAAACGTTACAAATGATTCAGTTGGTTGCCTCATACTCCTTCCTAAAACTTCCAGGATAAACGTATTTTTTAAGCGCCGTGTCTTAGGGTTCCTGTTGGTTGACATTTGACATCATTATTACACTGCATGCTGTTTCTTTGTTTATTTATTTATTGTCTTCCAATAAACCATATATTATTCACAGTGGTACGGTGTACACTGTACAGGACAGGATATTAAAGGGAGAGGCCCACGAAAAAAGTGTTCCTCAGTTTACTTGCACAGAATGTCCGGAGTTTCAGAAATGTTACTGCGAAAACCGCATCTCTTTGCATCTAAAACTCGCAGATATATTCTATGCTAAACAGTTCGGCCAGGCACCGTAATCTGAAACAATTTTTGCTCTTTTATGGCATTACAGAATTGGAAACCCTTTGTTATAATGGTAGTAATGTTCTTCATTCGTTTAACAACCATTATGTAAAGAAAGAATGCTAATGGACGGATATAAAAAATAATAAGGTATTTTAACCTTTCTGACTACGGGGCCTGGCCGAACTGTTTAGAATAGAATATCTCCGCGAGTTCACGATGCAAATATGTGCGGTTTTCACAGAAATATTTCTGAGATTCCGGACATTCTGTGCAAGTAAATTGAGGAACACTTTTTTCTCGTGGGCCTCTCCCTTTAAGGTGCTTAGGTTGCGATACTAATTAAGGTCCTATTAGGTATGTTCCTGTTAAATGGCATCCTTCAAATGAGTGGGAGACACATTGTGCTGAAGATTTGATGATGTGGCGAGCCAATCTCTGTGAGGAATTGATTTCCGCCGTCGAACAAGAGGAACACTATTACAGTGTAAGCACAGTAGAATTTGATATTATATTAAGATACTGTAGTAGAAGTAGTGCATAATACTGACTACGCCATTGTCATACTGTAAGAGTGAGGTCCGTAGTGCGTAGACGTAGACGTAATACAGAAAAGTACTAGGGCGGATTATTATGTATATCGTTGTAAAGTTCTAATTACATCTCTATCCTTCCTTTTCCTTGAGATACGAGATTTCGCAGTCCTATATGTAGGATGTGATATGGATTTTGATGTGATTCAAATTAGAACTGTTTCAGAGTGACGGGGCATTTTTCACTGGACTCATTGCCGATCGAATAAAGGCACCGAAGAATGGCCTCTGGCACGATAAGTTAGTTTTCAGCGCATTAGTTAAATAATATAATTTTGAACAGTACTGCATTTGGGGTCCGATACAACTATCACATGAGTCAATAACAAAACTAGTGCTGGATCTCCAGTTTGTCCGGAAACAGGTACCTCCAGAAAAATACTAGCTATTAGCTTTAGCTAATAAGAGATTATGTTTTCCAACGAAAGGTACTTATTTTCGCCGCGGCGCGCAGTGTCAATTGTAAATATTAATTGGCTAGGCGGGTCTTCATTTTTTTCGGGGCGTTTCTACTAGTTTATAAAAATGGGAATAATGGGAAGTTAAGGTACTGTAGGCACGTGCCGAGCCTTTAGGACTCCCGAGGTATAGAATAAGACAAGTCTCAATTCTTATCTTTATTCAAAACACCGACGTTTCGGCATAAGCCATTATCAAGGTGTAACCTGCAATTACACAAATAACTAACTATTAACAAAACATACATAAACGACACCAAATTTGCATACACAATAAAACATTTAACTGTCGAACTCATTAAAAAGTGAAACATGAAACATGGATATGAGGCAGATAAAACGTTGACAAGGATGACAAATCGACGCTCACAAACTACAAAGTACAGCACAACATCACAATCTAGGCAATTGCAACACCCTTTGCGGGGTCGGGAGAGAGAGTGTGAGAGGATTGAGAGAGATAGGACGAGCAGAGGAAGATGTAGAGCGCTCAAACTTCTTGTTCAGTGACGGCTGATTCTCCCTAATAGAGATTGCCTCCTGTATCAGAAGTCTTCGGGGATGACTCTCCCGGTGAAGAATAGATACAGAGAAGCTGAATTCACCATCAAAGTCCCGGTGTGATTCAGCAAAGTGAAGATCTAGCATTTTACCCCTAGCTTTGTGCTGAGAAACCCGCTCTTTAAGCGGTTGAGTAGTCTGGCCTATGTAGAATTCCTCGCACAGATTACATGTTATCTTATAGACTACGCACCTCGCAACGCAGTCCCCCAGGGAATTATTAATGCAAATATGACAAGGTACTGTCTTGGCCCAGCACTTCTTGTCATAGAACCTGTTTTTGACTAACAACTCTCTGAGAGTTGGCGGAGGTTTTTCCGCTACAGTGAGACCTAAACTAGGGTGTTTTCTCACTGTGGCCTTAATGAAGTCAGTGAACTGATCACTAACGAACGGTATGGTGAGGACCGTTCCTACACGTCTGGGACTGGACATATTATTTCGGCGCTGAGGCAACCGAGCTTGCAAATTGTTTGCGTTTGATGAGTACCCGTTTTGGGTGCAAATTTTCTTTGCAAGCCTGATTGACTCAGTTTGGTAACATTGGGTGGAAACTAAAGCAGCAGTTTTCACGGTATTTCTAGCTACCTGCTGTTTTAGGGCAATAGGGTGCGCCGAGGTACAGTGTACCAGAATATTTTTGTTAGTTGGCTTACGGTACCACTTGGTCACAAAACGACCGCCATGGAATGAAACCAACATGTTAAGGAATGGGACAAAATGGTCCTCACCAGGGGGCTCGCGGGTGAATTTGATGTTTTCAGTCGCTGAATTCAGCTCCCTAAACAACGAATCCATGCTATCCTGCGAGTCAGCCACGACGAAACAATCGTCGATGTACCTAGAGTAGAACCTAATACCTACGCTAGTACTTGAAGACTCAATGTGATGCATTGCACAAATGGCCAAGGTAGGCGCTAGCCTGTTTCCCATACAGAGGCCCCTGACTTGCCGGTAATATTTCTTGTTCCACATAAATGTTGAACAAGAAAGGGAAACAGGCTAGCGCCTACCTTGGCCATTTGTGCAATGCATCACATTGAGTCTTCAAGTACTAGCGTAGGTATTAGGTTCTACTCTAGGTACATCGACGATTGTTTCGTCGTGGCTGACTCGCAGGATAGCATGGATTCGTTGTTTAGGGAGCTGAATTCAGCGACTGAAAACATCAAATTCACCCGCGAGCCCCCTGGTGAGGACCATTTTGTCCCATTCCTTAACATGTTGGTTTCATTCCATGGCGGTCGTTTTGTGACCAAGTGGTACAGTAAGCCAACTAACAAAAATATTCTGGTACACTGTACCTCGGCGCACCCTATTGCCCTAAAACAGCAGGTAGCTAGAAATACCGTGAAAACTGCTGCTTTAGTTTCCACCCAATGTTACCAAACTGAGTCAATCAGGCTTGCAAAGAAAATTTGCACCCAAAACGGGTACTCATCAAACGCAAACAATTTGCAAGCTCGGTTGCCTCAGCGCCGAAATAATATGTCCAGTCCCAGACGTGTAGGAACGGTCCTCACCATACCGTTCGTTAGTGATCAGTTCACTGACTTCATTAAGGCCACAGTGAGAAAACACCCTAGTTTAGGTCTCACTGTAGCGGAAAAACCTCCGCCAACTCTCAGAGAGTTGTTAGTCAAAAACAGGTTCTATGACAAGAAGTGCTGGGCCAAGACAGTACCTTGTCATATTTGCATTAATAATTCCCTGGGGGACTGCGTTGCGAGGTGCGTAGTCTATAAGATAACATGTAATCTGTGCGAGGAATTCTACATAGGCCAGACTACTCAACCGCTTAAAGAGCGGGTTTCTCAGCACAAAGCTAGGGGTAAAATGCTAGATCTTCACTTTGCTGAATCACACCGGGACTTTGATGGTGAATTCAGCTTCTCTGTATCTATTCTTCACCGGGAGAGTCATCCCCGAAGACTTCTGATACAGGAGGCAATCTCTATTAGGGAGAATCAGCCGTCACTGAACAAGAAGTTTGAGCGCTCTACATCTTCCTCTGCTCGTCCTATCTCTCTCAATCCTCTCACACTCTCTCTCCCGACCCCGCAAAGGGTGTTGCAATTGCCTAGATTGTGATGTTGTGCTGTACTTTGTAGTTTGTGAGCGTCGATTTGTCATCCTTGTCAACGTTTTATCTGCCTCATATCCATGTTTCATGTTTCACTTTTTAATGAGTTCGACAGTTAAATGTTTTATTGTGTATGCAAATTTGGTGTCGTTTATGTATGTTTTGTTAATAGTTAGTTATTTGTGTAATTGCAGGTTACACCTTGATAATGGCTTATGCCGAAACGTCGGTGTTTTGAATAAAGATAAGAATTGAGACTTGTCTTATTCTATACCTCGGGAGTCCTAAAGGCTCGGCACGTGCCTACAGTACCTTATCATAACGGACGTCCCCATGAAGAGAGAAACGTTTATTAATGGGAAGTTGTTCCTCTGCCATTTTCCTTCTCTTTCTCCAAAAAAAAAGATTCTCCAATAAGTACTTTATTAATGAAATTCCTCATAATTTATTGATCGTTTTTGAGTTTGTTAGTACCAAGTTTTCTTAATGTTGTCGAATTCTGAAAAGAAATAGTATGAACAAAATCACTGATGCTTACGGCATAAACTCTGTTAGGCTGTTAGGTACGATCAGGGTGGATGTTTCCTCATTAATACTATTATATATTATATATATATATATATATATAATATATATATATATATACCTATATATATTATATATATATTTATTTATGGAACCTCCTTCCGGAGAGGACCCAAGACTACCTCTACTCAAGAAAGGCAATATATGGCTTGATAGATAGTCCGACCATGCTCCGTAACATATGGAACAACCTAACAGCAGTCTACTTGGACGACCAGCGGTACGTGTTTGCACAGTGACACAGTAAATACATAGTTCAATAAAAAGTAATACGAATGTTTGGCTATAGTGGTGTTATGCCACAGTGTGAACCGCACTACATATTCTCGTTGTGTTATGCCACCGTGTAATTATAGCTCGGATTGTCTGATTATGTTTTGCAATCTTGCGGATTGTCCTATTTTTCTGATCTTGCATGCACTTGCTATGCGACTGCTTTGTAACAAAAAAAATTATCGCTTGCCTCTTATAAATACTCGAATTGATTCGTTGTGATTAACTGGGATCTGGCGGTGCCGAAAGTGAAGCGGACTGCTGAGTGGACGAAGAACGAACACTCTCTTGCGGGGGAGCGCCCGAAAGAGATACTTGGATGGTTTCGGACGTTGGAGCGGTCACAGACCCCACAATCGACGGGGGATTCGGGGTAGTGGCTGGAGTATTATATGTGGAACCGTCTCTGCAGCAAAGGTTGATTTAGTTTGTGTAGAATGCGTATGCCAGTTTCCGATGTTGTCATGCTAACTTGGCTGAATTTAAAGCGAAATACCAGCCGGTTTTTGAAACGTATCTCAAATATCAGCAATCTTATGCAGTTATGCTAAAAGGGGTATAGGGGGGGGCTATTTTTCATTCAAATTTATGATCATTTGCATATGAAAGACAGGAAAGCAGGGAGTACTCGATGCGTTTCAAAAACCGGCCGGTATTTCGCTTTAAGTCCACAGTGTTAAAGGGAATGTCAAGCCGGTTTTGCATGTTGGGCCCAAAAAAAGCTTGGTTTTGAAGGTAAGGAAAAGAAAAACAATTTCAAACCCCTCCAAAAAACTCCTTCAGTATGGGATTCGAGTCGTGTGGACAGAGCTAAGCCAAATCGCTGTCCACAAGACGGTTTGTATTACCGGTTCGCCGCAACGCACCCGTTTGCGCGCGTTGCGGCGGGTTTTGTTCACGTTTATGACAAAATCTCAAATATTTTATTCTGGCCCCATTTTTATGGGTTTACTATATTGGGCGCCTTTCGAGATTACTTAGTCTGCGCCAGGAGGTGACTTTCTGAGCAGAATCCCCATTGAAATGCCCTTTAACATTAAAAAACCAAACAATTAATCAACTGCAATAGGGGGGGGGGGGGGGGGGGGGGGGGGGTGGGGGGGGGGGGGGGGGGGGGGGGGGGGGGGTGGAATTGCACTCAACATAAAATCGAACATACACATAATCAATCACACAATCTTCAACCAAACTGTTATTTTTCTTTATACATAGTTATTTTCTCTCTCTCTCTCTCTTGTGTGCATTCTCATTTTCATTTATTTTTTTTCCTATCGCTCAAAGCTGTGGTCATCGTACTGATGAGACCCAACTACAGCAAAATCCTCGTATTGATCAGGGTCGAAACGGGGTTATCATGTTAAAGAACATGATACACTTTATCTCTCAATACTCTCATTTATACTTTTCCTTATATTACTGTAACTCTATTTACTTCTTTTTTAAATTAAGCAACTAAGCATAGGTCGATAATGGATAATAACTTTATCTCAAATCTCAAGTAGCGTTGTTCCTCACTTTTCTGCCGATATTTGCTTACTGCAACAGCTTGGTGTCTTCTTTTCTTCAAATGACTCCCAAATTTGTTGGAGATTTTTGGAGAAAACTTGGAAGATTTCGGGATCGGCTTTCAGAGTCACGGTGTCCATCTAAACAAGTTAATATCTCAATTGTGGCGGAATTAGTTACTGAATGTTTACACAGTGGGCTTGTGATGCTTACAGACACACTATTTATTCGGTAATATCATACCAGGTCCTCATTGGCTCCAACAATCTTATTGGCTTCAAAGCGAAAGAGCTTGTGGTTGACGTGCTCAATCACGTAGGCAGAATGAAGGTGCCAGACATTGAGTTTTGACTCACAGCTTGGTGAACGCTTCTGATGCCAGATCTAGGCAGATTTTCTGATCAATCCGGTTGAATTACTCCAAACTTACCAGCAACTAAATCAGAATGCAATTCCTCGATGATTGGATAATGTATTGTTTGACTGATTCCAAATTCCAAGAGAAACGTAGTCTTGCTAAGTGTGAGCTATATCTAACCTGGAGCTCGGCCAACTCTCCAAGCGTGGCCTGATCCACGAGGAGGAACAGATCCGAGTGACCCCTCTGGAACTTTCTTCGGTGCGAAATCGAGCACTTTAGCCGCATTCGATCCGATTTATTTCCCGCCTTGTCGGTTAACTACAATGTGGTACCAGTCACTTTGTACCTAATTGACCCTGCCCGATGGACCGATCGATGTGTCTGTGTAAAGTTGAAGCTGTATATGGAATCTATGACCGCTCTCTGCCTCTGCCTCTCTTACTGCCCCCCCTCCCTCTCTCTTTCCCCTCCCATCTTTGTCACCGTTGGAAAACTTGGTCTTCATCATCATAGGAGGCTTTTTTCTCAAAACAAAAGGCTAAGGCTACAGAATATAATAGGACAACAGTTAAACACTCTGAAAGTCAACCTGAACAAAAACATTGGCCCTTGTTGCGGCCTCCTCTGTGGCCGCTGTACGGATGACCACAGAGTAAGATGTGACCACTGGCTCCTCCTAGAAATAAAGAGTGAGCTCAGTTTTTTCCTTATAAATCTTTAAAACCAAGATCACTAGCAGAGCAAGTGTGCAAAAGACTCAATAATGAAGCAGCAACTCACCATTTACGGCCGTGATCATATGAATTAGCATTTTTTTGAACAAAGTAAATGACTTTCGGAATAGTACCGGTACGTTTCGTTTCTCAGTGGCAAACTACGATCTTTCACAAACCATTAAAAAACGGTTCATATCCCTTTTCCCAGTAAAATAGATGTATATACACATTTTGGTCGGATCGATCGTCCACTGCACGCGACCTTTGACTCATCATGAAAAAATATTACACCCTTTTTCTCTGGGACCTTTTAATCAGAACACAGTTTCCAGTTACATCTTTATATGATTTTTCACGAAAAATTGTATATCCTTCAAACCATAACTATGTGTTGATACATTTTCCATAAGTTCAATGACTATTATTCATCATTATTTTGTTTGTTTGACAAATCGCTGACTGAAAAAAACTGTGTGCACACACTCGTAATAGTTATGTTGCATTTCAACATTTTAAGCATTTCCTAATTCCACTCCGTGAATGTGTATAAATTTAAATTATCCAGTGGAAATTATATCCGTTTAATTTTCCATGTAACATTGTTTTTTTTTTAATTTTCGTTAGATTCATTGGTGTTTTGAAGGAAAGTTCCCACCTATTCCGTTGTGATGTAGATTTTCTCCTTATGCGTTTTTTTTCTAAAAACACCTTTTTACAAACCTGCTAAAAGGAAGCGAGTTTTCCCAATGTTAGTTTTTTTAGGTCATTTTTAAAAAAATTTTTACGGTTGGTGCCCGAAAGTTCTCTGTAGATAATATTTTTTAGCTAATTGTAAGTAAACCATGGTATTTTTCCGTTCGTTTTCCTGGATTCTATCAATAACTGTCTGTGTCAATCAATATTTTAAGTTTATGTTATGAGTGCTTTCTTTGAATTGAATGTGAAGACAAAGAGCTGGTAACTTGGGTTCGGACTGACTCAGCTACCGGACAAGATAGCATGTGCGAGGTGGAGAGTGAAGTTTACAAATGTTAGAAAAGTTTGAAAGTGTTACGGACAAAGCACCCCCACCAACCGACAAGCTAGGAGGTATCTGTCTATATTGTTGATCGGGTGAGTTAGATAAGCATATAAACAAATGGGAAACAGATAACACTCCTACCATACGCTAAGTGTTGTCAGCTCAGTATTAAAGTTTATCGACGTTCACCACTTATATTCATGCTTTCGGTTTGCAAGTTGCTAACGCATCTATTTTAACGTGTTTGTGGATCTAGATGTTTTTTTTTCCAGATTCTTTGACACGGTTTGTTTGTGCAGTGTATGTAACTTAATATGTAAGCAGTCAAAATGCGCAAAAAAAAACACGAAACTAGCGGTTCCATACCAGACATCCAGTAAATAGGCGACTGAATATATAAATTCGAATTTGCATGCCCTCAACGAAACTCAAGAGTTGCGGGCGGCAACAGTTTGGGGCTGTTTCCCTCAAAATAATTTGATGCGCGCGGAAAAAGTTTTTTTTTTCACCGTCTCTGGTTGCCTTTTTGGTGCGGAAAACACCCCCAAACTGTTGCGGGAAACACCCCCAAAACGCCGAAAAGGTGCGGAAACGGTGCGGGATAAGTAGCAACTGCAAAAAGAAAGCGTCGTGTTGGATTCGAACCCACACTCTTGTTCTCTAAACAGCGCCTTAGACCACTTGGCCACACAACACATGTGAGACCTATACTTGCCGAAAAATGTAGGTACATCAACTGCAGTTACGGCAGATCCTTCGAGCGCTTTCAAAAAAGTTGCCGAAAAGGTGCGGAAATGGTGCGTGGCGCAACTTGCGCGCCGAACCAAGAAAGGTGTTTCCCGCACCGGTTCGGCGCGCATTTTGCGCCGCATTTCTGTTCGGCGCGCATTTTGTTTCCCATTTCTTTGAAGGGGAATACACATTCTATTAATACAGCATAACTTCATAAAGGGATTACATATTCCCTTTAAATATCCCCGAAGTTTTTTTTTTTGAGAAAAATATTCATTGTACTTCGTTTTCACGATATGTGATCGTCTCAAAGCTTATCTTTTTATTCGATCGATTCTACAAGGAGAAACTATGTAAACTAAGGAGAAACTCACGGCGTTGCGCTCTTTTAATGAGTATAATAAATATTCAAATATATATTCAAATAAACAATCATAAAACCTCTGTCTTTTGCGGAGTTGTACGCCGTTCTGCATTTCACTCAGTAATGACCTTATCCTATATAATGTAGTACCCCCGGCCCGGTGTTCTTCATGTGTTATCAACTGTTTTGCGTTTGCCGCTAACAAGTATATTTTCGTTTAGAGTGACCTCTACTAATTTTGTGATTTGTTATTTACTACGCATATTTGCGAGATGGGGGGGGTATTCATATAGCTGAATTAATTTGGAGATAAATATGTAGCTAGTTTGATTGCACGTGAGAAAATCGCCGAGAAAATAATTATTTCCAAGGAAACAACTGCCTTTTCTGATGAAACTCGACCAGAATAACGCCAAATTTGTCAAATTATAGTCTTCGAAATTCGAAACCACTAATCAGGGAATTTGTTTATAATTTACTGAACGTTTATTAATATAATTCTACTTCTTTTCGAATGTTCTTAATTAGACTTATTGTAGTCGTACTGTATAAAAGCCGTTTTAATAATTAATTTTCAAATCTTTGTCTTTAACTCCATTGACTTACATTATTTCCTAACACATTATAGTCTAGCTCGTTTAATAATTATGTATGTATATATTGTCTTGGACACATTACATTGATGTGGCAGTACAATATCGCCCACGTATATGGTTGATTTACAAAACTATGTAATATTTCTCTTATAATTAAAGCATTAAGTTTGTTAATGGGGTTTCCAAGTATGGCCGATTTTCCTTCCAAGTATCGAAAAAATTATCGTATCTTGGCACTACACGAGAATAGCTACAGGCAGTTTTTACGACCGATCGCGGCGGGACCATTTGTTCAACAAAAAAATAGCTTTGATGGCGGATTTTCTATAGTTCGGATGTGTCAAAATTACGGTGGATTGGCACACTATTTTGCAATTTATACTAGAAAGTAAAATGCACGGTTTTTTGGCATACTTGGAAACCCCATAATTGACGATAGCGTGAATGTTTAACCTTTAATCATGCACACCATTTTATTTTGTGTTATTTTTATAATAAATACATAAACTCAGCGGAATTGTGTATTCTTTTGTACGTGGATAAAGCCGTGTATGCTTATTATCTGCCTCTTTTCTGTTTATTCTGTCTCTAGTTGTTTGTTGGCGTGCTGCTGGAGGGATGCCGTCATTTTGAACAGATATTTTACAAAATCAGAGCTTCTTGCGACTCCCAGTATATGATTCAAAAACGTATTAAAGTGCTTTATTCGATCGGTTTCTGCTTACGCCATCATCAGGAACAACAAACATCCTGCAAAAATACGAAAATGTAGCTACAATTATACAAACAATTCTTAAGCCCTAGTATAATTCTAGACATGAAATAATACAACACAACATAAACATGAAATACATAACTAAGACTAAAACTAACCGGTAGGGATCAGACGTGATTAAGTTGGGAGTTAATCAAACATAGCATAGGTGAACCAACTAATTAATGAGATGTGCAACCTGCAGTGGAAAAGACTACAAACTACAGGGTGGGGTGGCAGATTGGATTGGTTGACCATTGTCAGAGAGAGACTAATTAGTCAGGAAGAGGTAGAGAGAGGCTGAGAGGATTGAGAGTGATCTCCCGTTCATGGTTGGAGCCATTAATCTCCTGTTTCGTATTCAGACCCGGTTGCTTTTCCTTGATGGCCAAAGCTACCAGAATACGAAGTCTTCGGGGTTGAGATTCCCGGTGGAGTATCACAACAGAAATTGGAATAGGTTTTCTAGGGATATTTGGACATTCGGGGTGAATATCACCTATGCTATGTTTGATTAACTCCCAACTTAATCACGTCTGACCCCTACCGGTTAGTTTTAGTTTTAGTTATGTATTTCATGTTTGTGTTGTGTTGTATTATTTCATGTCTAGAATTATACTAGGTTTTAAAAATTCTGTTTGTATAATTGTAGCTACATTTTCTTATTTTTGCAGGATGTTTGTTGTTCCTGATGATGGCGTAAGCCGAAACCGGTCGAATAAAGCACTTTAATACGTGCTTTTGAATCATATACTGGGAGTCGCAAGAAGCTCTGATTTTGTAAAATATCTATTCTGTCTCTATTTTATAACTATAAAAATGAAACAAACATTCGGTTGTCGATAACATATTCCTTGAGGGGATGGCGGTCAAACAGCTCACCGCCGCCGAGAGGAATAAAGTACAAAAATATCTCAAAGAAGGTTGTTTGCCATTATCAACTGGCTTTTTGCAGGTACACGTTTAATTTATTTTAATTTTAGCGTATTTTAAAATTTTACAGTCGAGCTAGTTTATTTATCGTAATAGTAAGTATTAGAATGAGGTGTTGTATTGTATTGCCTAATATTTTCGTTATTATTTTATTATTATCAAAATATCAATGCTTATTTTCAGAAATTATTCGAAACGAAAAGGCAGGATAAGAAAGTGGCCATCATTCAGATTCATGTATGTTTCGGCTTTGCTTTTGAACTCTTGTATTTAGTCCAGAGCCCACCCGTTCGGGACGCGCCATGTGTGCGTTGAGCGCAGTCATCGGTTTGGTTCGCACACATATGTCGCTCTGTTTGCACACCAGTGGCTCGCCAATCTTGTCATTAAGGTACTTTCCAAAGGGGTGGCATGCGGTAGGCATCGGCTAGTTCTTCTATTAGGCTTGTTTCATCAATGATATGTTTTGGCGACCCATCCTCCTCTACGATTGGGAAAATGGTCGCCATATAATTGAGGAATTTTATTTATTTGCAGAATTTAACTGAAGCGAAACTTGCGAAAGTTACCGCCATACTTACGATTTGTGACGGAACGCATACATTTGGAGGTATTGCCATTTGTTCCGTTTAATTTTCACAATGTTTCTTTAAACTGTCTTCAACGCCTCGAAGCGTCTTCAACGTTCAAATTTCAATTTTGGTAAACTAACCATGGCTACTGCATTGTTGAAGGCACGGTATAAATCCTGGTATATCAGTTTCCACCAAAAGCGGCACATATCCACATATGTATTTTCTTTTGTTGCGTGCGCGACTCTTCCCCTCTGACAGCTGCGAAATTCTACGTGTGTTGTATAAATAAATTATTGATAAGCTTCTCGCATTCGGTGGATTTCAGATTGTCGGGTTCCGAAACACTTGGCACAACGACTGACTGTGGATCGAATTGTCCGTGTAAATACTGAGGATACTGACTGTTATCCCCTCATTCTTGTGAAAAGGATTGGATTCCGCCGTGAGTAAGTGCATTTCTACATGGTGTCGGAATACAAAAAACTCGGATCATTCTCCAAAACAACTCAGAGCCTGAGAAACGGAGTTTTCTTGGAGCATGATCGGAGTTTTCGTGTGAATACGGTATGATCCGAGTTTTCGTTTTCCTGTGTATGTGTAGTCAACATATGGTAGTGGTTATTCGTAGTAGGCATCATGTAAATTTATGCTCCCAAGTAGTATGGACTGAACAATGTTCAGACTGTCACCTATCACTGCTTTTGTTGCTCGACTATTCTAATTTGTTTACAAGTGAATATACTAGTAGAGTGATAGTAATTATGATTTTCATTTGAGTATTTGTATTAGATAAATGAACAAAGTAATTATGATTTGCATTCGAGTCTTTTTATTAGATAAATGAACACATTTTGTCGTCATGGCACACTTGACACTTGACACTCCTTTAGGGGTGAATTGTATCTGGAGGACTATGAAATGCTATTCAAATGCCACCAAATTCCTGGATATCCTTTGCCAAGTGAAAAAGAACTGAAAATGATAAAGGGTCTGCCATCCCCGCCGGTTAGTTTTTTATTGTACACATTTTAGTAGTGATGAATATTATTTTTATTGGGCACTGACGTATATGCACTAACTTTTCCTTCATCGGAATTGGTTGTTCTCTGGTTGGCCTTCAATTAAGGGATCGTCTCAATTTCAGGTATTTGTTACGGTATTATCTATGAAGCAGAAACAATTAACGAATTCGACTCGGAATCCTCGCAAGATGAATCCTCGTATGTTGTGCTAACTGTTACCTTGTTCCTTGGGGTGGTACGTAACTATTTGAGTATGATGCTTTCATGCTTCTACAGTAAACTAACACTACTTCCACATTTGCCTAATAGTTACTTAATGACCTTTATGAACATAGTGGATTTGTTGCCCATGTAATATGTAGCTTTTGGGCTACGGGTTGTGATTAGATATTAGATCGATTATATAAGCAATTATCAGTCTGACCATGAATGAGCTCTTCTCCTAAAGGTTGCAATGAGAAGCAGAAGTCCGTGTTGCCGCCGACGCCCTCCCCCGTGTCAGTATCTGACCCTGAACCTGTACCGGCACCGGAACGGCATTCACCTACTCCTCCAACCACATCCACCGTGCCATCCAACCTCCGTGCAAAGCCTCAGCGACCTCAGCGTTTCCCGCCGACTCCAGCATTTCACCAAATGCCGGCACCCTTAGTGCCTGGACCATTTCCAGGAGTGGGAGTGGTGATGCCATTTGCCTTTGGATGTCTGATCCCACCAGGCCCAGGGTAGGCCTTCGACAGTTTCAGAATATATTTAAAAATATACTCAGGTCACACTTGGCATGCATGCTGTCAATTAAAAAACATGCATGCCGCATCCAAATGGCATGCATGCAGTCATGATGACTGCATGCATGCCAAATCTCAAAAAGCATGCATGCCGCATCCATCTTATGCACGGTGCCGTAAACGTGCGGAAAATGGAAAATTTCACAGGAACCTCCCTTCCCCCACCCCTTTAATAAAAATAAATAAACCACCATTAATTAACAAAATAACACCAATAAGACAATAATTCATCAATCTTTTATTTGGTCACACTGGCAGAGCAATGCAAGAGCAAACAATACACTGGAAAAAGAAAAGAAACAATAAATTTATAATTAATTAGTAGGGTTTTCCTTTGTGGTTTGTTAATTGGTTGTGGCCCGGAAGAAAGTGCATCCCCTGTCGTCCTCTGCACAGCTGAAACGTAATAGTTAGTTTACCACACTGTAACGTGAACAATACACTAATTACCCATATAGATTATTATTAATTGACTACTGTACGTCTCATGACACTACACACAACTCGAATTGAGGCTATATTGTCATATTTTACACTCCAACAACAGTACAAAGGCAGTTCTGGTAAGAAAAATGCACAGAAACAGAAAAATACTAACACTACGCACATTATGTACCCCTCAATCACTGCAACTTTATAGGAAGTTTGCATTTTCTCAAAGAACTGAAAGGCCACATTAAATCATAATTGTTTACCTTGACATGGATCCCTCTCAATTTACTCAAACGGCGTCATCCCATGAATACTTTCGTAGTCGTAATACGTAGAAGGAATATGCGCTAGTGTGGGCGAACAGATCAAAGATGCGCCATTACATATAAAACATATTTAATTTTACGAAAGATCCGTATTAGAGTATCGGGCATACTTTTCAAACAGACCAAAACGTGTCCCTGAGTTAAAGCGAAATACTGGCCGGGTTTTGAAACGCAAACATTATCATTCTTATGATGCTAATGCGAAGACATGAATTAGAATAAAAAATCGAGTAAATTAGCATAAATACGTAAGGACTCAGTTGTCCACGATGCGTTTCAAAAAACGGCCGGTAGTTTGCTTAAACAAATAAGGTTCTACAGCAAAACTTCAAAAAAATTTGACGGGTATGGGAATACGACCACCAATTGAGCCACAATTAATGAAACAAAATAAAACTGAATAAAGTACCTGATAAAGAGCAGGTGACATTAGCGAGTAGTGCCCTGTGAGACAATCCAGTCATTTCTGAAACAACTAATAAATGTGATAAATTTCCCTTAAATTGTGTTTCCTCCCCCACTTCAGTATCCTGCAAATAAAACACCACCAAGGGCGAGGGCAATGCTGGTTCCGAAAAAAATTATTGAATGAAAGTGCCAAGCGGTTTAGTGGTTATAAGGTAGAACAGAAATGAGACATTGGCACGAGAGAAAAACATGAAGAATAGTAAGTAATAACGCACTAACTTGTCAAATACTTCCTCCGTTTCGATTCCTGGGCTGTCAACCGTCCCATCCATTTTGTACTACTCCTTTCTCCACTGGCACTTCATTGTCGCCTTATCTGTTACAAAAAACATTAGCACAATAATAAATAAGCAAAATAAACATGGTAAACGAAAAAAAAATACACAAAAAAAAAAGAACTTTGCAAAAAACTCAGAAAAAAATGAACCGTGCATTTTGTTCAAAACCGTGAAATGCACGGTTAGTGCGAACAAGGCGGCATGCATGACCGGCAATACCGTACTCAAAAAAATCATGCCTGCCGCACGATTGACGGCATACATGCTTTTTGACTTAAATGACCGCATGCATGCGGAAGTTCAGCCATGTACATACTCCCAACTTTCCCAACTGGTGGCGCCATACATTTAGTCTAACGAATGGCATTTTGTTTGCACACGTACTTAATAACTTACTCCTTAATCCTTTCTTAATTCCATAGTTCCCAGTTCCCTGCTCTCAGTAAAAAAAGGTGTTCCCCTGTTCCCCAAAAGACGCTTGTAAGCTCTGCTCCTTATCGCTATAATATGTAGTATGTAGTTGTCGCAAATACACTTTATTTTCAGTCTTCGGTTTCCTATGAATGGTAGTAAGCCTCCGCCATCACAGTCAGGTCCAATGAAGCAAAAACTCAAGAATAAGGTAATCATATTGAATGTTTTCTAGTTCTGCTTTCTTTTTTTTTGCCTGGCAATTACTGTTCTACCAGGTATACAATATCTCAACCTCTTTTCCCCCAACGTTCTCTCGTCATTTCCGTTTTGTTTCAGACACCAACTCCACCAAAACTCGATGCTGTTCCTCTGAACGTAGTGGCCAAACATGTTGGAGAAGAGATTGATGTTCTTGCTATTATCGAGAAAGTCGGTCCTCTCGAAGAAGTGAGTTTCATGCTCACCATTCGAAGTTCGAAGCCTTTTGTTTTGTAGTTGCATTTCCACAGGAAAACGAAATGATTGCCGATAGCACAGAGTGACCGCCGTTGGCCCATCACCAAATGGTTTTCACCGAAAAATCCATATGGTGCCTGGTTCGTGACCATTTGGTGACGGTTTTTAATGAAACTTGGTCGCGAATTGGTCACCAAATGAAAAAAAAAACAGTGAACGGTCACCAAGTGGGTTCACCTATTTCCAGTGTTTCATGTTGAGCCACATTTGTTAATTGAAAAGGGACAGTAAACGCGCGCCGAGCATTTAGGACTCTCCAAACTCCAAGTAATATCAAAAAAGACAAAGTCAAAGTCGTATATTTGTATAATTGTAGGTATATCATTATAGTATGTAAGCAAAATCATTTTATTTTGTGTATTACACGAAATAATGTAATTATATTTGTAGTTCCTTAACAAGAAACGAGCGAAGTGTGTGCGCAGAGAGCTACAACTAACTGACAAGACTCGAGAAGTTGTCAGTTTGGTACTTTGGTGGGACCAGGCCCGGGAATTTAATGCTCCGAAAGGAGATGTAATCGCTGTCAAGCAAGCGAGTGTTACTGATTACAACGGTGAGCGTTCTTAGTTTAAATTGAGGCCTTTCCCTTGACTAGCAGGTTCGAAAACTGCGTCTGTATTTGTATCACTGATAAACTCTAGTTCCGAGATATCCATGTGTGGAAAATTCTAACAATGTAATTGTAATTGTAAGGTTAAATTTGTAAGAGTACCAATGCATCACCGACAAAAGCTAATTATTTAGAAAATTGTTTTCAGGGAAGATTTCGATCACCAGCGGTCGTGGCTTTGTGATAAATCCGCCAATGAAGGAGGGCGGCGACCTGTTTGAATGGTACAGAAAAGAGCCGACCGAGAGAAAAGTTGAGCGTCAGCTCGCGCAATCAACAATTTCCGGAGATGACGCAGATAGTTCAGACTCCGAAAAGTCTGAATTTATTCCGCTGACCGAAATCGCTGACCACTTTGGCGAGAAAATCGACGTTCTAGCTGTCGTTGACCGTGTCAATCCGGTTCGGTCGGTGGGTTCTACTTCTCAAAATGATTTACAAATTGAGTGACACATCCTGTTTTTCTCGACTGGTGTTTTTCCTGCAGGATTTTGTTTTGCGACCAATTGTTTATACGTGAACACTAATTGGGGAGGGGAATAGTATGGGAGTATTGCTAACTCTAATTTATCTTGAGAAAGTAATTGGTTAAGTAAATATGCCAATGTCAGTCAATGTGTTATCGTTATTGCCTATTGGCAGCTGCCATCACTAGAATCTCACAATCAAAAGAACCATGACAATCTCTTTAGAACAAATTATTGATACTGGACATCACACAGATCACACATAGTTCTGTTGTGTATCACACAGATCACACATAGTTCTGTTGTGTATCACACAGATCACACATAGTTCTGTTTTCTTATGTGTCATAACTTTTACCTTTTCAGAGCGGGACCGCTGGCTCGAAGCGGGAAATCCAGTTAATCGATACGTCCTGCACCATTGTCACGTGGACACTTTGGAATGACCCTGCCAAGCAATTTACCCAAGTCCAAGGAAATGCGATCAGGATCAAAGGGGCCAAGGTCGTCGGATTTAATGGTACTGTTTTGAATTGTTGTAGTTGTTTGCACCTTCAAAGTGTTCAGGCAGCGCCGTGCATGAGTATATGATGTGCCGACCTCATTGGATCGGATTTTGGAACGAAGTGAATATTGTCGAGTTACAACTAGATGTTTTCTTGAAACCATGAAATAAGTAGTGTTCTGAAAGGAGTGTGTGAATTTATATGAACTCGGATGTACAGGTCGTTATCTTCTTACTCCTTGAACTTAAACTGTTGGGTTCTTCAGATAAGTTCTCGATGAACAACGGGGTTTACACAATGGTTGGGAGTGGTGGTTCCGAGCCTAACGAGGTTGGGGATCTCCTGAAGTGGTACAAGGAGGAGAGGAAGCTGGCCAACACCACCAATGTATCAAATATGCCGCCTGACCAAGACACTAACACCCCATTCACACTCGACGTGATCTCTCTGAAGAGAATTTCAAAGTATGCTGGAGACCGCGTTGACATTCTGGCCGTTGCCGATCGGATCGGTTCGGTGAGCGAGGCGAGTTTTTCTGTATTAAAAAACTCGGTTTGATGACCTCGAATTACTTGATTAGCACTATTTCGAGGTAACAAAGTTTATTTTTCTACATGCTTATGCGCGCAGAACTGTGAAACCCGTCTTGCAGAAAAATTCGTTTATATGGTAACCACCGGCTACCGTAGGATGTCGTTTTCGATTTCCCCGCAAGTTCTTGTTCAGACCACAACCACAGTTCTTAATGATTGTTGTTGGTGGTCCAGAGAGGGGCCAAATGGTTTTCGGAGGTATTACGCTTATCTTTTTAGTTCAAAAACAAAGTCGGTGTCGACTGTGTGCAGAGGATCGTGAAGCTGGTCGACGAATCGGCTAAAGTTACCAGCTTGGTTTTGTGGGGCGACAGTGCAAGAACCTTCGAAGGAGAGGCCAAAGAAGGAGACATCATCGGGATCAAAAGTTCAAAGGTCACAGAGTACAAGGGTTCGTTCTTGGACACTTGCAGATACAAGCATACCTTACACAGGAAAACGAAATGGTGAGGGGGCTAAGCCTAAGCCTAACCAATTTCCTATCTATCCTATAGTATAAATAGAGAAAAGTGCACTGTTTGCCTCTTCGTGACTTGCTTTGTCCATAATTTATCCAGAGGTTCATTATATACATAAATACCACGGTATATCAATAAAACATCTTCAGCGTATGCCAGTTATTCTAAGAGTACGTAATTTTCAGGTTCGTTTTCCCTAACTAGCGGTATCCGTATGGAAATTAACCCCGAAGTCAAGGGAGTCAGCGGACTGAAAAGATGGTATGCTGAAGAATGGGAGGACTCTGATTGGTGATCAGCCAATGCCATGCACTCTAAATATCTTCCCACATTCATTCTGTGCCCCATTTACCGCATGTGCATGACGTTACATGCAAAACCCGGTGTGTTGGCGTGCTAAGGATCCCTCTGGCAGTACAAGAATGTCTAGATCCCGCCATGCACGTATTAAAGCGAAATGCTAGCCCCTTTGGAAAATTTGCATATGATAAGCAAATCCTATGTATCCTAGGCTAATTTTGTACGATCGTCCACGGCAATCGTACAAAATTAGCATAGGATACATAGGATTTGCTTATCATATGCAAATTTTCCAAAGGGGCTGGCACTTCGCTTTAAAGCAGTACAAGGGCGCTTTTTGAAACGTACGGTGGAGAACTACATTCCTATGGATTTATGCTAAATGAATTAGCCCGATTTTTAATGCTAATTGTACTCTTTCGGTACGATGCATGTGAATGTAGTTATCCAAAATCCGGCTGTTATACCCCCTCAAATATTCGTACGTGGTAGGCATACAACTATTCTCTCATTTGTTCCACCGATTTTTTCTTTTGTCAGTAGTACTAATGATTAACAATTTAGATATCTCAGCGTTTCAATCCGATTTTCACTTATATTGGTACATGTCTAATATAGAAAAAAAAACTAAATCCATGTAAATAATTCTGACCCATCAAACCATGAATACATATTAGCAAGCTGATCATCATTGTCATTGATACTATCTGTATTTCGACGTAGTAGATACTCGACACACGCGTGTATTTATTGTTAGTGCAGTGCAGTGATCGATTTCACAAATGTAAATTCCATTATTAGCCCGTATTCTCGGGTCGAAGGGAATGTTCCGTTTGGGAAATCCTTTGTATGCAAATTTCTCGACTATCTAGACTAGCTGTAGGAAAAATTTGCATACGAATGAGCTCCCAAACGGAACATTCCCTTCGACCCGAGAATACGGGCTAATAATTTATTAAGTTAATTTGGTGTGGGTCTTTCAGCAGGTCATAATATATATATAGGTGTTCCTTCAAATGTAGTTATCTTATTATATAAAGGAGAAGAGTTTGTCACGGGTTTGTTTTTATGTGCACAACGAAAGCTGCTCATAAAGAAAATTCTTCCATCGAAAGAGCATACAAAAAATGTGCCGCTGGCGAGATTCGAACCCACAGCAGGACACAACCTCTCAATTCACAGTCCAACGCTCTACCTGTTGAGCTATGCTAGCTTATGATACGGGCAATCCGCTGCTGTACATAGCCCACCTTCAATTGCAAATTTGCGTGGTAGTCTAATGGAGATCCAGACTCATACTATACGTTTCCCCAACCATAAATAACTTTGTAGACGTGTGAATGTTTTAAATAGGATAATAATCGGCCGAAGGCCGATTCCTCCAGTCGGAGAAGAGCCCGTAGGGCTCTTCGAACGTCTGGTCACTAATAAGTGAAATCGGTCATGCATATGCTTCTAATCATTCTGTAAATATTTTGTGTATAATTAGTAGCATGTATTTGTGTGAAGTTGCCTATTTATTTTTGCTTATTAGTTAGTCATTTCTTTCACTGCTTCAATACTTTAGCAATATTGACGAAGTTTATGATAGGAATGGTGTAGCTCATCGGCTGCAAACTCGTCATTTGAACTTGTTCATCAGCGAATAAAGTTGCTTCGATTCTTATTATTAGTTCTCGTTACTCGTTTCTTCCAATTAATTACATATTAGTTCAACGTTCACATTGGCAAGTTCTTAAAATAAGTAAACGTCTAGTATACCCGAAAGCCAAAAGGCAGCCTAATGGTAAGATGTTGGTGCAGTGTAGAGTGTAGACACCAATAGTTTTGGTGGTCGGTGGTCCAATAGTTTTAAACCCTGGCATTTTAACCGCCAAAACAATGAGCTTAAACGAGAAATTCCTCATGGGCCCCTCCCTTTAATGCAATGAAGACGCGATTGGTTTTAATCAACGGGGTGACCAGATGGTGACCAGATGCAAAACTCGGAAGAATTCAGTTCGGTCGAATACTGGGGCTATTCTGCATAGCTGCAGATCGTCGACTCATGAGATGATGCTGAGTCTTGATTGTGGGTCAAGTGTATTCCACTACAATGTTTACGGCACTGCGGAAGTAAAGTGAACATCAAAACGTTTTGTAGATAATTTTGACCGTGCATTTCGATGCCGTTAGCCACAAAACCCCGTGAGGCCGTAGTCCAGCTCGCATGTGCGGCTGGAGCTACGATTCTTTTGTCTCCGTTGGCTTCCTGGACCGATTTGCAAAGGCACGCCGATTTTGGTGGCTGTAGACCTGCTGGTTAGTGGATAAAACTCGTCTGAAAAAAGCATACACGAGGCGCGTTCCCCACAACGAATTTGATCAAACTGGCATGTTCGCTTTCCGAGAGCATTATTCAGCAAGCAGTAAAGCTATCAATATGGCTCTTCGCAGCGCCTTAGAAAATAGTATAAGAATCTTCACGCAAAAAATCACATCGTCCCGGTCGAAATATGGGGTTCGCCAGGGCGCACTTCGCCCAGTCTTCGCCGGACTCACGCCAGATGCGCGGAGAACACCGACTACCATTTCGCGAAACCGGGCAAACCGGGCGCCGCGCACCTTTTTTCTGTTTCTGCATAGATTTTCACAGATTTTTTTCGTCCGGTCGGTGTGCTGGTCTTTGGCAAAAAAAAAGATATACACATGGTGCGACAGAATTCACTCCGATAACAAAGTATCAGCCCGCTAAAAGAACAATCGTGTACTTTTGGGCAACCTTGTTCAGACATATCGGTATAGTAATTTATGGTTCACTTCGAACAGTCCTTAGTGCCCCTTTACACGAGCTCGGTGCCTGGAACCAGATACCTGTGGCGTGTTGGTATTCGGCATCTAAAAATGTCCCACAACTGAAACAAGAGCAAGGAGGCTATGAAAGTTAAACTGCAGTGATGTGTAGGACAGCAAGCTCTACAAGACATATAACATGAAAAGTCGGGAGTATTTAAAGGGAGAGGCCCATGGGAGTAAAGTTTTCCTCAATTTATTTGTAAAGAATGTCCGGAATTTCAGAAATATTGCTTTGAAAACCGCATTGCTTGAAGCCTAGAACTCACTGATTTATTCACCGGCAAACAGTTCGGCCAGGTACCGTAGCCAGAAACAATTTTTGCGCTTTTAGGGCAAAACTGTATTGGAAACGCCTCTTTATAAACGCAGGAATGATCTTTATTCGTTTGACCATTATTATGTAGAGAAAGGATGCAAATGAACTTAAAAACGAATTTTGACGATGCGGACTACGGTATCTGGCCGAACTGTTTGACGGGGAATAACTCTGTGAGTTCTAGGCTTCAAGCAATGCGGTTTTCACGGTAATATTTCTGAAGTACCAGACATTCTGTACGAGTAAATTGAGGACAAACTTCTTCTCGTGGGCCTCTCCCTTTAAGTGTGGGGTATTATGATTGTTGATAATATGTGAGGAATTGCGTTGCACCATGTACTCCCAAGTGGTGACGTCATGTCATATATTTAGGCTAACGAATGGGAATTTATCTTAATAACTTAATCCTTTCTAAATTCCCAAGTTCCCTGCTTATCAGTGGAAAAAAAAGGTGTTGATAAAAAGCCGTCAGGCGCCGCAAAATCTTGGCCAAGCATTGTGTTGGAGTTCCACTTTCCGCGCGTTCTACCGTAATGTTTTTTTGCTGATTTTGAGTCCATCTTTCTGAACTCTACTGATGTTAGTTTATGTAGATATGCGATTGTAAAACGTGAAGATAATTTATGGTTAGTTAGGCAATTTTCATTTTCCTTTATTACTCATACAAATGTGTAATGTGCCTAAATTAAGGCTATGCCCAGCACCTTAATTTAGTATTATTGTGTAGTTGTGTAGTGTGTGATGTGCATGAATGGAAACGAGCACGTCATTTGTAGTAACGAACACACCATTTATTGTCGCATGTTGTTAGTTACGACGGGCACACTGAGTTGTTAGTTGGCCCGCGGCGCATGAAGGATAGAGATCTCTACGTCCGTTGTCGCGGCGCAGAGAAGATGAAGAGTAAACAGCTGATATTGATAAAAGGTAAGGGTTAAGCTGAAAACAACCCTTATGCGTGCAATAAAAGTGTAACGCATGAAGCTCGCGCGGTCGCCTACACGCCCGACACTGCTCCAGTCATTATTTCTTCACTATTCGTGGCGTGCTGCTGTTAATAGTGTGCGGGTAATTCTGTAGCAACATGTACTCCCAACTGGTGACGTCATATATTTAGGCTCACGATTATCATTTTGTTTGCGCATTTTACTTAAATGGTCAGGCCCATTTCAGGTAATCCCTATTTTTGATGACTTAATCTGATTCTTCATGTCAAATATAGCAGGATGTAATTTTCCAATCTTCCGGCGCAACATTCACTCACTTCAGCATATTATGATCAATCAGCGCGAATTGGCGTGACAACTGCGATAGATTGTTGGGTAACACATGCTATGGTAAATAGCTGAATACAGCGTGGATGTTGCGCCGGAATATTGGAAAAAATTGCATCCTACTATATGTATTTGACATGGAGAATCACATTTAGTCATCAAAAATAGGGGCTACCTGAAATGGACCTGACCCTCTAATAACGTTTCCAGGGAGAGGCCCATGAGAATAAAGTTTTCCTCAATTTATTTGTAAAGAATGTCGGGAATTTCAGAAATGTTACTGTGAAAACCGCATTGCTTGAAGCCTAGTGCTCACAGAATTATTCCCCGGCAAAGAGTTCGGCCAGGTACCGTAGTCAGAATCAATTCTCTCGCTTTTAGGGGATTCTTGCATTGCAAAGGCCTCTTTATAGTCGTAGGAATGATCTTTATTCGTTTGACCATTATTCTATGTAGAAAGAACGCAAATGAACGGATATAACCCGTAAAAATGAATTTTGGCGTTGCTGCCTACGGTACCTAGCCGAACTGTTTGCCGGGGAATAACTCTGCGAGTTCGAGGCTTCCCGCAATGCGGTTTTCACAGTAATATTTCTGAAATTCCGGACATTCTGCACAAGTAAATTGAGGAAAACTCTTTCTCATGGGCCTCTCCCTTTAATTACCCTAGTTCGCTGCTATCTTTGAAAAAGCATTACCAAAAAAGCTTGTAATTTCTGGACGTAACATACAGTTGTGGCAAATGCACTTCATTTTCAGGCGTCTGTTTCCTATGAATGGCAGTAAATCTCCGGCGTCGCAGTCAGGTCGGATGAATCAAAATATCAGGAATATGTTATGCATTTTCTCATTGAATGTTTTCTAGTTATGGTTCCTTTTATTGCCTGACCATTACTGTTTTACCAGGTATACAATATCTAACGCCTAAATCCCTTTCCACTAAGTTTTCTCGTCATTTTTTGTTTCAGACACCAACTCCACCAAAACCCGATGTTGTTCCTCTGAACTTGGTGGCCAAACATGTTGGAGAAGAGATTGATGTTCTTGCGATTATTGAGAAAGTCGGTCCTCTCGAAAAGGTGGGTTTCGTGCTTCCCTTTGAAAACATTTATGGTTGCATTCTTCATGTTGAGGTTTTGTTAATTTAAAGGGACGCAGTCACTACAAAATCATCATTTTACTTCGAGTTTACTTGTATTTAATAAAGAATAGAGAAAAACACTGCCTAAACCGAATAATTTGAATTCAAGCAGAAAAGTACTTCTACTAAATTACCGCGGGATTGCGAAACGTGTTCAGACAGCTGCTTCTAAATCGGCAGTATGCAAATTTTTTCGGAAAATATCTGCATATTATATTTTTACATATAATGCAAGGGTGTGGAGGCATCCCTATACGTTTCGTAATCCCGCGGCAATTTAGTAGAACTACTTTTCTACTTGTTCAGTCCTTGAGTTATAATTCAAATTATTCGGTTTTGGTAATTTTTCTCTATTCTTTACTAAATACAAGTAAACTCGAAGCAAAATGATGATTTTGTAGTGACTGCACTGCGACCCTTTAAAAGCCACGGTGGATCCTTTAGACTCCCGAAGTAATTCCACAAAAGACAAGGCAAAAGCCGCAGTTTTACACATACATGTTCAAGAATAATGAAGAAAAATATGAACATTATTCCAGCCTTTTGAAGTTTGACTATGCAATTATGGCGAGGTGTCTGCCGACTCTCTGCGTTCATTAGTAGGATAGGGTTGTTCTTTTTTATTTTGTGTATTACACGAAATAATGTAATTATATTTGTAGTTCCTTAACAAGAAACGAGCGAAGTGTGTGCGCAGAGAGCTACAACTAACTGACAAGACTCGGGAAGTTATCAGTTTGGTACTTTGGTGGGACCAGGCCAGGGAATTTAATGATCCGAAAGGAGTGGTTATCTCTATCAAGGAGGCGAGTGTTAGTGATTACCAGGGTAAGCGTTCGATATTGGATTGAGAGTTGAGACATTTCCCCTTGACTAACGAAAACTGCGCATTTATCGCAGACTAGCTCTTGTTCCGAGATAACAGTGTATGGGAAATTCTTCCAACATTAATAATTAACGGCTAAAACTAAATTATTTATCAAATTGGTTGCAGGAAAGATTTCGATCACAAGCGGCCGTGACATTCGGATAAATCCGCCCTGGAAACAGGTCCGCGAGCTGCTTGACTGGTACAGAAAGGAGCCGACCGAGAGAAAAATTTCTTCAGCCATGTCTGGAGATGACTCAACTAGTTCAGCCTCTAACAAGTCTGAATTTATTCCACTCAGTGAAATAGCTGACCGCGTTGGCAAGAAAGTCGACGTTCTAGTTGTCGTCGACTGTGTCAATCCGGTTCGGCCGGTATGTTTTACTTAAAATGTCGATTTTGACATATCCGGCTTTCATCGATTAGGTCATTAGATTAGGTGTCTCTATTCTGGGCGTACAATAGGTGGGAGCTTTGTTTACCCTGGTCTCCGAAGTCATTATCTCTAATTCATCTTAGTAAATAATAAATGATATCCATACGCCAATGTTGTATCCGTATTATGGACCTAACTAAGCCTAAGATCGAAATTCGGGCCGGGTTTTGAAACACATCGTGGTCGACTGAATTCTTGCGTATTTATGCTGTTTATGCTCACTTGCATAAACTGTATAAGAATGCTGGTGTACTCTATACGTTTCAAAACCCGGCCGGCATTTCGCTTTAACTTTTACCTTTTCAGTGCCGCACCACTGGCTCGAAGCGGGAAATCCAACTAATCGATCCGTCCTGCACCATTGTCACGTGGACACTTTGGAATGACCCTGCCAAGCAATTTGCCCAAGTCCAGGGAAATGCAATCAGAATCAAAGGGGCCAAAGTCGTCGAATTTAGGGGTACTAATTTGAGTAGTTAGCACCATCAACATGTTCAAACATGCCCACCTAATCGTAGGATAGGATGCTTGCGTTTTTTTTGCTGAAAACATAAAATAACGAATACAATAGTATTGTAATTATTGTTGTTTTTGTATTGTTAAAGCGAAATACCGAGTGGTATTGTTGTTTTTGTATTGTTAAAGCGATAGCGGGTGGTTTTTGAAACCCATCGATTAGACCAGCATTCTTATGCAGGTTATGCAAATGAACATAAATTAGAATAAAAAATCGAGCTAAATTTGAGCAAACTAGCGTAAATACGTAAGAATTCAGTTGCCCACGGTGACTTTCAAAAACCGGCCGGTATTTCGCTTTAACCAGCCGGCTGGGCCGCCTGAGGCGTCTTTCCAAGATAATATAGTACGTAAGTAAATAATTGAAACTATGTAGGTAGTATTCCGAAAGAAATGTGTGAAAATGGATACAAACTTGGGTGTCTGCCACCCTTTCACAATCTTTTAGTTGTTCAGATAAGTTCTCACTGAACAACGGCGCTTACACAAGGGTTGATAGTGATGGTTCCGAGTCTAAGGCGGTTGGAGATCTCCTGATGTGGTACAAGGAGAAGAGGAAGCTGGAAAATATCACCAATATTTCGTATGTGCCGCCTAGCAAAGGCGCCAATAACACCCCATTTACGCTAGACGTGATCTCGCTGAAGAGAATTTCAAGATATGCTGGAGGGCGTGTTGACATACTGGCCGTTGCCGATAGGATCGGTTCGGTGAGCGAGGCGAGTTTTTTGTATTCAAATTAAATTAGGTTGATGACCTCCAACTTGCCCTTATTACTGTACGTATTTCGAGAAAATTGCGAATTATTTTTTGGGGAACATGCCAAAAATTGTTTCCATCCATATTATGTGAAATCTACGTATACTTTCGTCTACATGGGAAACCAAAAACCCCGATTTCGCCCCGATCAAGTCCCTCAAAAAATCGGGCCTTGATTGGGGCGAAATCGGGATTTTTCACTTTCCTGTGTAATTGATAACCACCGGCTACCGTACTCGTATGTGTTTTCGAGGTTCGCCGCAAGTTATTGTTGTTGCTGGTCCAGGATGGGGTTAAATGTTGTTTCGAAGTATTACGTTTAATTTTTAGTTTAAAAACAAGAAAGGTAACGACTGCGTGCAGAGGATTGTGAAACTCGTCGACGAGTCGGAGAAAGTTACCGAGTTGATTTTGTGGGGCAACAATGCAATGACATTCGAAGGAGAGGCCAAAGAAGGAGACATCATCGGGATCAAGGGTTCACAGGTTAACAAGTACAAGGGTACGTTCTTGAACACTTGCAGATACAATCATTCCTTATCCTATAAATACAGAAAAAAATGCGCTGTTTGCCTCTTCGTGACTTAATTTAAAAACGATTTTCACTGATTTGCCCATAATTTATCCAGAGGTTCATTATATATGTATGTACCTACCACGGTAACATATGCAACTTATTCTGAATAATCAATTTTCAGACTCGTTTTCCCTTACTAGCGGTATACGCATGGAAATTAACCCCGACATCGACGGAATGTCTGAACTAAAGAACTGGTACTTGGAAAATTGATGATCACCAATGCTCTGCACTCTAAATATCTTCTCACATTTCGCGCCCGACTTGCCGTATGTGGATGACGTCACATGTAAAATCCCTATATATAACTCTTTATTCAAATCAATTTAACATACAAACAATGGCAAACCCGATAATTATTCTGTAAATATTGTGTGTATAATTAGTAGCATGTATTTGTATGAAGTTTCCCATTTATTTTTTCTTATTAGTTAGTCATTTCCCTCACTGCTTTAATACTTTAGTAATATTGTTTATTAGCAAATACAGTAAAATGTTTTGATTCAGTGTCTCTTGTTATCCGTTTCTTCCCATTGATTACAACAGCAGGAACGTAGTCACGATAAATTCACCATGTTTATTTGGTTTTAATTAAATATAGGAAGATGTGATGAAAAATATGGTACCAATATGAAGTTATAGAAAAACGAACTCGGGTAGATAATTCACTACGAATGGGAGTGACTAGATAACAATAGATTGTGTATGAAAGGGATTGCCCCGAGAATGCATTCCCTGCAGTGACAGCATATCACAATTGTTTAACACTGCAGTGCATTAATAATATTATAAATTAGAATGAGCCGGGCAATTGCGTATATACTGTAGTCGAGTATCCCCCATTATTAGTGAAATCTCTCCCCGAGTTTGTTTTTCTAAAACTTCGAGTTGGTGCCGTATTATTCCTTCCTATATTTAAAGGAGGAGGCTCACGAGAATGAAGTGCTCAAATAGTTTCCTTTTATCGACAGACGATGGTATTAAATTCCGAAAGACATACTTTACAAAGCAAATGCTTTTAATTGGAAGGAGTAAATCAATATGAATCTATGAAGTCTATAAAAATTTTGCATCGTAGTAAATAGTTGATTTCCATAGTGGGCATGCAAATTTACAAGTCATTTTGCAAGCCGGCAAAAAATTTGAATGCCCACTATGGAAATCAACTATTTACTACGATCCAAAATTTTTATAGACTTCATAGTCTTATATTGATTTACTCCTTCCAATTAAAAGCCTTTGCTTTGTAAAGCATGTCTTTCGGAATTTAATACCATCATCTTTCGATAAAAGGAAACTATTTGAGCACTTCATTCTCGTGAGCCTCCTCCTTATATTTAATGAACATAAAATAAAAATTGCGAAAATATCGTGACTGCGTTCCTTTAATAATAGTTTATTGGTTCAACGAGTCGAAAGGTTCACATTTATCTTAAAATAACGTCTAGTAACCCGATAGCCACAAGGTACCTTATGTTGTGCAGTAAAGACACCATCTTACTCTTACTAACACAGGGGTGATTTGCATTATAATACTGGTATCAAACAATTGAGAAATTCTCACACACTTTAAAGGCTTTACGACTGTTCAAAAACATTAGGTCAAGTATATTCTGGTATCTCTTTCCGAGTATTTTGAGCCTCGCATGTCTTCTTTCCCGTTCCATCGACGGAGAGTACGGTAGTTCGAGGGCCCTTATAATTTATAATAGTCAAGGAGTTCACTCTTCTCGCAATCAGGTTGCTGCCTTCGATGGTTTCTGAAAGAACTCTTTAATTAGAAGTTTTAAATGTTAGCGGTTAAAAAAACTAGGTGGTCTGTCATATTATCATGCTATTTATTCCTTAACTCGTAGTTACACGAGCGCCCCATTTTTGCATATTTTGAAACCATTTAGAAGTTTTAAATGTTAGCGGTTAAAAAAACTAGGTTGTCTGTCATATTATCATGCTATTTATTCCTTAACTCGTAGTTACACGAGCGCCCCATTTTTGCATATTTTGAAACCATTATTTCTCACCATAATTAACTACATCTCTACACCAGAGGCCGTATTCACCACTCCGTTTACCCCTGGAGAAAACTGTCTCTCGGAGAAAATTTACCTAGAAAGAGAGATTATGTCACAAAATTTGCATTCACCACTCACTCTCCTTCCCGAAAAATGCGTTCCAAAAGTTTTGTCTCTAGAGAAATGTTTACCCTTGAGTGGTGAATTCGGCCTCTGCTCGTCATTTGGTGTGACAATCTACTGCTGCTAGTGTTCATTTTGTTTGGTACGGGGTTTCCAACTATCTCAAAATTGTCCATGTTGCTGTCAATACCACCGTATTTTTGCACTAAGCCTGCATAATAAATACGAAAAATCAAAAAAATATTCTCGTTGTACTTCCAAAATACGGTAAATTTTCAGAATGCTTGGAAATCACATTAACGGCGGTTACCCATGGCTCACCAGAAAGTCATTTTCATTGAAAATACTCAGATTGCACGGCTGAACTATGATATGAGAACACAACCGCGTTGCATGAAACGTACAGCATTCAACTCACTTTGTTATTTGGCAAAAACTACCGACGCGAACATACCGTAACCGCTTAGATGCGGGAGAAACGGATATGTTTAACGTGCAACATATATCCAAATTTCACTTTTATGCAACTGTGGTAGACCCTTTAACTCGAAAACAAAGTTGCCAAGCTCCATACACCTTTGAATTTCTACATATTATTTTACATACATATTCTGGTATAGAAAACTTGTTTTACGTATTCTGTGTAGAGAGGAATAATACGAGTACATAGATAATTTTTACTTCGAGCGGCGGGCCCCACTCTTTAACCAATGAACAACAGTAACAGTAGTACAGTACCCATGATAATCATTCACCAATGAGCGTGCTTCACCTTTTTAGAGGGTAGTTGTTTATGAACGACTAGGAAATGATACTGTATAGATGATGTATGGGAGGTAAAATCCCCCTCCCACTTTTATCTGGCAGATTAAAGATGAATGACGCGCGAACCAATTCACAGTATTTGATTAATGTTCTATCTGGTTAAATGTTTATATGGTAATCTCCAGAACTAGTTCGCATCAGCAAACGGGCGACAATATGATATGATGCATTCAAAAGAGGACTTTATTAGCCTCCCTCCGCCAGGTAAGATTTTTTTCCGGGTTTCAGGGTGTCAGTGATTTTCTGCGCTCAGTTCTTGCTGTGATATAATTTTTTTTTAAAGATTGCAATAAGGTGCAGAGGTCAGTTTAAATACATACGTTAGCAATATTGAATTGATAGCCAAAAAAGTGACTCAGTTACGATATACTATACATGGGCCGGCATAAAAGTCGACGGTATAAACTTTTATGCCTGCACGGCATAAAAGTCGACCGCAAGAACGCTAAAATTACACTATCAAATCTATAGCCACAAGTTTCTCAAAATTGTCGGCAAATTAGTTTAAAGGAGGAGGCTCACGAGAATGAAGTGCTCAAATAGTTTCCTTTTATCGAAATATGATGGTATAAAATTCCGAAAGACATGCTTTACAAAGCAAAAGCTTTTAATAGGAAGGAGTGAATCAATATGAAACTATGAAGTCTATACAAATTTTGGATCGTAGTAAATAGTTGATTTTCATGGTGGGCATTCAAATTTTTTGCCGGCTTGCAAAATGACTTGTAAATTTGCATGCCCACTATGGAAATCAACTATGTACTACGATCCAAAATTTTTATAGACTTCATATTGATGCACTCCTTCCTATTAAAAGCATTTTCTATTGTAAAGCATGTCTTTCGGAATTTAATAGCATCATATTTCGATAAAAGGAAACCATTTGAGCACTTCATTCTCGTGAGCCTCCTCCTTTAAAACGACAAATAATTCACAAACGGAAGTATTCTCCAATTTTACCCTATACTACGTACAGAGGTTTAGTGAATTTTTTGGAAAGAACGAGGTCAATGTTCACTCCTCCTTTATGATAATAGCCGCGACCAACTGATAAACCTTTACAGTAATAGATCAAAAAGTATTTGAAAAACTGAAATAACCATGTTAATGAGTAATCGTGAAGAAGGATGCTAATGGCGATCTAACTCCAAACAGACTTTACGATGACACGTCACGCCAAGCAGCTAACGCGCAATGCATTTCAGTGGGGTAGGATAAAAAAAAGGAATTTCTTGGAATTAATTTTGGCATGGTATATGTTAGGGTTAAACTTTGGGGTATTAGTATAAATAAACCTCTTGGCCAATATTCCTATTCACCAGATAAATTACAAATTCCGAGAATCACTAAGTACAAAGTATTTTAGAGTCTTCGAATAAAATACCTGCTTTCAAAAAAACATGAACGTAGTTTCCATACCTAGAAAATCGCTTGAGTTACGTTGCCAGCAACGTGTTGCGAAATGCTTTTTTCAATCCTTATCTTTAAGGTCTGCCCCGTCTTTTTTGAGAAACCTTATTTTATTCCCCATGCTGGCGACAGCTTTATTCTCCCCCTATTCACAATAGTTACTATTTATTTATTTATTTATTTTCGATAAAAAACAATAGCGTATCATCATATATGGCAACAATACGCCTCACAAACAGTGAACGAGATAGGGTAAGTCGCTATCTCCTAGGTGGAAAGCTTCCTTTATCTACCGGATTTTTGCAGGTGAGTTCCGACTCCGTTTAAATGCTTCATCATTATTTACAGGGAAAAAACTATGAGACAAACATGCAATGTGTTCATTTGCGTCATAGGATGTTAGCTCAAATTTTCGTATGCACGATATTATCTTATAAGTGCTTCATATTACAGAGACTCGTTGTTGATGGCAGGCAGGGCTCTGAAACGCCAATAGTTCAGATTCATGTGAGTTTCTTTACCCCGTTTATGATCAATTTACACTTTATTTTGGGCATGTATGAAAGTGTGGGGATATATTACCGGTCGGTCTTTGAAACATATCGCTTATGCAGCTTGAAACATATCGCTTATGCAGCTTATGCAAATAAACATAAATTAGAATAAACGAGCTAAATTCGAGCAAATTAGCTTAAATACGCAAGAATACAGTTTTCCACGATGCGTTTCAAAAACCGGCCGGAATTTCGCTTGGGATGGAATAATCGTCTTGCGATTAAATTTGGCTATTTTATGCTACATTTTTTTTCACATTTCGCCGTTACATATGTAAAACCCCAAGAAAAATTGTAAACATGGGATTGGCGTCGCTTTGTGAGAAATCGAAACATATTTCTCTACTACAGTAAAACAATGTTTCATGCTGCACATGAAGTGCAAGAAATTTACAGATTATAACAAAGGAAACGGGACCATTCTGTGCCAAAGGAACACTTTGCGATGGAATGCATGCTTACACAGGTGGTTTATTTGCTCCCCTTTAAACCCGGAGGGCTGTGTGATTTCTTTGGAACTTTTTCTTTGGTTCAACCGGTTCTTGTTGTGTTTTATTCTTTTTATAACCGTTTTCTACAGATTAATTGGTCGAAATTTTGTACAATATCTGTAAATTACTACCCCTATCTTTTCTGCTTCCTTTGCTGGTGACTGTCGTTTAGAATGCTACTTCGCGAGTTCACTACGGTGCCAATTAGATGATGATGCAATTATTGACAAAAATAAGAGGAGTGCAAAAATATTTCCTATCATTCAACTAAACACTGTTGACTTAATTGGGTTTGTTTTATTTGTATTCCTTGTAAGGAAGCATGACATGAATTCTATGCATTACTCTGTGTCAATAGTTCGATTCGGATGTGCAAAATGTTGAGGAGCTGAAAAGTAGTGCCTGTAAATTTTTTTTTAGATCACATCAGTTACGCATTTCCGACTATGAATTGATTTGCAAATGCGAGAAAGTTCCAGGAGTTCCGTTTCCTATCGACGAGAGAGAAAGGTTGAAAATGACGAGGGCAATTACGTCACGACAAGTATGTGTTTCACATTTATATTACGTAATTTATTCTTATAGATAGCGCTTTGTTTCCGCGCAAGAATTTTTTCGTTTAAAGGGTAATTCCAGGTAACAACTTTCTTATTTCTACATCTGATTCTTCGTCCCAAAATCGTAGACTACAAGTCTACATTGTACATACGTTAGCGTGTGCATTTATATGTATAGTAACATAACATAACATAACATAACATTTATTACGAACATAAAATGTCGCACAAGTTTTGTCGATGTAATACCACAATACCACATTAGCGTGTACATTTATATGTATAGTACATACATTAGCGTGTTCATTTATATGTGCTAAGTAATATTCTTACGGATAATGTCTTCATTGTATAGACGTATTAGATTTGTTGGATAACTTCGTTCGCCTACGCTAACATGTGATGCAGTTCTAAATTCGTCTGATTACGCGAAGAGAGTTTTACTGTTATGTGTTTACCTTCTTCTTCTAAATTGGCGACGATCTCTGGGATGCCGGTCACTCATTGTGACGCAGCTCTTTTTTTACACTTACAATTATTTCTTTCATAATTTTCAGGTCTTTGCTCCCATTTCATTTTACGGAAAGAATGAAGAAATTCGGCCCGGTTCCTGCATTGAGACAAACAACAGTGGGTGCTTTTTACCAACAAACTCATTTTAATTTGTTCGCTCGAATCAATGAACCAGTAAACATTTATTATTAAATCCACTTATCTATGTTTGCTCTATATGAGTTTCTAACCAATTGATTCGCATTTTTCTACTTGCTTCAAACCACAAATGAGGCCAATATATCGTATAGACATATAGATACCGTATATAACAATCCTATTTGATTTTCAGATCCGAATGGAACCCAAAGACCATCCTCTCTGCCAAACTCGAATAGTACATATTTTCCTGGGGAACGAGGTAATGTGCTAATTGGAAACTCTCCTCTTGTGGCACATTCTCCTCCATCATGGCGGCCTCAGTTGCCCGCAACTAAAAAAACTGGCGTTGCTCCTAGTCCTGCAGTCCGCACAAATGTTGCGGAGGTGGTGAAGCCTACTGCCACACCACCATGTGCTCCATCTCCTCGTAGAGCAGTCCCAGCTCCTCCTCCTCCGGATCGTTCTCGTTCGTTGGCACAACGTGAAAATCCAGCCCTTCCCTCTCCTCGTGCGCGTTCTCAGTCTAGGCCTCGCATGCCTGGTCGAACGCGCTCCCCGCCTCTGCCTCAAGCAAACCATCGACGTTCTCGTTCAATTGCTCCGTCTCCAGACAGACAAGGACACCAACACCCGAGGGTAGTTTCACAACATATGTCTGCTTGTCCTAAACCGAAACCTCTCTGGTTGCAAACCAACCTTCCGATGCCAACATGGATGAGACCACAAGCTATCCAGCCATACAACGTTGATTGGAACCAACATGTAAGTACCACGACCAAGGTATTCAATCAGTAATCAGGAGTTTAATCATAGGCGAGTGACATGCCTGATTTAGCTTCAACGCGCGCCGATTCCACCGTATCAAGTGAATTCACGTGACCCGCGAGTGGGACCTGCGAACAATGAATGTCAAAAGGCAAAGGCCGTTTACCGATATATCGTTTTGCTTTTGAAGTAAAACAATAATGAATTGTGAGTAATACAATGGCTTCAATACAGACAATTTTCCTTTAGAATTCCGGCGTGAACCCGTCGAATGTGGAAAGAAAAAAGGTGGAAAGCATTGGTATGTTTGTGTTCATGGTCACAGAAAATTTCGTTCACTAATTATCATAATATCAATGTAACACCACTGATTCTTTTTAACAATAGGTCAAAGCTCGAAAGCAACCCCAGTCCTGCATGTGCGCCCCGCCACAAGAAAGACCATTACAATATCTAAAGTCACTGACAAATGTGCTAAGTAAGTTGATTTTAACAGTAACATTAGCATTTAAGATCCAAAATAATAAAGCA
The DNA here is from genome assembly GCA_036852015.1 of Pelodera strongyloides. Classification (NCBI taxonomy): domain Eukaryota; kingdom Metazoa; phylum Nematoda; class Chromadorea; order Rhabditida; family Rhabditidae; genus Pelodera; species Pelodera strongyloides. The sequence goes on from JAANDG010000019.1 coordinate 68,706, forward strand.
GTAAGTAGTAAAGTTTGACTGCTTATTTTTCAGTTGGAGCATTCATGGAATTTGCACATTTGTTGATGACTTAATTTCCACACCAAACCAAGTTAGTTCACTGTTAAAAGCGAAGTATTTTATGAGAAAATGTAATTTTAAAACTACTTCATATTGCACTGAAGTCTCTAATGGATTGATCCAGCGGCAGGTGTTGAACTTTGAATTAACCGACCAGGAGGGCAGTGTGATTCAACTCAAGGCATGGGAAAACGTTGCCACTTCGATATTGAAGATAATACAAGTCGGCAAGGTTATCTTTGAATTTTTTGTGAACTAGAACACTTGCTTGTCTGTATTTTGTTATTCTAAAAGGATCCCAACAATAACTTTAGAGCTACTACGTCACTAACGCCGTGGTGAAGCGCGTTGGCGACAATAAATTCAACTTCACTCAACACGACTATGAAATTAAAATACAAAACCGTGATGAGGTGGGAGTTTTTTATAATGTTTTCTTCAAAAAGTATTCGCGTTTTCATTATTTATTGGATATTTTAGCACTGAATGGCCCCTCGGCGGATCTTGAAGAATTCCTCCTAAATGCAATCCTAAGGTTCGCCTTTTCTAGATAGAGTTGTCAACGGATGTGGAGGTTTCACTTCCTGCCTTCAGCCTGAATAGTGTTCCTCTGAACAATGTAGTTCGACTTGAAGATACAGTGGTCGATATTCTCGCCGTTGCTGACAAGATTGAAGGTGTCGTCTCGGTGAGTTATTATAGCTTACGCAGATTTATTAACGAAGATCATGTCGACTTTATGACAGTGAACATTCTCGCCGTTGCTGACAAGATTGAAGGTGTCGTCTCGGTGAGTTATTATAGCTTACGCAGATTCATTAACGAAGATCATGTCGACTTTATGACAGTTTCAGATAATTAACAAACATGGAACGGGGAGTTTGTTAAGAGAAATATATCTGACTGACGAGACAGAGCAAGTTGTCGTATTGAGTCTATGGAATCGCAAGGCGCTGGAATTTAAATGTGAAGTGGGACAAGTGATTGGCATCAGTGGTACGGTAGCTACGAAGAGAAGCAGTACGTTTCTGAATACTTCTGAAATGTAAACTGTTCAGTCCTGCATCCGGCAGATGTCCGTACGGTTGAACAAGAACGTATCTAGTTATCGATATTCTTGTCTTAAAGCCACGAAGCATATTTTGCAGATAAGGTTTGTGTTAGCCGAGGACGTCGTATTGAAATTGATCCGCCACTCGCAGAGACAGAAATCCTTCTGAATTGGTACAGAAGGAAGAAATCATTGGAAGCTGATTTGCATGAAGAACGTGAAATTCGTAGAAATTGTGCAAATGATGCACAAGCTGGTCTTCACGTGGTCTCTCTAAATGATATTACCGCTGCACGCAGTGGTACACGCGTCGATATCCTCGCGATTATTGACAGCAAAGGAAATGCACAGGTGTGTGTGTTTCACAATTATGAATCGTTTATTTGCAGGCGTGTTCTAGCCTGATGAATGGGATCCACAATGCATTACATCGAGGTATTAAACAAAATTTAGACGTCTCGCAAATTCCTTTTCTTGTAGGCCGATGCTACAGTGTTTTGATCATCTCTCTATTCAACAGTCAACAGAATATTTGAATATTGGCATGTTCATTTATAATTTCAGTCCCGATACTGCAACGGAAGAACGTCAGTGATGAGAGAAACCCAACTAATAGACAAAACGGGCACATTAGTCACTTGGGTGTGCGAAATCACGTCTGAAAGCTCTAACGACTCAATCGGAACAGTAACAGCGATAAAGAATGCTGTCGTTGAAATGCACAAAGGTACGTAATGCACTAACATGGAAGAACATACTATAAAAAGGATGGGCATGTCCGCTTTGTGGGAAAATCGCGTTCTAAATAGTAGCTCGGTTCTGTGTTCTGCACATCTACATCCACATAAGAACTTTGCAGGAAAACCTTCGATCAAAGGCGGTCATCGTGTCCAAGTTGTACCTTCGTTAGAAGTTCAGGAATTGCGTCAATGGTACAGATGCAGAGCAAACAATTCTGCGCAACGTTGTGCCACAAAAAGAGAATTGTTGGACAAGGGTGAATGTTCTAAAGTGAAGTCAACGATACTTATCAATTCCGAACTTGTTCAATTGAGTGAACTTACTAAACACCACGGACAAAATGTCGACATTATCGCTGTTATTCACAAGCTCAATCCTTTTGTTGTAAGTTTTGTTTCATGATGTGTGTGCTAAAGAAGAAACATTTCGTGGAAGCATTCTTGCACAAGTACCATAATCAGCTGGGATGTAAGATAAAATTCTCATGGGCCCGACGCTTGAAGCTAACTCTCGTCCAAATGAAGGGAGTACCGAACTAGGACTCTTTTCCAGCACACAAACCGCGAGAGGGAGGTTCAACTTATGGATAAAACGCACACCATAGTATCTTGGTTTCTATCAGGTAGTGAGGCTCAACGTTTCACATTCGATAGAGGGGAAGTGGTCCAAATCAGACGTGCTCTCGTCACAAAATCAAGCAATGGTAAGTTCATCTGCGGGTTGCAGGCCATGCACTAAAGGAATACGACTATGGGGTTTCATAATGTTTTTCTAGCTTCTAAATTGATTCAAAATGTTTTTAGGCACATACGCGATTATTGGTGGTAATTTCGAGAGGGCCAATCTCACAGATAGCACTGTCAACGAACTTTACACCTGGTACGAATGGAGAGTACGTTCTGGAGAAACAATAAATATTTCTCAGTGCCAGACACCCTCTCATGGAAACCAAATTTCCAACACACCACTAGCTCGGAACATAGTTCCACTGAATAAAATTCCACAACATACCGATAAACTAATCGATGTTCTGGCTGTCGTCGATAGTTCTGTCGAACAGGTAAGAGATACAGCTCAAACAAATGAAACGGCCTAAAAAGCCTTTTATTTGTTCCCTTTATCTTGTTAGGCATAGTTAATTGAAAGTCTTATTATTATTATCAATCGATGTTAGTACGCACATTGCAGAAGAATGCAAAAAAAATTAACAAGTGCAAACAATATCTGCATGACTCCTTACAAGCTGAACGTGAACTCGAATTTTAGATCACTAGTCATGGGAGCCAGCAATTTGTTGTGAGATTGATTGATAATACGTGCACTATAGTCAGTTTAACGATGGGTGGATACAAATCAGAGTTGTTCCGCAACGCCTATGGAAGAGTTGTCCTCATAATAAACTCAAGGGTCAAAATACGAGAAGGTTAGTTTTTACAACTCCACCTTCCTTCAGAATAATACATACGTACATCCCTGTTATTTCCTTCACTACTGCTTAAACTAGAGATAACAATCGATTGCCTAGGCAAGTTTTCCATCTCAAGTGGAAGCGATGTGACTGTCAGCCCAGAAAAAGTTCGGGGAGTCGCTATCTTAAATGAATGGTACACACGTGATCGTCAAACTGCCAACACGACAACAATCTAAATGAAGTATATGAACCTCACCGTCAGTCTCTCTCTCTCTCCCTCTCCCTCTTCCTCCCTCTCAATTCAATCTCTCTTGTCCTACAATTAGCTCGATATCTCGCTGAAGTCACTGACAAAGAAACTTACCACTTGTCTTCAATTTTATTTTCTGGTTATTTAAAGGGGCAGGCCCATTTCAGATAACACCTATTTTTGATGACTCCATCTGATTCCCCGTCTCAAATATAATAGACGCTTTTTTTCAATATTCAAGCGCAACATTCACGCAGTTACAGCAACTTACCCATTGCCAGTGTTACCCAACAATCTATCACAATTGTCACGCCCATTCGCGCTGATTGGCCAATATGCTATGTAATTGCGTGATTGACCAATAAGCGCGAATGTGTATGACAATTCCGATAGATTGTTGGGTAACATTGGCTAGGTAAGTTGCTGGCAAACGATCGAAAACGTAATAAACGCACTGATGTGATGCTACAATACAGTATCCATTTTTCGAAACATTCCTCCAGCAGATAAACTATTATTCGATCACTTTTGTGTTGGACAGTAATAATGCGTATCTAACCCCATTTGAAAAATTCCGAATTTTATTTTTATATAACTGTCAAACTCTTGTTTTCAATTCGCGTATTACCGGTTAGTGTTCTTCTGGTGAATATTTTTTTAAATGTTTTTCGAAGCAATAAAATGTTCTTTTTTTGTTCTTTTTGCGATACAAAACACGGAAAAATTCGAAATGCTCCTAGTTTTCGACCTTATATACAAATTGACGGATAAATTCTCAAAGCTATTCTGAAGTAGAGAAGCGCATCAGAATGAATCAATTAGTCCTCTAAAACGCATAGGTAAGTCATTAATATATTTATGCTAGGAAACGAAATAATTGCCGAAACCACAGAAAACTCGTCGTTGTCCCGTCGCAATATGATTTTTGCCAAAAACCATTTGGTGACTGGTTTGTGACTGGTTCGTGACCATTTGGTGACCAGTTGCTGACGGTTTTTGATGAAACTTTCACCACATGGTCACGAAGAGGTCACGAAATGGGCTGGCCAAGGAAAAAAACCGACACCAAATGGGTTCACCATTTCCTGTGGAGTAGCTCTGCGGTTTTCAATACTTCCTATGAAGAAAGTATGTATTGATTATAAGCATAACCTTATCACCTATGCGCCCCTATCATATTGCAGTGGTTGATTCACGTTTTTGTTTGAAGGCGCATGCTGATAAGCGCTTACACTAACACGCTTTCTTCGCATATAAAAGCGTTACAAAATCATTTTGTGAGGATTGCGGATCGATAAATTTACAAGTTCAAATGCATTATTCTGTCCTCTCTCGGTAGAACCAAAGCTTTTTTTATCCAAATCTAACAAGCTTGTATTGTTCACAGAACTTCTCTGCTGTTGTAGCTCAATCATTTTCTATCTCACTCACGTAAGAGTGAAGATTATGAACGATTATGCGTGTCTATTAAATCGTACAGTTTTTAGTTCCTTAGCTTTGGGGCGTGCTCCATTTTATTTTTGTGGCTATTGGATATTCCTTGACAAAACTGCGTTGCATGTATTGAATGTACGTTTTTAACCGTTTTTTTCGCGAAACCGTATTTTATGTTTATTTTGTTTAGAATATGGCAGATCCAATCACTCGCACTGAAAAGATTAGGATAAATAAATACCTCAAAGATGGTAAACTGCCTCTGTCCGCTGGATTTTTTCAGGTAATTATCAAATTAAGGATTAAGGCACACTGTAAAGATAAAGCTGCATATAATACAAACATAAACATATTTGTCTACTTTTTATAGTCTTTTTTTCGTATTTCTATGCCCTGACTGAAGAACAGTCCTAACTTAGCCTAACTTTGAGGAAACTTTTGGTGGTTATTTTTAGGAGCATAATTAGGTTAGTTTGCTTTTATAAGGTCAGAGCATATAGGGGTTTCCATTCAAATTAATATAATTCTCAAGGAACACTAAGTATTACAGAGGTTATTTGTCGACGGAGATCAGGGATGCGAAGTTCCGATTGTTCAAATACATGTACGTCTTTTGAGTTTTATTATTCAATTCACATTCGCAATTAATACAGTATTTTAATTGAAAATAAAAGTTTGGAGGCGATTTAAAAGCCATGCAGTTCTAGTTTTAAAGGCTCACGTATAAAAAGTTTTCTCCGATTATTCTGTGGTAAAACTCCAGGATTCCTAAAACGTGTTTGCGAAAACCGTTTTGTATTGTAATAATACGAGGGCGCCCAACCCTCATATTATTATTAGTTGAATATAATGTGTATTTTATTTAAAATCAATACACATGTTTTAGCCACATCTTTTATCCGTAGCGCACACAAGAATGACCACAACACAAAGCTAGTGACAGTTGTTACTCGTGTGTTGGTGTAAACATTGAGACTACGAGACAATATGTGATTATAAACGAATTGTGAAATATAAAGATAATATAAGAATAATAATTACTATCACATATTGTCTCGTATGTCTTACAGTATAATATCTAATTCGGGTAATTTATTAGCAAAAGAAGATCCACATCTAGTTACCATAGTCAACAACCAAAAATAGCCAAAAAAAAACGAGGTTTCTTTACGTGTGCAACAGGTTGAAAACCCAAAACGCTTTGTTAGCAATGATTAAATCAATATCAATAAACATTTTCTTGTGCAACACGTTGTATTTTAGGCCCAAAAACGCATTTTGAAGCTCAAGCTTCGGTTCATTTCTGAAGATCTTTTTTTCTGATTAACTTCTCCAAATGTACAGATTATGCAAAGCGGTTTTCGCAGCCGCGTTTGACTAATCTGGAAGATTTATCACAGAAAAATGGGGAAAACTTTTTGTACGTGGGCCTGAGCTTTTAAGCGTTCTGTTTTTTTTCAGCGAATTGATACATTTCCTGACAACGATTGTGCAAAGCTGACCCTTTGCGACGGCATGAACGTTTACCCAGGTGACAAATATTATTGGGCTGTAAATATGCTTCGTAACATTTGATCTTGATCTTTACATGCCTCATCTCAAATCTTGATGTTTATGAATTGAGGGAGAACATTCATTTCGATATACATTCCCATTTCAGAATGTTTTGTCCAAGGAGAAGAATACGGTCCGACGGCTATCGCGGGGATACTCGAAGTGAAAGAAAATCAAGCAGACGCGTTTCCAATAATACTAGCCAAAGAGGTCGAGGTACTACCGGCTCAGATCAGTTTTGGGTAAGAGTTACTGTTTAACCGGTTACGAATGCTTCATGAAACATATATCCTCATTAAAAATATTTATTGCAGACCTATTCGTATACGCCTGAATACTTATGAATTACTTTGCAAGTGTCGAAAAGTACCAGGCTATCCTCTGCCTCCTCGAGAAGAAATGAGCATGATGAGAGCCATGAAGCCGCCAGATGTGGGTTCAGAACTTCTAATTTTATGTGAGACGTTCATTATAGGTTTATTCACCACAATACATAGCAGTGGAATTGTTATAGGTGTTCGCTCCGATTTTGATCGAAACGTCACCCGTGCACGAAGCCAGCACAGGTGAGCTTCATTGATTTTTCTTCACACAAGGGTGAAATGTCAAGAACATTTTTTAAAAATAAAACTACTCTATTTAGGCCAACTCTTTCCACTGAGATATCCCCAGAATCGACCACCATCTCGAACACGTGTAGACGATCATTCTCCTCCGCGTCTGGCAGACAAATATGATCCGCCTACACGGGACTATCTTGCAGCGCCCCTAACCCCACGTGACGTGACTCGTTCAACTGAGAACAGTGCGGCTGGTTCGACCCGTCGACCACGAATTCCCGAGGATTTACAAAATCCACCATCTCAAACTCCGCGAGTAACCAGTTCACCAATCCTCCCGCGTCCAACACCGAGATCGATGACGCCTTCCTCTCAGATTTCGTGTTCCCCGCCACCACCCTATTCGCCTACTCCACGTCTAACTTCGTCGGATGCACCCTCTATTCCCATCGCAAAACTAGCTCCTGGTATCGGCAAGTAAGTTTACATTCACTCGCTATGCGCATCAGATATAAAATCCTTTGATGGCTATATTGAGTGTTTCATGTAGATATCCATGTACCTAGCAGCAGGGAACCATAACACCATCGATAACTTATGTAGGCCGGTTAAATGATAATTTTTATCGTACGCAAACAAATTAGGGCACTTGCTGGTAAATCACTGAATTATGTCGAAGAAAAGCACGGTATTTGTAAGACGGAATTCCGGAATAATTATGCCTTCAGTTGGCACATTGTCGGATGCTGCACAGCTGCGGACGAGCTCGGCGTAACCAAGAAGAACGTCAAGGTATACATTCAATACAAGAAATATGTTCAACTCTTTATTTTAACGGTTCTCCTAAGTGACTTCGGTGATTCACTATTTTTCATTTTCGGTCTTCAACTTTGAACTAACTGACGAGCAAGGTACACCGATCAAGATTTACACATACGGGGAGCATGCAGAAGAAGCATACAAAACGATCGAAATAGGAAAGGTGACTTTTTTTAATGAAATGCCAGACGGCTACGTCGCCTGAGGCCTTTTATAACACTTAATTTATTGTTTACATACGATACGGAAAGGTGGAGTCAAGAGTTTCAAAAAAATTAGAGTACTGATCATTCGCGCTCGTTGCTTCCACGATCATACCACATCCAAACATACATTTAATCAATCAAACAAACAAACAAACAAGCAAAGCACGCAACTTTATATAAGAGGATTCGTATACGCATCCATTTTTAAGATTTGTGAGAGGGCGCTCGGGGTGTGAACATTCAAACATTCAATCAATAAATCAAACAAACAAATAAAGCTTTATATAATAAGATTTTTTTACGACTTCATTCCACGCAATAACTTACATACAAGAGTTATCAGCTCCATCCTCACAACTATGTTTTCTTCTTTATTTTAGAGCTATCGCATTTCCAACGCGTTTGTAAAGAATGTAATCGACCTTCGTTGTAACTCCACCGGACACGCGTACGAACTCACCGCTAATAGTTCTGACGTGAGGATTATTTTTCACCCAACAACAAACAACAGAACACAACCTCTCATACCCACCCACCCCCTCACAGTCTCTTGTTTTTCAGATTCTTCGATCAGCTAAGAAAGTGCAGATTCCCCCACTGAGCCTCGAGACCGTTCCACTCTCGAGAGTGGCAAGTTATGTTGACAAATGCATCGACGTAGCTGCGATTATAAGCCAAATCAGGCCCGTTTCCGAGGTATTTACCAGTTTTCCTCGTTCCGATTATCTGATTATGAGGAATGTTTCTTTCCGGAAAACACTGGAATTTGATATTGACACATCGCATTATCATATTTGATATTGACACATTTGATATTAATCGACTAACTGGGCTGATTAGCCACCTGGAGATTTGATGTTGTTCACCTTGAACCGTTTCTGCGGTTGTCGGTTGACATAGCGGGGTGTCTTTCATTTTTTTTTTATCATTACCCCAGAAGCTTTTTTTTCGAGTAGAAAAGGCGCGCATTGTGCGACTGCATAAGGTTACGAGGCTGTGGCAACCCGCTAAAATGTGTCAATCTGTGAATGCCCTGTTTCAGTTCACGAACAAGAACGGGGTTCACTGCGTCAGAAGGGATGTTGAGCTAAAGGATACGACGCGCTCGACTATAATATTCACACTCCACAGTCGACAGGCACGCGAATTTAGAAACGAGTTCCAAGGACAAGTTATCGGAATTAAACAGGCCAGAGTAGATGACTACAAAGGTGAATAGTAAAAAGCACATAGCGCAAACACAATATCTGCAGCCGATAAGGTTTGCAGAATCACCGCTCTAAATTTTTCTCTTTTTTCAGTGGTTTATGTTTAGCGCAAATGAAACGACGCGAATCACTCTTTTTAACTGCGAGAGAACTATTATATTGCCTTACAATTAGAATCTAAACTTAAAGGGAGAGGCCCACGAGAAAAATTTATGTTTTATGTGTTATTTTATTTACTTATACGAGACTTATACGAGACTCACATTTTATGTGTTAATAAATATATATTTAAAAAAGTTTTCCTTAATTTACTTGCACGGAATGCACGGAATTTCAGAAATATTACTGTGAAAACCACTTTTCTTTGCACCTAGAACTCACAGAGTTATTCCCCGGCAAACTGTTCGGTCAGGTACCGTAGTCAGAATCATTTTTTTGCGCTTTTATGGCATTACAGTATTGGAAACGCCTTTTTATAATCGTATGAATGATCGTTATTCGTTTAACCATTTATGAAGAGAAAGAATGCTAATGGATGGATATAAACCGTAAAAACGTTTCTGACTACGATACCTGGCCGAACCGTTTGCCGTGGAATAACTGTGCGAGTTCTAGGTGCAAAGAAATGCGGTTTTCACAGTAATATTTCTGAAAATCCGGACATTCTGTGCAAGTAAATTGAGGTAAACTTTTTTCTCGTGGGCCTCTCCCTTTAAAGAAATATGTTATTTTATTTTAGGGAGAATTAAAATCAGTGGAGCCAAACGTTTCGAGATAAACCCGAGCTTTGATGAGACAACAGAACTTCTGGACTGGTACAACAACGAAAAACATGGGAAAGACGTAAAAAATACTGCTGGAAGTTCATATGCATCATCACAGGGATTCAAGCCCATTTCTCTTTTGATGGTCACTGAGCAACTCGGGAAAAGCGTTGATATCCTTGCCGTTGTTGATACAGTAAAACTTAGTAAGGTACGTGATTAACTTCTTTCAATAGACTTGAAAAAGCGACAGTTAATTAAAGAGATGAGGTCAATTGAAATCACCCCCTGCTTTCATTTTCGGTATTTATTGTTCACCCCATAAGAAGCACAAGAAACACAAATGTTCCCAAACCAAGGTTACCAAGGATCCCGTGTGTGGTTGGTTGCTATTGGATAGACTTCTTGATCAGAAGCTGCATCATATTCAAAATCTTTTATACCGCAAGAGCGCTCTCCTTTTTTCAAGGGTAGTTCAATATGACATGATCGCATAGATCCTGAGCATTAGGTGACGAGTTGCAGATGACAAATTGCTCCACGTCTTCGTGATAGAGAGGGAATCGTCTGATTCCCTCGCCGCGTGGTGGTTTCAAAGGTGTTACGGTCCGGAATCGAACACGGGTCAACTGCATTAGAGACGAACGCGCTTAGGCTTTGGCGCTAAGTAAGGCCGCCAGTTGTCCAGTGAACAATACAATCCATACCAAAATACAGTACGAGACGATTTGGAAGTGAAGAAGAAGATCCCTTTATTAAAGGGAATGTCAACCCGGTTTTGCATGTTGGGCTTATCTTTTGTAGGTGTGCGACAAAACTTGTGCGACATTTTATGTTCGTAATAAATGTTATGTTATGTTATGTAGGTAAGAAAAGTGAATAAAAGAAAAACAATTTCAACCCCCCTCCAAAAAAAAAATGCCTTTTTTTTGCTCATTTTTTTTTTTTGGATTTCGTGAAGCAAAAATGTGTGCTAATACGGTCTTCTTATATGAATTGCAAAAAAAGATCTTTTTTTTAATCGCGCGCAGTAGACAGCATATACAAAATGAGGGAGCCGACAGACAGACAAGATAAATGCAAGCAGAAGACGCACTAAGGCCTGTGCTGACGCGGGGTCTTTTGTTTTAAACTCTTTTGAGAGCGCCTGATACAGTATCCAGGAATCTGGGCTGACTTTCCCTTTACGTTATTCGCACGAAATGTTAATGTTTAGTTTCGCAACAAGTTGAACAATGAATGCACCCTGCGAGAAGTGTACCTCATCGACATGACAAACACAAAAATTGTACTAAACTTGTGGGATGACGAAGCAGAAACTTTCCACGAACAAAAGGGAAATGTTATCGGAGTCAAAGGAGCTAAGGTCGAACAATACAAAGGTTTGGTTTTTAAGAAGTCAATAATATTGTTTGCGTAGAAGAATTGTGCGACTATCGTTAAATATTATGTTCTGTCAATGAGAAAAGAGGTTCATTTCCAGGAAAGGTTTCGCTAAAAGGCGGATGTCGCATCGTAGAGCTTCCGTCAGATAAAGTCATCGAACTTTACAAATGGTACACCGCACGACCGGACAAGGGAGATAGTTCACCGAAATATCAAAAGCAAGACCCCGAAACAACTGATGCCATAAACATCATCAACCTAAATGAAGTCGAGTCGCATCTGGGAGAGGAAGTAGACATTCTCGCTGTCGTACACAAAGTCAACGACGTCGCTGAAGTATGTTTCATAAAGGATTTTCATCTGATTTGCCTATTCATCGCCCCACCTTGAAGTGCATGCACTTTGTTCTACATTTTCAGAGCATCTAATTGTACAAGGTCATAGTCAAAAATTTCAGTTTCGAAATAAGAAAGGCAACCTGTGCATGATAAGGGAAGTGGACTTGATTGATCATACATCAACAGTTATCCCATTGGTGCTATGGTGGGGACAGGCGAAAGAATTTAATCCAAGTTCAAAGGGACACGTTATTCACATCAAGTCAGGAAAAGTAGAGACACATAAAGGTACACAACTTTATTATTTTTTATTAATTTGGTGGAAATACAACCATAATGTGCCACACATACAATAGATCATTGGTAACACTTTCTAACTATTTTTATTGTAGGTCGCTCTGTTCTTAATAATGGACGAATGGAAATGGATCCAACAATCAAAGAAGCCGCAGAGCTTCTCCAATGGTATAAGCAAAACCATGCCGCAGTACACGTCAATGATGAAACGCCTGCATCAGGAACACCAACAGAAATTGATCATAATCGGGTCCTCCTTAACCAGTTACCTCAATGTGCCGGAAAATATGTTGATATTCTGGCCATCGTTGACAAAGTGAACCCTGTCCGCCCGGTAAGTTTTGTTTCATATTCTCTCAAACTTCATATTCTGATGGTCCTTCTATTCTTCTATCGTATAGTTGCTTATGTTACCTCCTTTTTAGTTTGTTGATCAGAGCGGAGCTGCGGGTTCCAAGAGAGAAGTGCAACTTGTTGATCACACATGTACTACGGTCAAATGGGTCTTGTGGAGCTATGAGGCTCAACAATTCTCCGAAGAGATGGAGCGTACAGTAATTGCGCTCAAGGGCGTTTTGGTTAGGGATTTCAACGGTAAGACTTTAGCTAAATTTTTACTTGAGTCAACTTTATGTTCACCCAATAGCCTCGTCAAATAGTATGAAACCCTTAACACTTTAGGAAACGTCTCTCTCAGCAAAGGAAAGCAATCAACCGTGGACCTTAGCGAGGAAAACGTCAATGTACTGCGCAAATGGTACCTGGAGCACAGAGACTCTGCCGAAATGAAGAATATTTCCCAAGTAGTTGCCGGGAACAATACAGCGAATGGAGAATTTACTCTTAATGCCATTCCGTTAAATCAAATCACCCAACATTCGGACCAATTGGTTGATATTTTGGCTGTTATTGATAATGTGAAACCACTACTTGAGGTATGTTACAGACAATAAGTAAGAGAGAAGAATAGTGAGTAAAACAATGGGGACACTATAAGCAGTATTTTGCAGTGAACAAGAAAGTCAAATTTTGTGCTCCGGACCTCGTTTTTTTTTTGCTCAGGACCTTTTGCGATCAAGTCATAAGCTTTGAACATTGTACTGAACCTTTAGCTTGTTTAACGTACAACAATATTGTCGTTTAGTTTCAAAACAAGAAGGGTGTGGATTGCATCCAAAGAATTGTGGAACTTGTCGATAGAACCTGTACGAAAGTCAATCTGGTCCTGTGGAAAGAGAAAGCAAAAGAGTTTTCTGCCAAGGAAGGGGACATCATTGGCATCAAAGGATCCAAGGTCTCCGAGTATAAAGGTTACGTATTTACTTGCTCTGTCTAAAACTAAGTATAATTACTTTTTTTCTTTGATTATGAAATATGATAACACATAACGCTTGTCACGACAGCTCTTTTGTAACAATACCATTGCTTCAGGCTACTTTTCGGTTACCGCTGGCTGTCAAATGGAAATCAATCCAAAAGCCACAAAAACAGTGAGAGTTGGTGCTCTCAAAGATTGGTACAAGTTCGAGCGGGGCACCGAGAAAGTGAAATCAATTTCATTGGAGTGAATTGCTCCACTTTGTCATAGCTCATTGTCATCAATATTATATGCGTTAGTGTAGCACAGTATCGATCCCCCTCAGTGATGTATTGAACTGTACAATATAACCTTACATATTGAACCGCTTGTAATTTCGCTAATTTGCAAAGACAAAAATAAGAAAGACAAAAACAAAGAAAAAGAAAAAAACAATAATCGAAGTGTACACGTTCCTATAGTTTTCCTTCACTTTATTTTTATATTATTGTATGAATTGCTTGCGATAAAAAATTGTGTCCTCACCTATTTAGTTTGTTTTGTTGTAACCGATTTTTTTCTAGTCAAATATCCTGGGTATAGGCTGGATGAACTGCTAGCTTGCACATAGTTGTGTTCATTGTTTTCGAAAATACGTGTAACCTTGATTAGCTTATTAATGAGAAGGTTTTCCGACGTTGCGTTTTCGTATGGCTGCATTCTAGAACGGGGCACAGTTGAGATGCTGATAGCAACGAACCTGCAATTGCGGACAATTTTACTGGTCCTCCATGCTTGTTCATAAAAAGACTCACTGGTAATGAACCACAGGACAGAGTACAGAGTCCGCGACTGGAAAAAAACTATTACCTAGGTTAAGCTCAAAAATTAATAGGCAATTAAGCGTGAATGTGTTGAGTAACCAAAGTGACTCAAACAAATTCCTGCCAAAAATAGAATTCGCGCGGGACGCGATAACTAGTATATACACAGTTTCACAATCGTTCGGCTTTCAGCAAAAAGAACATATATGTGAATATGTGTCCTTTCCCTCCGTTGTCACACGTTTTGTTATTTTAAAATGTCGTTTTTAGAACTGATTTCCCATTTATCACACATAAAATTCGAGGGAACGCTCAGGACTGCAGTTTTTTCTACTGATAAGCTTTTACATTAAGGCACACTTTATGATAAGAAAGGTGAAAATTGTTGACAATGCGAAAGTTTTAACTGTTTAGTCACTTCCCAATACGAAGTTTATCAAACCGAAATTGATCCACGTTTTGCACAAACAGTTTCTTTTCTCCTGGCTATTTTACCTTCATAGTTCACTTTATTCTTCCATTACACATGCTTATGCGAATTTATGCCTTATGATCAGGTCGAGCTAATGCAAGGGCACGCTTGCGCTGATTTATAGTTACACGTTTTCTGAATTAAACTAAATCGATTGCCTGTTCGACTAGTTCCAAAAACAGTTTTGTTTATATGCAATCGAAAAAATTTAGAACTTGGCGAAACAACAATGATCATGCATATCATTATCGCGGCGCTCGCTGTAGTCCTGGTGTACTTCTTTTTCAAAGGCCAGCCGACCGAGAGTGACCGAATGGACAAAGTACCCATTGGGAACCTTACACCCGAAGTAAACGGGTGGGCTGTTTTTTAAGATCGAGTCCACGGAAAACACATATGAATATTATTTGTAGAGAAACAGAAGGAAGTACTGTGAAAACTGCGTTCCTTGAAGTGACAGGGGTCACTTAGCGATCGTTGGTCTGTTCTTATTTTTATCGTGCAAAAAATTCAAAGTCAAATATGGTCCATCTTTCAAATCGCAGGTTCAAGTTCACGTTTTGATATGCTCATTTTTGCCTCAACTGCGTTCGTTTTTGGCGGACCGCGCAGCGAAAGTAATGGCGAACCACCCGTCCACCTGCAGGGCGGATGTGTCAATTGTATAATTTTCGCTAGGCGTTTCGCTGTTTTTGCCGCCCTAAATATTTCAAAAAAAAACGCGGCAAAATATTTCGACATGGCAGGGATTGAACTTCGGCCATGCCTTTGACGGCACACCTCAAACCAGCGCCTTAGACCATAGACCACTCGTCCATAACGGACACATGACCGTTATTGAAAAAAGGCTGATAAGGCTACCGACGTCTTCGACGTCTTATCTGTCTTTTCCCTTTCTCTCTGCGCACTCTGCTCTCTTCTCTGGCATGGATTTAGACTAGTGTTTCGCTAGTGTTTCGCTAATAAAAATGCTTTCGCCGGCGAATTAGTCCGTAAATATATTTTCGCTGGCGAATTAGTCAGTAATAATACATTCGCCGGCGGATTAGTCAGTAATAATATTTTCGCTGGCGATTCGCCGAACACGAACAGAGAAGTCTCCAACTTTACCATTTGACTTGACCTGGGGGAAATTATCCTCCATTTCATGAACTCAATTGCCTCAGGCCGCCTTAGGGCAAGTCAAGACTCTCTCGTTTCCATTGTCTTTTCCATTGCGTACTCTAGCCGATATTGGTTGAGGTTGAGGACTTGAGCCACAAATATGAGCATATCTAAAGGAGTACTTGAGTTTTGATATGTGGACCATATTTGACTTTTATTTTTTTACACTTGATAAAAACAGGAACCAACGATCCCCGTCCCTACACAGAAAACTGAGGTCAAGATACATCACGGTCCATTTCTGTCAAATTTTCGCGTCCCACATACGCTGCCTTTGGTTCTCGTTCGTCCCAGTCCAAGTCGCGCCCCATTTTACGACAGTTGCCAATTCGGTGTAATTGTATTATTTTTAGTACTAAGTGGTGCATTTTGGGACAATGTACTGCAGCAGAAGACATTGGTCTTACCAAGCATAATTCCAAGGTGCGTCATTCGAATGGACTACGATATGACCGATTTATTTATCAGCAGTAGATCACGCGTTGTAGAAAAAATTTCAGATCTTCAGCTTTGAACTAACTGATGAACTTGGAAGCACCATCAGGGTTGTGGCATTCAGGGAACATGCAGAAACTATCTTTCCGATGATTCAAGTAGGAAGGGTGAGTAACGATGATCGTTGTTTCAGCTCTTTGGTAAAAGAGCCCAATATAACCCTATAGTTTTGCTTATGTTTGCTGGATGTAGAATCTACATGAAGAGTAACGAGTCGACTTAATTTGGAAAACGATTCCTCCAGTGGAAAACTAGTTGTTTGAATATGTTTATTCCATACAAAAACGTAATCAAAACTAATACAAAATGAAATAACTCCCGGACTTCCGTAGTTTTGTACTTTCAACAGATATAAGTTTTTTCAACAGATATAATCTGGCTCGATTTTCTTTCAGAGCTATTGTATTTCTAAAGCTACGTTTTGGAACGCCGACAATTCTCGTACAAACACGGGTCACAGTTACGAGCTGGAAATCCGCGCTGTCGATGTATGTAGTTTTTTTCGGACTTCTGAAAAAAGAGCGGTTAAAAGCCAGACGTACATAAAAATTTCCCACAACCTCATTTAGATACACGTCACACATGTTCAAGTAAAGATACCCACAATATGCCTGCTCGTTGTTCCCTTAAATAGACTTGTACAACACGTTGACCAACGGATTGATGTACTTGCGATTATTCACAAAGTCAACCCAATCTATGAGGCTTGTTTCTCGGAGTTAATTTTTGAACATAGTCATTTTTGAATATAACCAGTCAGTGGGCAAACGAGTAAGCACCTATGGGTGTGACTTTGTGCAATCCAATTTTCAAACTTGCCTTGCAATAAATCAAACGTAATCATTTACTTTGCACTTTCGCAAACACGAAAGCCCATCCATCCATGCTCGCAGTAATTTCAAATATTGAGATTTTAGCCACAGTATGAAACACCTACTCTGTGTTTTGCCAACTCATGTAAAATGGATGTATATTGAAAAGCGAACGTGGATGTCGTGGCGCATGCTAAATGGTAACATAAATTAATAACTACATGTTGTTTAGTATCAGAACAAGAACGGCGTTGATTGTCTGTCAAGGGACGTACAACTGATCGATACGACAGGCTCAATTGCCACTCTGGCACTTTATGGTCGTCGGGCACGCGAATTTGATGAACAGTCTAAAGGACAGGCTATTGGAATTGGGAGGGGCCGAGTTGAGGATTACAACGGTCAGTGTTAGAATTAGAATTGGTCCTCGGTTTGAAGAAATATTTAGAAAATACGTCAGTTAATGCCTCTTATTATTTACGGGGCATGCACTATGTCTTCGCGCAACTTTTGTTTGCACACGGAAGCAAAAGAAATTTCCCGTTTCAGGGAGATACAAGATCGGGTGGCCGAGACGCATTGAATTGGACCCACCACTACCGGAGGTCGTCAGTCTGTACACGTGGTACCGAAAAGCGAACATACTCAAGAGAAAACCAATTGGAGCATCAACTCCAGAAAGGATGGAACTAAACGCGGGGACAGTATTTAAAGTAACACCCCTGGGCGCATTGAAACATCATGTCGGACGTCACGTCGATATCCTTGCCATCGTAGAAAGCGTCAAAGCAATTAGCACGGTTTGTTTGTAGTAGTACGGTGTAGAACGATAGAAGTACGGTGAACAGCATTGTGTGTAAGTAACAGGGAAAGTATCCCAGTTGTTTTCCCTTCCATGGATCAAAATTTACATTAATTAAACAATACTATCCAAAATTCATACTGAACAGCATAACATTCAATGGGGTTTAGTTCCGCAACAAAACTGGCGCCGTCTGCACCGTCAGAGAGGTCAATCTCACTGATAGAACTGGCACCATTGTACGATGGATACTAGGAGGCGAAGATGCAGAAATGTTTACTGAAAAAAGTGGAAGTGTACTGGGAATCAAAGCAACCAGGGTTGAAAACACCAATGGTAAGTTACCCAAGATTGACAGACTACCACGTCTGCTAATTTTAAGATGGCTACCGAACTTAGCAATCATTTTGTGAAAGCCCAAATTCTCCTGAGTTTAGCTGAATACTTTTGTAGGGATTCTACTTAAAAACGGTCGCACTATTCGAGATCTTCCTCCACAGGATACAATCTCATTGTTCAAGTGGTACAGTGATAAGAAGAAATCGGAGAAAGACACGGCAACATCAACTATAGGACACACCTCCAAAATGAAGAGCGATTCTGACCAGGCAAATCTCAAGATCGTCCCCTTGAATAAAGTCGCAAAAAACGTAGGAAAAGAAGTTGATGTGCTTGCGATCGTACACAGAGTTGGAAAGATCACTGAAGTAAGCTTTCTTTTTCTGTTTTTGTTTTTCTTTATCCGTTGTTATTTAGCAAAAACGTGTTTAAAATTTTTTTTTAGTTTTGTGATAAGAAAAATGTTCATTGCTTAACAAGAGAGGTGGAACTAATTGACAATTCGTCAACAGTCATTCCTTTAATTCTGTGGTGGACGATTGCCCGCGAATTTTCTGAAAATTCACAGGGACATGCCATTCTAATCAGGGCGGCTAAAGTTGAACAACATAAAGGTCAGATTTTTATATTACTGTCAGTAAACTAACTAAAAGGAGAACGGAAATATTTGCACAACAACAGTACAGTGACCTACTGTAGAACCAACGGCAGATATTTTTTCTTGAAGACGATACGGTACACTTTGTGGAAATGTTAAATTATTTGTTCATTGCAGGAAGGATAACTATCAAAGGCGGTAATCGAATTGAAATGAATCCTTCTCTCGTGCAGGCCGTTAGGCTTGACGAGTGGTACAAGTCTGCAAATTTCGAAGAAGAAAAGTGCAAAGAGTACCCAACCGTCGTAATTCCAACAGAAGTACACAAGAAAAAAGAGAAATTATGTGAAAGTGATACAGTGCGTATTGCGTTGGATCAGATTCCTAAACACGCAGGACATACAATTGACATTGTTGTCGTGATTGACAATGTGAATCCTGTGCGCATGGTGGGTAACCTTTTGCTTTGAGTCCTAAATTTATGCAAGTCTTGTTATGTGCAAATTAAAAGTAGGCACAAAAGAACAATGCCACAAAAGGAATATCGATTGAATGGAGTCATGCGCATGCATGTATTTGGAATATGAGACAACATTTGTTTTCAGAATGAAAAAGCTGCCTGCACCAGAGAAATACAGCTTATCGACAGAACCTGTCATATAGTCACCTGGGTGTTGCTGGGCGAGGAAGCAAAACAATTCACAGAAGAAAACGGAAGCGCGATTGCCATCAAGGGAGTCACTGTTCGCGAAGTGAGAGGTAAATTTCCAATCCAAACACATTCCTTCCTAGCAATAAACATAGTAAATTAGCGATATTGTTCAAATTATTCTCTTCCCTTTCAGGTGGCATATTCCTCTTATGTAATGGTACGAGGGAACGGCTGGATTACTCGCAGAAACCAGTCATCAAACTAGTAAACTGGTATGCTAAGGAGCGGGCCAATGCTATGACGACAAATATATCACGGGGCGCTTCCGGAAAGCCGACAGAAGCACAGCCATTTACCCTTCGCATAACTCCTCTCGACCAAGTTCGTCTGCACGCTAATGCGTCAGTTGACATTCTTGCTGTGATTGAGAAAGTGAGGCCAGTCACCAAGGTAAACATCTAACTATGAATGGAAGTAACATAAAGTAATGCACGGATTTCTTCTTCGTCTTTAAGTAATACTGTCTTCAGTTCGCAGAAGGAAGTGACATAATACCGCGGGAAAGAATTGTTGATCTCGTCGACAAGACATGCACCAAAGTCAACCTAGTCTTGTGGAATGAAGAGGCAGAAAACTTCATTGGTAATAAAGCGGACATTATTGGAATAAAGGGTGCCAAAGTTTCTGAAACTCAAGGTGAGAAGCCATGTTATTATTTGTTTAATGTATGACTAACATCGTAGTAGAGGTACTCTTATTGTTGGCATAACCTGAAATGAAGTTGACTCCGTTCAAATTCTAGTTAATCGTGCGAACCATACATCTGGTGCCTTACCTAACTGTGGAACCTTTAGGATACGTGTTCATTACTGGAGGTTGCCGCATGGAAATTAATCCCCCAGCCACAATCCACCTGAGAGGAGTAGGCGAGCTCAAAGACTGGTACAAGTATGATCGTCCCAATTCGATCATACATTCTAATTCGAGATAGTGAGGAAGGATATTCGGACAAAGTCAGCCCACAATGTATTTACGTTGAGCAGACTTCAATGTAATTTTATTCTCGCTTCTGTTTCATGTACATTCTACTGTATTATCCATGAATAAAGGTGCACGCTCTTGAAGCTGAAAAAGTGTTGATTACTTGTTAAGTTCTAACGAAAAGTTTAAACTCCCCTATCGTTCTGGTCAAAGCGGTCTATTATGAATCAATAGAAAAAGCGCAAGTGCCAGGAAAAAAACGAATTCCACCGCTCGCAGTGGGAATTTTTACTGGAATACATTCCATGTAGCCGATGTTTTTCACTTTTTACTATTCGTAAGATTCTCCCAAGCTATGACTGAGCACACGCATTTTCTCAGATTTATATTCATATGTAAAAGGTCGGGAGTCTGAGTTCTATTGCGTGTCGTTTAGGCTAACAAGCTTGTAAGCTTTTGTTTATATGACGTAAAACAAAAATAAAATAGGTGGAAGCACATAAACCGTCACTGAAACACTGTTGCAATGGACATTAAATGATTCTGATAAGCTCTTAGTGGAAAAGGTCATCAATGTAAGGAATTCGGGCGGTATAAAGGGAATGTCAAGCCGGTTTTTCATGTTGGGCTCAAAAAAAGCTTATGTTTTGAAGGTGAGGAAAGTGAAAATAAAAATAAACAAAAACTTTCATGTAAGAAGAAAAACAATTTCAAACCGCTCCAAAAAACTCCTTCAGTATGGGATTCGAGTCGTGCGGACAGAGCTAAGCCAAATCTCTGTCCACGGGACGTTTGAATTTACGAGGCTGTTAGACAGCGACAGCGAAGAAAAAGAGGAGGGCGTAAGAGAAATTTTTGAAGTCAGCAAAGAAAAATAGGAGGGCGCGAGAGAATTTGTTTAAACTACGGTATTTTGTGACAGCGTGTTATAGAATATCTGTGAATCAGGCTTGACATTCGCTGCGGCAAGCCACGCGGCGTGCGCGTTGTTGCCGCAGGAACAGTACCACATGAAAGGATGCAACCTAAGCACCCTAACTAACTAATGTATATGTATAATCCAATAATATGGAATAAATAAAATTTGACGACAGTATAGAAGAGTCACATTGAATTACATTATTTCGTGTGCTACTTAAATGCTGCGGCAAGACCCGTGGCTTGCGCGTTGTTGCCGCAGGAACAGCACCACATGAAAGAATGGAACCTAACTAAAGTATACTCGGATACATTTTGAAGAGAAATATATAAGCGTCACCCTGAATCACATTCTTTCATGTGCTACATAAATGCCGCAACAAGCCACACGGCGCGCGCGTTGGTGCTGCAGGAAGTGCACCACGTGAAAGAATGCACCTTAACCCTAACTAATGTACACTCCAGTAATATGAAATAAATAAAATTTGACGAAAGTATATAAGAGTTGCATTGAATTACATTCTTTCATGTGCTATTTAAATACAGCGGCAAGCCACGCGGCGCGCGCGTTGTTGCTGCCGGAACCGTACCACATGAGAGATGCAACCTAACTAACGTATGTACTCCAATAATATGAAATGAATAAATGGCGAGAAATATAGCGGCGTCACGCTGAATCACATTCTTTTATGTGC
This sequence comes from Pelodera strongyloides, assembly GCA_036852015.1. NCBI lineage: Eukaryota > Metazoa > Nematoda > Chromadorea > Rhabditida > Rhabditidae > Pelodera > Pelodera strongyloides. The sequence goes on from JAANDG010000019.1 coordinate 90,834, forward strand.
AACTTAAATGCTGCGGCAAGATTCGCGGCATGCGCGTTGTTGCCACAGGAACAGCACCATCATGGACATGAAAGTATGCAGTATGCACCCTAGCTAATGTATACTCACATAACCGTATTTCTGCACGTAACTTACATATGAAAAATATTCTCATTTAGTTCCAAAGTACTGTACATTTTCACCATTCACCCCATAAAAATGTCCGTGTTCCTGTCAAAACTACAGTATTTTTGCACAATTTTTATAATAATAAATTCAAAAAATACGGTAGCTTTTAATTAGGCGTGCTTGGAAACCCATATAATCAAGCCTTCCCTTCGATTGTACAGTGTACGTGGCAAAGCAAATCTATATTCAAAACGCATAACAGGTAAACATATACTTTTACAGATTTACAGAGCGCGAAATTGGGACAAGCCAGCACAGCACAGCACTACCCCGCAGAGAACATATTGTGGACCCAATGAATCAGTCTATTCACGACCGATAAAGACAGCTTCATCTCGAATATTTACAAACCAACACGGAGAGCGATTTGCCGTTTTCATTCGTGTGGGATTCCCCAATTCTATCGAAAATATCAATAGGTTTCCTAAACTCAGCTTACTTATACCAAACGCCTGAAAAACGTTATGGACATACAAACAAAATCACACAGCTTCAAGCCTTTCTCCTTTATATAGTAAGATATAGTAAGATTTTAAAAAGACTTTATTCTCAAAAAAATATCATTGAAACAAATAGATAATTGTAATTGTAAAATTACAGTTAATGTGAGCAAGAGATCAAAATTGGTGATGGTAAAACTTCGCGACATCAAACACCGGACAACCGCATGCGCGGTAAAATTGAGATACTTCTAGTCAAATACCCAGGGGTTTGAACAACGTATCGGACTTTACCTGCTTACTGAACAAGGCAAAATATATGAGTGAGAATCTATGGAAACGATATTTCAATGTCATCTACAAAAAGTTCAATACTGCTTCATAATAATAATACAAGAAGAGCCAAAGTTGCAAAAGTGAAGAAAAGTTAGTAGACTGCGTTGAATCTGACAAAATGTAATGTTTTCGATAAATGGAACTTAGATGGTGCAAAAATGAAAATAAATGAATAAATAAAAATTAAACGCTAGTTTTGAAAGTGATATTCGGTGGTTGTGTTACAATTTAAGGGTACACGGTACTTTCAAGAACATTCAACTTTCACACATAAACCACTCAAATTTTGTCCAAAGCATCCAAAGTCTTTGCGTAAATTTGAGAAATTTGGTCAAAATTCGGCTGGGAGACATCGAACACTGTGTAGCGGATACGCTCCTCCTCCTAAATGCATTTTTATTGTATTTATTTAATAAATTTAATAAATAAATAAAATAGCAAACCGTCAAGTCAGAAATGGAAAAGAGGTCTTGCAAACGAAAAATACTGAAACATTAGACAAAAAAACATACATTATAAGTCTCAGCTTTGGCGCGGATTCTCATGACTCGAGGTATGAACTTGATTTGCTGGAACATCTCATCATATGCGGTTGGCTGAAAATAGTGTATTGTGATTTTAAAAAAAATCATCATCGTAAGGCTACTTTAGCGGTTCGAATTTCTATGATGAACGAAGGGGCAGCCAGAAACCATATCTAGAAGAACAATTGATTCGAGCAAACAAACTCTACCTCACACAAATGCAAAACTGGGGTACGCCAAAATACCACCATACGAAAAGCTGGAGACTAACATAAAATGGCCGCCCCTACATATTTTTTTTAACAAAACACAGTGAGTTGGCAATGCGTGAACAAAGATACAACAGTAAGTAGACCATCCGTAATCATGGATCTTAACTGAACAAATTCATGGATGGGATCTTAACTGAACAAATTCGTATCTGAAAGTGTAAGTTAACTTCCCAAGCACTCACATCGGATTCCCGAAGCTCTCCCATCTCCTGGGCGGACTTGCCCAGCAACTGCTCGGCTGCCTTACTGAACATTGTCACCCACACAAATCCGGTACAGTCAAAGACCTCAGCCTGCAATTTAGGAAGTAGAATACCTTCAAAACAAAATGGTCAATAAAACCATTGCAGTGTAATATTAGTGATCAGGCAAATCAGTGCAATGGAAATGACATAAAGTGACAGTGAAAATAGCAAAAAAGCAACCAGTTGGTACAGTACCTACAATCATGTACAAAAGTTACGATAGTCAATGACTTTCTCAATTGAGATCATGTCTACTACTAGGGAATTCACTATTCACTACCTTACCTGGACCATGTAGTTGTATTTGAATGTGTCCGAGGATTTTTGGCATTTCTCGCATCTGTACTCATTATGCTCCATGAAAACCTTCTTCTGACAACCCTCCGTGGAACAAGCCTAGAAATGAGAATAGTTTTCAAACGTTTATTATTTGCAGTCTGAAAATCACCCTATCAAACCCGCATCAAGGAAAAGCTTCACAGTATGAATATATCCGTATTTCACACCGCTCGCACCTAAATAAATTCACCATAGCCGGTTGTCCGGGACTCACACTATAGTAACGACACACGGATAAAATCCAAAACAGGCCAAAAATTCCCCTCAAAATCACAGTACCTGATACACAGCATTTTCACTCTTCACTCCGTTCACTTTGCACAAAATAGTCATATATGCACCCTTCTCCTCGGTACGGCCCATTTGCAGGGCATCCACTGTCTGGAGGAAGCGCCAGTCTCGGTCTGCAACAACACAGCAAATAATTGTTAGTCATGATCAGAACAACAAATAATTGTTAAACATGCAGAGTTCGCAATTCGACTGTTTTATTAAACGAAAATGGCTCATATTGTACAATTGTACACACAGAATCTGAAAGCATAGTATAAATAGAAAACGCGCAAGTAAAAAAAAATTAACACCCACCAAGAGCTCCAGCCCCTCCACCAGTCTGCGAAATAGTGGTCGTCTCTAATTTAGCGCGGTCCCTTTCGAACCACTCGAGTAGTTCGGCCACATCGGTGATTGGCGGATCCATCTCCAGTCGACTACCACCATTGATGGTGAAGCTTCCTGAATCAAATAAGATTACGAAGTGTATTCGATTCGCAGTTCACAATATTCTAAAAATTCACCTACGACAGTCGAGCGCTGCCAGCATGGCCCGCAAACAAACATTGAGCGGCGGTGTAGTACAACCACTATTGTAAGCCTTCTAACAGACTTCATGAAAATGATAGAAACAAGTTCCAAATCTTCGACATACCGTTAAATTCCCTGACCATGGCTCCCTTGATACCGATGGCATGTCCACGTGCGTCCTCGTCAAACTCTCTGGCCTGTGCACTCCACAGCACAAGCGTGACAACAGTACACGACTTATCGATAAGTTGGATCTCACGCTTCACACACTCTGTGCCACTTTTAGCAACAAACTAAATAAAAAAATAATTGGAAACAGAAATTACATTTAAACCGAAATCTGCAAGTGTACTCGTGTACCCAATTACAAAACATCACAATCCTTACTGAACATACGTTCGCGATACGAAATGTGTCTACACATAAGGTTAGACACTTAACGTAATCATCAGAAAACGAGACGAAACATACCTCATTCACAGGATTGACTTTATCCACGACGGCGAGCACATCTACCACGCAGCCGGCATGTTGGGCGACTTTGTTGAGGGGGACTGCACGAAGGGCGATAGCCGGTGCCTTGACTGGCGCATCGAGTGCCGGTTGCAGCTGAAACGAATTCAATGAATGAATGAAGCTGAAACGTTTTTCGACTTCAAACCAAGTCCAAAGAAGACTCGCCGGAAAAAATTTGACTTTGATACATGAGGAAGTCGCATGCTGAGCTAAACATTCACTGGAAAAATGTCCTTCATACGCACAATTGCACACGGACTGGATTTTACAATTTCTACTATTTAACACACGAGGTAGTGAATTCATTTCATGGTCAGACAACGAGGAAAAAATAATAAATATTTATAAAATCCGATCCTGGTAAACTAGAATATGTAGTAGTATGGAAACTGATTGAAAATCTCACGTCATCTGCACTGCGGATAGTGAGCTCGTAATCATGACCCGTCGAATTAAATCGCTTGTTGGCCACTCTCACCGTGCAATTGGACAGATAGTAGCTCTGAAAGCATATTTACATAAACACCAGTTGAGCCCATGTGATGAGCTAATTCCTGCACTGCACAAAAAAAAGACCTTTACTACTCCACCATTCCAGCTGATTACATATGACACAAAAACACGTATGATTAGAAACTCCACAATAATTTGATCTCCACTACCATCTGAGCCCTTCTAATTTACTGCAAACTCACTTACACCAAGTTCCCTAGTAGCAGACAGGCAGTTATAAGAATTACGTAAGAAAAGCACAACATACGCATCGGACTTGTACTTGGGTCGAAATTCGTTCCGCCTGCTCGGAGAACGCAGAAATTCTGATCGAACTGCCCTTTTCGTCGGTCAACTCAAAGTTGAACACCTAAACACACCGTCAAATAGTCCAATTTTACGAACAATGGAAATATACAAAGTTGAACTAAACAACATTACGTAGAAATCATAGCCGTCTTCACCCCAACACTAGCGAGTCGTGGTTACAATAAAAATGTGTTCTCATTGTTCTCAGCTTAAAGGAGGAGGCTCACGAGGACGAAACGTCCAATTTCTTTCATTTTATCGAAAGGATGGTAGCAGCTTCCAATAAACATGCCTTATTCACTAATTGCATCATAAAATTAAAGAGCAATGAACTGAGCCTATAAAGTTACATACCTTAAGAGGACCCTTCAGGTGACTCTGGATAGTTTTGAGGTCCTCCTTTGCAGTACAGGTTCCAAGAATACGCCACCTAAAGCAAGAAGTAAATTGAAAAATCGCTGTAATAATAAGAAGTTTGCGGTTATAGGAAACGACGCTGAAACGAATCAAGGTACCACGCCAAAAATATCAGTATCCTCACGGAAGTTCTTTTATATAGTAAAAACTGTGCATGATCACAGTTAATGAATCATTCATGTGACAACATAACAAAAGTATGTGCAAAATTACCATAAAAAACAAACAAACACCGACAAGAAAGTAACTAAAAACTGGATTGAAATTAACTGAACACGCACAACAATTAAAGAAATGTACTTACTTGCTAATGTACGGGGTAATATTTCCAATGGGTAGGATACCTCCGGAAGTAGACCGCGAGGGAGGCGGCGGCGCAGAACCTAAATATATTTATTCAAGGAAACGCAGAAAAACTTTCAACAGATAAAAAATACAGTAGCATCGTAAAGTATGTTATGTCACTACATTCTTCCAATTGCAATTCTAAAGTAAAATAGAAGCAAATATGCGACAAGGCCAATGAGAAAAAATACAATTGAGTATTCGACTGCCATTGCCATTACGTAGGGCACTGTATACAGAATAGAGACTGAAATAGCAGGGGCAGGTCTGCCATGTGAAACCGGTAACGGGAGTATGCTTTCATCGACGAGTTCAACAGGATCAGGATCCATGTTATGCTTTCAATATTTTTGGAGTAAGAAAGGGACTAGGTATAACTATGTTGCCAAGTACTTCCGGTAAAGCACGATGAAAAATTTAGAGAATCAACATTGCCACTTTAAATCGAGCAAAAGGGAAACGCGCTCAGCATATATAAGCATATCGGATTTCAGTTTACATTCACAACCAAAGCAAGACCCTACAAAACTCTGCAATTATATGACACCAACAATTTAACAACCACAGCGGTGACTTTATGGCCGGGTAATTAGCTAAAAAAAAATAGCACAATTATTGGAAAACAAGACTGTGAAACTACCTGTATGTGCCTTCTTTGGTGGCGGAGGTCCATTCTCCTTATCAATTGAGATTGGGGCAAAGACCTGGAACGTAGAATGAGAGTTAGCAACAAAAGAAAGGATGTAAAGTAGGAACTTAACACCAGGCTATAAATCTATGCGTAAAATTACGCATCAACCATCTCCGGATTGGCTTTGACCATCTCCGGAGGCAAATGCAAATATATAGATTTGGGTGAAACGTATCAGTGGTAATTTACGGTTCGACTCTCAACTAAGCGACCATCTCCGAAATTACGCATGGGAATTATAGCCTGCTTAACACCCTGAAGAATGAACCCCTTTAATCAGCACGATTAAGAAACTACGAAATTTAGTTCGTGTAGGTTAGCTGTTAGGTGTAGTGTAGGGCAGGTGTTTAATTGTTGACTCAATCTGAAAAAACTTTTATGCTACTGTGTATATGCGCTTGCGCGTTTAGGGATTTTACAGGTAAAACAATCTTAACCGACTCACAGGAGATGGCCTGAATCCTCTCATAGCCACCAAATCCTCCGGTGAAGGCAGAGTGACTCCCGGCACCTTCTGACAGTTGCACAAGAATTCATAATCCTTGATGTAGACAGGAGTTTTACTGAAAAGATGGTTAGTTGGTTAGATTAAAATCATAAGTCACAGTACACCTTTATCTCTCTCTCTCCCCCCCCCCCCCCTCCCCTCCCCAAATAATCAGCAGCCCCACCACTAGCACATTACACACGATTAAACATCATTAAACTTGAAAGTTAGGAGAATAATATAACTTCACATTCACATACCCCTTCAAGCTGAATTCGCCAGAGAAGCTTAGCTGGTTGATCCGAATAACTGGAAATCCATTGGGATCTTCCACCTCTTGGCCAATGTCTGGGATTCCATCAGCTTGCAACTTTTCAAGCAGATCGGGCGGGAAGTAGCAAGCTAACAAGAGGATTTTTGGAAATTAGCCGGTTTTTAACAAGCAAAACAATCTATAAAAGTGGAAAAAAGTTGCAAGTAGCGGATAGAGACGATAGCAACGTCAAAAAATGTGACATGAAAGTATAAGTGTCACAACAACTGCTCCCCAAGAACGCAAATATGATCAAAGATTCTCTTTCGATATTTTTTGCAGATGAATAAGAGTTAGAAATGTCTACCTGAATACGTATACTTTCCATCACAAAGTCTCAAACGCGCACAATATCCATCCTTCTGATCGTAGCGCATATTCTAAAATGTAACGCTAGATGCTACGGATATTATTGTGTATTTGTATTGCAGACCGCAGACCAGACGGTGCATAATTGTATCAAACAACAAACAGCTAAGAATAAGAGAGTACGACTATTATCACAACGGTGAACACGACAAGTATAAGCATCATAAAAATATTCAACACCGTAAAATAGGCTATTGTAAAACTTTTTTTTCAATGCCAACATGCACGTAGCACGTACATTAGTCGTCTGTAGCAAAACAACCGTTCTGCTGTACAACACAAATTAAATAATAAACGCAAAAAGGCAATAGAACGCAGTGAAAACTTAAATAAACTTACGTGAATTTGAAGAATAGGCTGCTCGGAACCCTGACCACCATTCTCGAAAAGTCTCTACAATATGACAGACAATGAAATTAGTGATATTAAATCGGGAAGACAAACCCCCGATACCACACTTGTAAATTATAAGCTACAGAGAGCGATTGATGAATGGAACTGGAACTGAAGAACTAAAAACTTAACAACTAAGAAGTATTCAGTTGATACATGGAAGGTTGGGAGGATAAACAGACCATCGTTCGCAATGTCCATGAACCCCGACTAATCAGTGCAATCAAGCGAAATAAAATTAAAGCTGACTTTCCACAAATTAAATACTAAATTCTACCTGCAAGAATCCAGACGAAATAGGCAATTGTCCTGCCTCCAGGTATTTGTGCACTCTTGCGCGTTCCGAGGCGGTAATTTGAGTGACCGCCATTCTACCTGTAATTTATTTTATTAATTCTCTTACATAAATCTCACATTATAAAACAAAAATCATCGGAAAGCGAAAGAAACACAATCGACCAAAACGAGGAACGCACTACACACGGACAATTAGGTGAAGACTACGCAAACGTTCAATTGCAAATATAGTACATCAAAATGACGACTACATAGGAGAGGGAAAGAAAGGAAGGTAGACGCCTAAATGAGCACACGCACAACGCAATTCATCGAAATGCTTATAAGAATCATGAATCACAAGCACGCTGACCGTTTCTCCGAAAGTGGTTCTTCTCTCAACACCTTTAAATAAACTGGGAAGGGAAAGCATACTCCTGAAAAGCATGACTCTTTACGAATCAACCTTAATTGCGATAATTTAACCACACAAAATTGCATATTAACAATTGCACAGGAAGAAGTTCAGAAAAATAAAGCGTAACAAAAATTCAGAGACAAACCTTGCCAATCTAAAGGTGTTAGGAACGAAACTACAAACCTCAACTTTTTCGATAAGATACATGCGTAGATGAAACAGAATCAACCAGAAAAAAAAATCAACTATTGCTAACTATTGGAAATGTATCGATGCGATAAATGCACTGAGGAAAGGTGTCAGAAAGTATGAAATGAACAGTACCACGGATTCTCGTACTGCGGTGGTTCCTAGGGGAAAAGCAGTGTTTTCCAGGAATTACCACAAAAATTCACCCACCGAAGTACAACAATCCGAAGCAAACCGTTCTAGAATCGGAATCAGTGGTTGTTGAAATCTAAGCAATTCAAGGCCCAATAAAAAAAGCAGCGAACATAAGAGAGAATCCAACTCTTCGAAAATGCTAAATAAAAAAGTAAAACAAAGGGAAATCGCATCTAAAACGATACGGCCCTTAATTACACAGCGCACACCTGCGAAAAAAGGCAGTCTACGCAAACACTCCGATTATCCAAGCCTACTGCTATTAAGCGAATAAAGTCTGAACTACGATATCCCTAAAACAAAGAATCGGAACGTTGTATAACGAAACTTACTTACAAATACCTTTTTTAAACAAATAATCAATAAATCAATATGTGAGCAGTTAATACGAGAGCAAACCAGCAAACATTTGTCGAGAATAAAGCGCGTATGTATGTTAAAGAGTTATTCTTTTGGATAGGATTAAAGCAACAAAGGCAACCAATTAACGTATGACTATATGATACATAAGACCACAGATAGGGCATAACGAAGGTAATTTAATTGAAAACAACTAATCAAGTGAGAACGTTAATCTTAAGCTAGCAGTGAACGACCGTAAACGAACAAAAACAAATGTTAATATAGGTGAGTGAGCACGAATAGCCAACAAAGACAAATTCTCCCAATTCTGTGGATCTGTCAAGTATTCAAAGGAACAGAATTCGAGAAAATGCTCGGTATGTCCACTTCGCAGCCAAACACCATTTCTATCTCTTCTACGCTAAACCTCAACTCTTGGGCTATTCACCTAGATGACTGCCTAGCTTCACCTGTACTACCTACTCCTTCTTTCCAACGGGACGGTCCAGGACCTGAACCTCAAAGTGCACAAGTCCCAGACGCTGAGTGATGTCGTGTTCAATGTTTAGTGCATAGGCGCGGCACTCAACCAGGACAAGCTGAAAGGAATGGTTGGTGGTGGATTCTCAGCTTGATCTCTAGCTCGCAGGCTCGCACTCACTAATTCAACATCCAAAAAAATCATTAAGCAACCAGGAATTAAGAGAAAGGCGCTTTCACAAACCAGTTACAAACCAGAACTGTTTCTCAGTCCAGTGGACATAAATGGGCACTCAGCGGTTTAAAAGTATGTCGCCCTGCCCCTGCCCCATAAACTACTTATGAATACGAATTGGAATGTATGAATATGAACTGGAAAATATGAATATGAAATGGACAAAATGAACCAATACATTGAAACTGAAACAAATGTACAAAGCTTGGGATCAGCAAGAATAAGAAGTCACCTTGTTTCTGGGCAGAGAGTCGAATCTCACCATGGCGATTGGCTGGTGATAATTGTTCATCACCGAGTACGGGTAATAACGGCCATCGATACCAGACGAGGGGATGTAGCTGATACGGCCCACGTGCTCCTATATATGCTCATATTAGGGTAAACAAGTCATGAGGATGTGGCAAAAAAAATATTACAAAGAGCTACCGGAACGTGTATTTACGCTCGCCAAATATTGTATTGACACAACATTTCAGGGTCAATAACCATTCTCCTTTTCAAATGTATATATAGTCTAAACTGACATGACACCAAAGGAACCAAGGATATGTTGACATAATCCGGGGCCTGGCAAGTTTCTATAATCTAAATAAAATAATCCCCCTTCCCACCTTATCAACGAAGGTGGTTCCCGCGCAGTGGATGGCGATCGACCCATTCTTGTATCTGTCCTTCACTACTTCTGGGACACTGTTTGCCGGGTAGTTGACGGGGCTCCATCCAATAAGTCTGTTCAGAGAGAGGACAACACACGGACGTCCCTCCTTGAAGCCAAACTCGTTGGCAGCTGAGCATCTAAATCATTAGAAATTAAATTAAGTCAATTAGTTAATCGCGGAGCGAAGTATCAATTTTCAGAGTATAATGGCCGTAATTGCATAGACGAGACAATAAACAAAAAAACCGCGCAAAAGTGTGTTCCGAGCAATTCTTTAAATAAATGAACTCTCGGGAGTGGCAGAATAACTAATGAAAGGAAAAACATATACTGCTGAGCTACCCGTACACGGAGTTCGCTCACTGATTTTCTAAAATACAAGGAAACCCACTTGTTCTTCTCAAACTCGTCAAGGGTGAATCTGCACGCATCGGTGTTGTTTCCTCCTCCTCCAACGCCGACTTGGGCATTGCTTTCGTCCGGACCACACATTCTCGTGTCGTCGATCTTGTTGTATCTCTTCAGATTATCATTCAGCTGGTCAACATAAGGTTTCCAGCTCTCCGGGTCTCTGAGGTTGAACTGGATCAGGGTCGAATCGGGGTTCTCCTTCAACCATGGCTGATAGCCAAGTCCCGGATGCACACCGATGATCGTTCCCTTGCCATAGAAACGGGGAACCTGTAATAATTAATTGTATGAATGTGTTCCCATAAGAATAAAGAATGGCGATAAGATCAACCTTCCCTAACTTAAAAGCATTGTCAATAATGAACTCCTTTCCTTATCCTTTCCACTAGCGCACATAAGAAAATAGAAGACAAGAAGACACGGGAGACACAGACAGTATCCTTTTCGAAAAAAAAACACATAGTGAGAAATGACAACCATTTTCATTAATTATCAAGGTAGCAGGTCGCACTGAGTTTTAAAAACAGAAATTTTTTTTTAAGAAACTTGTGTGATTCAGTCATCAACGTGTATTATCAAATATAAATATTAGTAGTTACAAAAAAATGTAAGCTATCTGAAAATAACTCTTGAGTAACATATAGAGAGAGAAAGCCAATCGCCATGATAGACAGGTTTCAAATATAAATATTAGTAGTTACCAAAAAATGTAAGCTATCTGAAAATAACTCTTGAGTGACATATAGAGAGAGAAAGCCAATCGCCATGATAGACAGGTTATAACATGTCATTAGGTCAGAGGCTGCGATAGAGTGGAGGCGAGAATGACGAATGCTGGGAAAACACGGTAATACCTCAGAGACATCGAGAAAAATGGCGCCAAAATAAGAGTGGACTGCACATATGGGAAGACGCAAAGGCGCAGAGCAGGTGGAGTTCTCCACAGATAAGGTGCCAAAGGCAAATGACATGACATGGGACTACAGAGAAGGAGATGTTGATGTAGATAGACGCTGCGCAAATTTGTTTTCAGATGTTTCTGCTCCGTATAATCTTTCGAAACTACATATATCTGAGTGTGGGTACAAAATAAACCATAATTATCGCAAAAATATTGGGTGGATGTCGATGTTAATAAAAAGGGCAATTACAAGTTTCACAAATTAAATGGCTAAACTCATCAATAAGATGCAACTGATCACATTCTTAGGACTAGGATACGAAATAACTAACTACAAAAAGCATTTGCAAGAGAAGACACATTTGACTCACCTTATCCTTCAAAATTCACAGCAACAAAAATCAAAGAAAATCAAGACACTAGTATTAAATACGTGACTGTGTGGTTATCTATGAGAATTGTGAATTAAATAAATATAATGAGGAAGAAATAAAAAAGAAAGAAACCGGGAACAAAAGGGTACAATAAAAATAACAATAAATAAATAATATTCAAAACCAACCTTATCATCTAAAGTATTGAGGAAGACTGCAAGACAAGCCACCCAGAAAGCAGCCAGACAAGCATAGAAGATCACGTAGAAGATCAGGATCTGTACCCAACTCTTCGCCGTTCTTCCACAAGCCGTGCCTTTCTCACGGTTGAAGAGAAACCTGGATTATTTTATTTTAACCTAGGAATCGTAATAAAATAAAATAAACGAGTCAATCTTCTTGAGAACAACAACAAAATCTAGTATTTTCGACAGTTGTCCACTCCACTAAACGAGGTGAAATGCATCAAATAAACTCTCTACGTAATCTCCAAAAAAACACATGAGTTCTATGTTATTATCCGCCTATCTGCGAACTTCTCAGTTGGCCGATTGCCAAAGAATAAAAAGAGGCAAATATACAATCAAAGTTTCCTCAAATAAATACTTACTTCGCAAAAGTATCCGGCTCTGATTCTTTGCGTGTGACCCCATTAATAAGGGTATTGTTTTCCTCTATCGTTTTCGCCATTTCTAGTTGAATTCTCCTCAACCAGTACGATGCCCAAGTAACTAAACATAATTTTTCAATATCAATTTATCCACACCGTGTCCAATAGTCCAATTCTCCAAAAAAGCGCAACAAATGACGAAATCACCTACAAAGTATGATACTCTGAATAGAGTGGAGATAATTTCAGTTGTAATGCAGTTAAAAGTGCATAAAGAGAGGAAAATCGAACAAAAAACAAAGATGTATGTATGAAATCGCGCGCTTCGTCGTGGGACGCTTAAAGTGGGCAATAGAGTGAACGAGGGGGGAGTAGGAGAGACTGTGTCGAAAAGACGGGCTGTGCAGATGTGGCAGAGTGTGGGACCATGACTCAGTGAGAGTAGGTGACAGACATTCTCACTGAAACAAAGTGAAAAGGGGTTCAAACAACACGTTATGAGATAGGGGTCTCGCGAATACGCCGCAGAAACGTCAAGGCTACACAGAGGCCAGGTTAATTCCCAGCGTTTACACAGTCTGGGAAACAAAAGTTATACTAAAAGTACATACACAAACGAGAGTTGCGCTAAGGATGGTGCAAGTAATGTACGAGAGAGTTGATCAGCCTGATCAGCCATGTACGCAGGTGAATAGCGAGGACCGAAATAAATAGAATTTAAGATAAAATCCCAGTGTTATAGTGTCAAACTATTCATGTCTGAAGCTGTACTGTGTACGGCTCAATTATTCAACAATAAACACGATAAATAAATAAATAAATAACCATTTTATTAGTAAGTTCACAAGAAAGTTCAAACTAAGAAACTACTAAGGCAGGAGAGGGGCAAGTAACTCGAACATAAGGGTACAATATACATAAGAATATATAAGAATAAGAAGATAAACAAGCAAAAAAAGAGTGACGAACGAGCGGAGCACAAAATAATGAAAAAAATAAAAAATCAATTTTGCACGCAATTTGTGCAGGAGACGCACGGTTTTCAAATGTCTAAAGTAGTATTCGTACTAACTACGGTAGATCTACCCTCGCTAAAGAATGCACCAAAAAAAACTTTCCACCGTAGTCAAATTGCTCCCTGCTCTACCGTCTAACACTGAGAACCATGGTTTTTTTGTCAACGAAAAGGCATGTTCTGCATTTTGTGACGTCGTTTGTAGTTGCCGATAACTCCGTCACAGGGCCCTGAATATTTTATTGGTCCCTTTTCGGGCATTTTGGGTTTAGGCGAGCTGACTCAATTGAGGCCAACAAGCAGCCAATATGCCAACATTATCCATGTGCAATCACACTATAGCGGTGCGCTACTTGAACCCATACCATATAGTTTAACTGTTATACTTTATACTAAACAACGTGTTCGTAATTAGCACTCTTATTCTCGAATTTTCCAATCGCACTCTCGTGACATGAAATTCATTTTTCGAGAGCTTGTGTGTGGTAGGTGATACCCTGATTCGAAGTTGAGTTGGGGAAATGAACCCGACTTGCAAAAGCAAATAGAAGCGAAGGTCGAGCCGAGATGAAATACAGTAAACTTCAACCCATTTACTTAACCCCCTCCTCTCAATTTACGTCATACAACCTCTCTTCTTTTTATCTAGCAATCTATACTGAGTTCAGTCCATTCAGTGCACCACACTTGCACTAGATACTCAGGGACAAATACTAATTGATACTATATATAATCAGGGAAATTAGATTTAAATCAAGCGTTCAGGCAATGAAGTTTATAGTAAATAAAGACATTATAACCAGAAGCGAGCACAAAATCCTCTGTGATTTGATCAGTTGCACTACTGATAAGCAACTATACATGCTTACGTATGCAAGAAGCAAAAAAAGTACACATCATATGGGCTTATAGTGAATTCCGAGAGATAAGGGACTTTCTTATCGAAAAAAATCAGAAATTTCGTGCTGGGAACACGATTTAATATAAATAACGTTTTGACAATGTCCTAATTTACAGTTCCCATTCCCAGTGTCAGAGACAGGAAGAGAAAATACCATTCCCAAAAGAAGGTGAGGGGAAGGGAAAGAAGAGCAGAGCCGACATGTTACTTTGTCGTCGTCGATGAAGTGTCGATAAATAATCGGCATAATCCGATTTGAAGTCGGAAAGAAGATTGTGAGAGAAATGTCTTTCAAAGAGAGGCAGTCATCAGGCCGGGAAGTGAGGGAGCACGCAGAAGAGGAGCTGCAGACACAGAACATCGTTTTTTCAAAAAGAAATTTTGAATAAGAAAAGTCCGAGAATGAGGCTTGGGGACACATATGAGGGAGATAAGGAATACGAAGAGACTCTGGGAAAAGAAAAAGGAGAGACACTGTGTTCAACGATGAGATACTGGCATTTCATGCACCCGAACTTCGGAGGGAAAGAAAAACCCGCGAAATGTCTGGGGCTTTTGAATCAGAGCCCTCACTCTCAAGTCTTTCCCAGTTCCCAGTAACAATTTCGATGTTCGAAATATCTGAGGCTCCATCAAAGGGAGGGAAGTTCAGTACATGTCCTAAAATTGTCAGTACATATTATGAGCAAAAGGACAGGTTATTTAGCTTGAATATTTAGTGTGCAGTTCCTGGACGATGTCAGAGTTTGTACAGTCTGATTCACAAGTGCTTTTAAACGTAGGTCCAAGCACAATAATGCACATAATTATAACTTAAAATCAGATTGCCTCAAGTTGGCGTAACACTCAGCAAAAGTGAACTTGTGAGGTCAAATTTTCTTCACAAAAGTGTTGGGAAAGTGACCAATAAAGTATGGCCGCGATGAGCCCTGTCTTGACGTGTCATAGATAGAAGGTCGATCATTATGGAAAGCGAAAGATGAAATATCTCAGAATTTTTTAAACCGAATTCGTTGGCGCAGTTTAATGTTGAAACGCGTTTCATTCGATTAGCACCACAGTCAATACAAATAAAATGCAATAAGTCGTTCGAGCATTGATATTGATTATGAACAGCGAAGTACGGTAATAATTGAGAACACTTCTTATTTGTATCTCTACTTCAAAGTATCGAACTTGCTTAGGAGCTTATGGAAAGAATAAACTATGTGTTTTATCAGAAGAATGAAATTTACATATCTATATGTACAGTATTACAGAAATGTATGCCATAAATGTTTGGGAGACCGCGATCGGTATTTGCATTTGTCGTGTAATAACAACTAAACAACTAATAATATCGGGCTCAGCATTCCACGGAAAGACATTAGTCATGCTCACTGCTCATTCGCTTCGTTTTCGATAATATTCGAGAGAATAATGTTACAGAAGGGGAAATCGAAAATCATGGGCTCGCGGTGGACAGTCATTTATTATATTAGTTTTCATTTCCCTCACTCACAATTCTAATTCAGAATTCTAAGTACGCATATAGTACTAAATCGATAGTATTGTAGGTGTACGTGTACGACCATCTATAACGCACAGCGTGCCGCGCCACCACTTTGCCAAATGAATGTTGTACGCCGTTTTCACGCCGTTTGCACATGAGCTTGCTCAGTGATGTTGTAAATAAGCGACAAAGAATTAGGAGTTGCACAAGATAACATACACATACAGTACTAATCAATGAGAAATACTAATTATCGCATAACACTGAATAATGCATAATGATCTTTTTTATAAAAAAAATCTGCCTGGCTAGAAAAAAAACGAGCTAAATGTATAGGAAAAGAATGTGAAAAGACCGGAGCACAATTCAAGAGAACAAGAAATCAAATATCAATTCAGAGCATAAAACAACACATAAATGTGGGAACATGGGCCACAACGGTGGAATAGCATTCTCAAAAGAAATGTAGTGAGAACCGAGTCTTGCCCACAAGCAAAACTCGCGCTATCGATGCGTGCCATAGTGGGGCGGCGCACCCTCTCTAGTGCGCGCAGTGACTGCGAAAGGTGTACAATTTCATTTGACGCACATAATACACACTCCGCCCCTTCCGAACTTTTTTCCACAACTGGAATTGAACACCTTTCCGCGCACCTGCGGCGCAACCCCCGCGCACCGCAGAGGAGTGCGACACCATGTGTCGGACCATTTTTTGCGCGGGCGTTCAAACATTCCCTTTCGTAATAAGTATGCAAATTCACTGTCTGGATGATGACGAGGAGTATATAGTCAGGAACCGACACAAGACAGGGTCAATAGAGAGAGAAACTCAGAGAGAGAGAGAGATGGAGAGAGAGATAGGGAGAGAGAGAGACAGACAGAGGGAGAGAGACAGAGAGAGGGAGAGAGAGTCAGTGGCCGCTCACACACATTTGTTTATAAGATTCTTTTTAATAAAGAGTGTGCTTGGATGATTCACAGACGCATATGGCAGTGCTGGCTTCGCACAGTTTCTAATCACATCAACAACTCGTGGTCACACAAAATGATCGTGAAAATTTGAAAGTGGGGAATGAAATATTTTTCCGATTGAACCCATTGGAAAAGTAGAAAACTAGTATATCTCCCTAAGGAAGATAATCCAGAATTATCATTCTGCGATACATTTATGTGCATCACCATGCACCGTATATAACACATTACAGCTCTCGAATGCGTCATTAGTTTCGCGCGAAATTTTGTAGCTTTTTGAAAAAACTTCTGGATTATAACTAACTCAGTTCAGATTCTTCAGGCACCTACGAATTTGATCTCACAATCAGAGGAGAAAATTCATTGATTTATGTGGAAACAAAAATGAGAACATTCCAAAGCACAGAAAGTATGGAAGTGAGAAATACGACAGGGACAAACCTCCCAGAATTGGGCGTTGGTCAAAATTGAAAACTGGGTCCCAGCGATAGTGTGGCTATCGTCCCTGCGCCTGCGCGTCTGCGTGCATCCAAGAGTCGTCTCGAAGTAGATCGTGCCAAAGTTCTAAATAAGTGCATAAATGTCTCCACGGTTGAATATATCAGAGTGAGCTAGGCTAGGCGTCTTGAACGTTTCCATCTATCTTATTAAATTTGTCCGACAACGAATCTCCAACGAAAATCTTTGTTACTTCGATTTGAAGTGGAATGCTTCCTTTTTTAATAACATACAGAAAACGCAATAATTTACATTACTAAACAAATTTATTCTCAACAATGAACAATGCAACATAAACAAATGGAAAACGAGTGACTCAGAATCAGCCACGGGAAAGTAACAATAGATTCCATTAAAATAGCTCAAATTCAGAAATAAAGTATCGAAAAAATCAAAGAACACAACACACACAGAGCTTGTCAGCTCGTGCGATACCGATACACGTGTGCTTTTCATCTAATTGGTAAAGGAAACATAATATTTCATTGGATTGCATCTGTTAGTCACATGTCACATTCGTCACATCAATAAAAACACCATAGAGAAACTTAGATAACCAATAACTTCGCTCTCAATGCCCCAATACTAAAAATGAACCGAACCGAAATATTCCAAAGGAAATAATACATAGGTATATTGGACATCGGTATTCTCTCATAAAGAACGCAACATACTACGGTAACTGAGATTATAGAAACAAAACATTAAAATTAGACGCACGTTTCACTCCATACAACATTAAGAATTCATGCTTACAATTATAAAGAGTACGCTTCCAATATTACCGTAGTACCGCACTGAAGACCTTCGCCTACGTCAATTGCAGAATAGAATATGTAAAAGCACATACACAACGGAATGGGGACTAACACTAATGGAGATCACCTGACAGTCTCCACCAAAATTAAAAGCGGTCACAAATAATTGAGAATGTTTAATAACTATAATAAATTATTATTATTATTAACCACTTCCCTCTTTTTCAGAAACAACTAATTGCAAGGTTAGTAGCAGTAGATGTAGAGAATTGACTTATTTACCTTTACATCAGGACATAAGGATTGACATAAGTACTTATCCTAACCAGAAGGAGTCAGAATAGTCGTAGGCTTAAAGGGACCTCACTGTGTATTACAAATTATGGCGTGAACTCCAACTATCTCACCAAATATACAAATACAACATATGCAAGCTAATGAAGACACTCACAATAACAAATATTACACAGTGCGATGTCAATAACCCGCATACTGTAATTGATCCCCTCAAAATCTTGCATAATTTGTAGGTGGACGAGCTCCCGAGTGGTATGATCCCCCTCCCCTCTTCCTCTGCTGGGTGGGAGTTCCCGACCAGGAGTCGTCACGCCGGGAGGAGGAGTAGGAGGATCTCTCGTCGTGGGGAGCAATTCTCTCCCTACTTCCAAACTGGTCTCCTCCCTCATACCTTCCTCTCTTTGCAGGATGTCTCGGTTCACTGAACCCATCCGGTCTCACAAACGAACCACTAGCGTGCGCATCGAAACTGAAATATGGTTGAATTATATAAGTTGTAAAATATAACCATGCCACATGCCACCCAGACAGAAGGCATCTCCATCATGCACTGGGCGATTCTCTTTGGATTTATTTCATTTTCCGTCTCTCTCTCTCTCTTCGCAGTGTTGGCTAACCTACCACATATATCGGCATTTACACACTCAATATATTACAGTAGTTAATGATGCACCCAAATCTCAGCGTAGTACATAGATCACTTTTTCAAGTTTTTCGGTGCAGAAGAGAGGGCGGCACGGGGAACATGGGCTATTATCCCAACTAAGATGCAAAAAATAGAAAGGATGCTAGTGGAAAGGGTTAATAGGTACACACAGACAGTAGGCGCAGCGACAAATCCGTACACAAACAGAGAAGAGCATCGGGAGCACAGGCCACAGAAAAACGTGGGAACTAAACTGTAGACGGGGAAATTGCTGATGGGCGTGGACACACTAGAGTAATTAGGGATCATCAATATTCTCGTTGCTTGTATGCATAAATGCATAAATCACTAATCACTAGCATAAATCACTGTCGCCACGCACAATATTATGCTATCACATTGCCCTTCGGGTGCGGTTAGTATATCGTCTTTAAGGACTTTGTTTCTATGAGAACTTTTTTTTGAGGTCTGACATATTATTGTGACGAAAACTTTGGGTTGTTTTCTGGCCAAAATACGAAGCAAACGAAATTGCACCCCATAATACACGATACATCATATCCTCAGACCCACGGGGAGGGGAAGTGAGTTACAGGTGTGAAAGAGGCTAGACTAAAAGTGCGAGCAAATCCGAAAAGCTAACAAAGAGGAGGGCGCTGAGCGAGAAACAAACTAAGCAGCAATGATGCTGAAGTTGTGGACAGCACTAAATGTAAGTAATTTTTGAAACGGGAATGGGGAACCTGAATAGTACTTACATGTTAGATAGTTAGACATAGAACTTAGAACCTTGCAGATATCACGTATCACGACATCGCCAATTAGACCAAAAGCAAGGAAAGGTAGGTGTAGAATGTAAAGAAAACTGGGCGAATGAGGAAAGTAGGGCTTGCAAAGAGCTGCGCGAATCGCATCTTAATATAACAGCATAGTATCCAACCTGTGACTTCTATGGTACGAAGCCTGCTGATGTTGTTGCTGCTGTGGGTGATGCACGGATACATCATTCCACGACTGTCTCCAGTTGCCCTCACGTACGTTACGAACACTAAATGAACGGATTGAGGATTATACATACAAAGGTGATCCTACCAAACTTTCATGCCTACACGTACTGTGGATGCCCGACGACAGGAAAACCAGGGAAATCATAATATATTTGGAAAAAAACAACAATAACGATATATCATTTCTCGAAACGCCTTAGTAAGTAACCCAGATGTCTCTTATACACGCAAACACAATCCGATCGCAAAGACGTCAGCCACTGTGGAATCAAAATTAGGAGATTTGTCAGACTGTTGCTAAACTCACCCATGCGTGCTCTCTCTGACTTCCCCTCTCTTGTAGCGAACCTCTGGTGCAGCCTGACTATTGTGAACAACGGGACGACTCCGCTTCAGTGCTTCGTATTTCCGCAACTAAAACATAAACAGTATAAAACTCACGCGATTTGCCGTGATCTTGAGCTACGCAAATAATAATGGTTTATTGGTTAACAATCTACAATGAGAGAATGTCGACCAAATGCAACCCTAAGACCCTAATACGCACTTACTAGGGACCAAAAGAGAGTACGGTCTAGGACCCAGTGCTTACTAGTCGGCAACGTCTCAACTAAAGAACTTTGAGTTTTGAGTCATTCAGTAGATTCTTTAGAAATATAGAAATACAACATAAGATCCCATATCTCACAATCATAGAGAGGCGACAAGAACTCTTAGGACAGCTATTACTGTATTTTGCGCCCACCACATGCACTCGCAGCACTGGAATCACATTCATTAGAAACGCAATATAAAGTACAGTACCTGTTCACTTCCATTTTTCGGTCGTACCGAGATGTTCTGCCCAAATAGACGCGTTTCATCCAACGTTTCCACAGCAAACAACACAGATTCCTAGAGGCATATGTTAAGGTCAGAAAGATTCGATCGCATTTCCAACTTCAAATTTTCCGATCAACCACTCGTTCCTCGATACAATAATCACCTCCGGTACCCGTCTACGACGTAAAGAAAAGATGCACAAGTATAAATAAGTTTAAGTAACAATACCTCGTCCTCAAAGACGACAAGGGCAAATTTGACTGGCGTATCTCTGAAGACAACCTTCTCCACTGGCCCCACCTGTAAATGAGTCTCACGTTACGGTACAAACGCGGATCTTATGTTTAAGAAAACAATCGAATTACCCACTTACCATTCTCTACTGTACTCATATTTCGCCAAGCTAACTTACGGCTCAACCTCTCTCTCCCAACCCTTCCAATCTAACAGAGTCACAGAAGTGTTTTGGAACAGTGCTCTGCTCAGTGAGCAGTGAGCGCATCGGCTCCCACCCTCTCCAAATGTGAAACCCAACAAACAGCTCTCAGTATGTGAACAACATCTACTTACACTTATGCAATTAATTGCTTATCTGACAAAGTTATTTAGTTGTAAATTATACCTGTGTAAACAGTTCTTCAATAAAATCCTTTGTGACACCGTCAGCCAAACGACTCACATAACACATGCGTTCCTCTTCGTTCATCGGCTAAAATGTTTAAAATGGGTTACGTAAGAAAATGTTGTTTGGGCAAGAGTTTACGGTACAATGCTTCATGCAATACCCATTCGCAATGCAATACCCATTCGCATTCGCAACTGGTATGAATGAGCCCAAATGGACAAAAATATTCAGTCAATTTCAGATCGATCAAGTCAAATCAAGTGCTTGGGAGAGAACCAAAGTATTAAAAGAAAGTGCAGGTTCGCCATCACATCAAAAAGCAAGTGTGACGGCAACCGGGATAGAAGAATATATAACAATTCAATAACTATCTAGTAAATGACTACCAGAATCCCATGACAACGATAAGAAACAAGATAAAGACTCTTTATTCATGGAGAGATTTTCATGGAATATTATTTAATCAACCAGTAAGACAACCAGTGTTAAAAGAGACATAATTAATAAAAGATATGTAGGCAAATAGAAATAAATAAAAATCCATATAAAACTACAGTGGATTGAAGCCAGAATGGAAACGGGTTCATATTTTAGAAACAGTCTACATTTAACCAAGTTTCACCATGAAAGCACATCGAAACATAAATTAATTAATTACACGACTAGAAACGACAGTTGAACAGATTGGCACTACGGATGCGATGCGGATCACGGTTTTCGTAAAATACATTTCCAGAGAAACATGGGAAGTGAAAAACTTAGCGATAACGTAGTCCAAGTGAGAATAAGGTTTTCAATATATTGGGGGCATGAGATAGCGCAAAACGTATAACAATATATGTACATATCAAAATATT
Organism: Pelodera strongyloides; assembly: GCA_036852015.1. Lineage (NCBI taxonomy): Eukaryota > Metazoa > Nematoda > Chromadorea > Rhabditida > Rhabditidae > Pelodera > Pelodera strongyloides. The sequence goes on from JAANDG010000019.1 coordinate 113,276, forward strand.
GAAAATGTATAGTAATAACTCAAAGAAGACTCAGTTCAAGACTCAAATTTCAAAACTAAAACGTATTATTCATATAGAATTCACGACCTAATCAAATCAAGGGTGTCAAAATTCTACCGTATGTCGCATCGAGTTTTCGGACATTCATTATTCTCATATTGTTTTGAGGCCGTCGAATGAATCTCGCCAGGTGCATCACGTTCATCGTCCAAATCAGGCATTCCGGTTAACAAGAATTCCGAATTAATGTCATCTGCAATGTCATACATAGGGTTTCAAAGCAGCTGAGAGCGACATTATCCAAACAAGGTTAGCTATTTGCACTTGCTTGGAACATTGTATGTATATTCATTCATTCATTGCCGAATACACTAACACACATAGAAGTCAAGTCGTTGGTTCTTTCGCTTATCCTTCACACTTTTGACGAGGGAGCAACTATCACTCATTCACTCAATAGATAAATGGCATCAGTGATTCCCACCATAGTCGTCGGGAAACAACAAAACTCCGCGATCCGGATCCGGAACATCAAATCCCGGGTAGTCATCACGTAGTAAGTGGTCACGATCTATAATCAATAAGTCAAACAGTGTACAGTGTAGATACAGATAAAGGTGACCAAAATGAAAAACAACAATGGCTTCAAAACTCAAGACTCAAGTCGATTGACATCAAGTCACTATAAATGTACATGCTCAACGACATGAAAAGATCTCTCACCTTGAGCAAAGAAGTCATAGTCACTTCCACGTCGTTCAGAAGTTCCGGCCACGGTTTCGTATCCCTCAATAGGATCAGGACTGCCAAAGGTGGCGAAGGGCTGCATAAGCATATTGTAGGCGCTGTTGTCAAGGTCGAACATCGACGAATCGAGCATCGCCATTTCCCTGAAGAAATGGGTGGATTCATTACACTTATAATTTAGCTTAGCCACATAGCGACCCGTGCATTGACTTACTCACACATGCGAACTTGAAAGGATTACAGCAAGGAAATGTCGCGCTCATTACGAACGGCCATCCCATACCGAATCTCCCCCGAAAAAGAATAAGAAAGAGAGTGCCAAAAGCAAGTAAGCTATATTCACTCATTTGAAAAGGTCGACTATCTATCTTTTCCCCACCTCTCTCGCTCCATCTGCTCCAGTCGGTCGATTCTCTTCTCCTCCATTTCATCTCTCTTCTTCTTTCGTTCTTTCTTTCTCAGGGTCTTTACATGTCCGTCACCAAAGTACTTCGTGTACCAATAGCGACCCGTTGCATACCGCCACTCCTAAATGATACAACATCAGAGGAAAGCACTCAGGTCATTCTACTAAAAAATGCATAATATCTTAGCAGTGTCAAAAGAAATGATCAAGCATCCCTTTGAAGCAATCGAAAACTCATTACCTCCGGGAAGTGATCATAACATGCGCGGCAATTTCTCGCTGCGGTCTTTTCCAGTCGCTCTCGAAGCTCTTTTACTTGTTCCGGGGTACCATTCGCAAATCTAAGAGAGCAAAGTTTTGGAAAAAGAAAAACATACATGGTAGCACAGTGAAAGTTTCGGTTGTGTATCCCACACGATATCTCGACCGGTATGCTTTCGGCACCACCACCCTTCACCACCCTTATTGGTGTAAAGTCAACAGTACATGTGGTCACAGTCAACAAGTTTCCATCACGTTAATGCGTTTTGAGAACAAGTTTCCGTGCAAAATCCAAAAACTCACTCAAAGAACGCCTCAATAGCCTTCGGATACGAGGGCATTCTCCTCATTTCACTTATTCGTCGACTCTGCCGACACCAGTGACATCTCTTGTACATACGACCTTCAGCGCGGAGCTGCAAAAGAGTATTGTAAGGGTATGTTATTGGGCCTGCATATACGAATCCATGAATAGAAGTCATGAGATGGGATAAAAACGAAATAAAACGTAAAAACGAAAGATAATGCGCAGTTGCTCAGTGTTGACGTTTGTAACGTACAGTACCGCAAAGCTACCACGGTAGATACATACAATCGCTCACCTCTTTTTCCCTCTTGCTCTTCTTTTGTATGCTCGCGTAACTCTTTGATCCCTTCTCTGCAACTCTCACTTTCCGTCCTTTTTCGTCAACCAAAAAAGGGTCTGCATCACTTCGCACATCCCGGCGAGTGAAGCCCTAAAACATCGTATATTACCTGGGATGGATGATGCTATCAGCTATCTATAGCTTCCTTCTATACTGGTTTCTTGAACCTTTTTATTGCAAATTGAATGTTACGTGTTTCATATTTTCGCAATAAACATCGCAGTTCCAAATTAAGTATGACTCGTGGATATCGCTTGCCAAAATACCAAAAACCAAAAATACCAATACCAATATCATACAATACCAAAAATAAAACACAAAAAAAAAACCTACCGCAAAAAAACCTATTCACCTACCGGCGGAAAGTGTGCTATACACACTCTTGTGGCAATTCCATCTGAGATCCTGTCCCGAATCTTGTCCCTCAATTTCTCATCCACTTGGGAGAAATTGAGAAAGGTGAACATATCATCGACGCTCTACAACATAGTTTATGATTCTTTTCTCTTTTTCGATGACATACCTGTAACCATCGTATCTCAACAATACTGTAACCATTTTGTCATCACATCCGGAAACATAAAATAAAATAAAATGAAGAACGAACAGTCGGGATCTGGAACAGTTCAAAACTGTGTCGACTCTTCCCACAGATAAAGCATCGAGACCGATACTGAAATATCACTTTGGCTTGCAGGTTGGCCCCACGTTCCCATCGTTCCTAAAAGTTGTATGATTGTTTTGCAGAAGAAAAACACTGAAAATTTCTCCATTATTCCCTTTATAATTGTAAGATTCCTCCATACAGCTTCAATAGACGAAATCATGAAAAGCTAAAGCTTTTCAAAAAGCTTTAGTCAACGTGAAACATTTCCCTATGTAATAATTATGGATTGAGATGCTTACCACTGGAACATGATTGGGACAGATCGCACTACTGATTCCCTTCGTCGCTCGTTCGATCGCTTGTTTACATTGTTCTTCCGACGCGCCAAAGTGATCAAGTATCTTCTGTACCTATATAAAAACGCAATTTACGCAATATGTTTTTGTTACAAAAGAATGAAAAATGCTCTCATCTTATGGCCACAAATATTTGCTAACTACTTCGCTTATGATTAGAGCTGGACAAACGAACCGTATTTTAGAAATGTGATAAGGATAGCACTAGGAGAATTTCATCAAGAAAAATAAATCCATAATCCATACCTTTTCCATTTTTATAGGCATTCGCTTCCACTGTTCCGGATATAGACGGAGACCACACAGCACACATAACTTAGATATTCTAAAAGAAAATAAACGCACAGTAAAACATCCGTTCAGTAAGCAGAAACAAAATATAATAAATGACAAAGTGTTTGCTATCGATTCTACTAATACCCATTAGAATCCTACAGTCACTGATCTTTGCAAATAATAATCCTACATAATTTAAAACTACACATGCATTTAAATAAAATAAAAATACCTTTTATCTCGCTCGGTGTTATACGCATCATGTATTTCACCGATGTTCCATGCATCAACTATTCTAAAACAAGGTTAATTAGTCAATGGCTAACTGAATAACTAATAACACAATACCTTGCATAACACTACTAGAACTCGTTCATCTATTCTACAGAATCTATACTACCACTCTAGTGAGACAAGCATAATCATGTAACAGTTAGGATACAGTCAAAGTGTTTCTTCTAGTTAATCATTGAGTGAAGAAAGTTTAATGTACTTCAAATCTCTTCCAAAACAAATTATAGACAAAATACGTCAGACAAAATAAAAGCTGCTCCCAAAGAGTCTCATACTCACCCAGCTTCTGGTTCAAACGACCAATTGTACACAGGAGAAGCCGACGAGGTGCCGGGTTGTGGATCATTGCCGTTCACTGCAAGCAAATCTGCAAAAAAAAATCAGTGAACTAGGCTCAATAACGGTAAGAGTTTATAGGCCGTCCCAAAGGGTGACTTTATATTCAGTTGCTGATCCTTTTTAGGAGCATATGGTTGCCTTCGAATGTAGCACTTCATATACAATGAAGCAACATTGACTGGAAGCACTACGACTATAGAAAGTATAGAAAGATACTATATGTAGAGAGTACCCACCTACAGGATCAGGGAGACTTGACGCAGAAGAAAAGGCGCCATTAATCTCCTTCTGAAGATCACGCAATTTGACAGCAATTGGGACGTCTCTCTGAAGATACATACTTTGAAAACATAATCAAACATTGAAGATGGTCACAGTCCACATAATATATTACCACTTATTCACAAACATGTAATTTATAGTCTGAGTGAGAATTCTGGTCAGTGACAACAATATATTTTGAAGTTTTTATATGTATGTTCCTTATCGTTACAAAGAAATAAGCTTCAATAAGTTACCTCGACCTCTTTTACTGCGCCCCCGTAAGCTTTCTCTAACACAATGGTAGTTGGTGAGGGTTTCACATCTAAAACATCCAATTCTGTAATATTATGCACTTTCTCTGAATAAAGCAAACTCGAGTATTCACATTCCCGAGAAAACAATAATATACCCAAAGGTATCATATAGAAAACACTCACGTTCCTTCGAAGTCCTGGTCTTCTTTCGATAACTCATTAGTTTGTAGCTTTGATCTAAACATAATTAACTTACACTGTGGAGGGCAAATCGAAAATGAGCGAAACCGAGTAAAAAAGAAGCAAATCTAAAAAAAAACATGATATATTAATAATGTTACAAAAAATTGTTAGTTTGCAAAAGAAGTTAGCATAATACTCTTATATATAGGTGGATCGGACATGTTTGAGGTAAAAGTACGTGGGACTACGAATTACCATGGCTACCCAAATCAATTTAAAAAATAAGAGGCACAGACGCCGAGAGCGGGCATAAGGAAACGGGAATATGGGCTGAATTCTGGAGGGACAGACAACGAGAGCGAAATAGTGATAAGCAACACTACAGACTACATCACTGCGGGTAGAGTACCGTACTGCATGCCAAGTCGGGGGACACAACACTTTTATAAAAAAAACTCATTAGAATCAAAGCTTTTTTACCTCTCTCGGACAACCTGGATCAGCTCTCCAATATGAATATCAAAGACTCATCTTGACGAGATCCTAGAATCATGAACTGTAACTATTTAGGTAAGACACTTATTTAGGAACATCACTTTACGCGAGCAAAGATCAAATATTGCTAATTATGACCTTATTTTGGTATATTTCGAAAGATTTAGTGAATTCTTTTCATCATTTCATTGTGATGCACAACCTGTGGTGTTATTTATTAAAATAAAATAAATAATTACACGAAACATACGATGTACGTATACATACATGTGGTGGAACATGAAGTATAATTCCACTAGGCGTTACAAAAGAAAATTATGCAAATCCAACACCTGCTCCAGAAGATCCAGGTCAGCATTCCACAAAGATTGAATACTCTTTGAGCTGATTTCCTCCAATTGACTATCGAGTGATCGCATTTCGGACTCTAATCTCAAGACCTCTTCCCGACATAGTCTCATCAATGGAAGGCGGAGCAATGAGGAAAATGATGGATGCTGAATGGAAGTGGATATAAATAGGCCGAGCACGACTCCACCTTAGAGTTCGAAATAGGCGGATACTTGGCAACGGAGGTACCGAAGAAGTAGCGGGAGCTGAGAGAAAGACACACAACAATACATCTACGGATGATCACAGGAATGCTATAGCGCAAGGTCTTGTGAAGTGCAAGGTCCGAGGGCAACCGTTTCCTTTTATCTTCACTCCACCTACGTACTCTACCAACTCTCTCAAAATGCTTACCTGTCCGCCGGACTGTTCCGGTTTGAATCCGAGCTCAAGCAGCTGATTACCAATCTCCTCTCTTGATCTGCCCATCAGCTTAATACGTCCATCCACCACCATTGATACAAATCGATACTAAATCCCTCACTTGATTGGACGGAGTTCACAAGAGTTACAGTTATGACGTCTACTGGTTTCTCACACTACGTGGCACGTCCCTTAGTATTGAAATGGTGCCTGGAGTTTAAAGCCGACTAAATAAGTTCCGCTTCCGGATCATCCTCACCTGACTCTCCACCTTCTCCTTCTTCTCCGCAATCTCTTTCCGCAAGTGCTCTTTCCTCTCCCAGTATTTACTATGGCGGACACGATAAAAATCGTGGAAAATCTCATTCGTCGACGTGTACTTTTTCAAGAGACCTGATTCATCAAAAAGAACCTGAAATATAAAAGAACTTGAAATACTCCTCATGTTTATCATCAAAAATAGATACACGTTTCCCATCTCATCCAGCAAAACATTAAAACTTAGATACAAACAAAGAAACAAACACAGGTAACAGATACCGGACAACCGACCATATTATTCATCGACAGCGTCGACGTCAATTTGAACGTTTTGCTCAATGTTTCCACATCAATTCTTCTTCTCCTTCTCCGGCCCGAGAGACGATCAGTTCTGAGGTCCAGGTTGAAGGCTACTCCGTGCTCAGTATGGCTCTCTTTGATCGAACTGAAATGGTTTGGACTCAAGATCAGGATATACATCGATACACAACATAAATAAATCGTCTCACTAACGTTGGATGGTCAAATCTGCGCAAATATATTTACCGCATATGAAAGAAACCGAGTAACAAAAAAGTAACAGGAAAGCTGTGCTACCGATGATGACGTCTCACGAAACTTAAAGCGAAAAAATTCTTACGATATGATTCCACTCTGCACCAACGGTTGTAGCACTCTCTCCTTATACTTGCAAGTCCAAATCATCACCGGCAATTCAGTGATATCGACATGTATGAATGGAGAGTTCTGGAAATAGCTCAACGGTATTAATTACACATGTAAGTTGCGATGTTCATCGTTTACTAGAGTAAATAAATTATCAAGTACACAATGAACTCCATAATATGGGAAAAATGCATAAATGTAAGCGGTGAACATACAAAACACAAAACATTACCTTTCTCTGATTTTCGTTATTGATTTTCAGTATACCTTCAAAAGCATATCGATTGTAACCAAGTGACCGAGTATTGCCACGAAAACCACGGAAGAAAGGGACCTAAAGCATATATAATATTGAAATGTATTTTACACTTTAAATGAAATACGAAACAGACAACGACGAAAACGAAGTAGCCCTCGTCTGGTCTGGCAATTTTGAGGCAAAAGAAGGATTACCAGTTGTTCGGGCTCGTTGCCCTCAATCATCCTCCTCACATTGTCGAGTACTTGGATAGGAGAGTGGGGGAGGATTCTGGTCGACCATCCGGTCCCGATTCCCTCACAACCATTCACCAATACGAACGGAATGATCGGACAGTACCTGGAGAAAGGAACATACGGAGTTACATTACTTAAACAATCACACATAACATCATTTTTTTTAGGTTTAGGAGCCAACGACAAACGACTACAGTACTCTAGTCACGAAAAAAAAATAGTTTCCGCCATTTAGTAAAGTGGATACAGTAATTTCCCACAAAATGCATGCTCCTTACTTGACCTTACCACACTGGCTCGACAACTAGATTCTCCTCGCTTTTTAGAGTAAGAACGGCATCGTCTTCTTGTGGGAAGATACGTCTCGATGACGGGCTGGAAATATTACTAAAATGCGAAATAAGTTACCAAAAATATAACGAACTTTTATACCACTATACATTTCGTAAACGTACGCTACATTTCTAGCATAAACCTTAGCATCTAAACTAAGGATCAAGTCATGTCAATTGAGCATCCTTTAACCAGTAATGGAAATTTCACATTGAAAAGGAAGGGAAATTTGCTACAAACTACGATCAGTTTAAAAAAAAAGTAAGTACACACTTGAGAGTGGTAAAGATATATCTGGCCGACGCTGCATCCTCTCCTCCTTCTGCGCGAGTGCCGAATTGTCCAAGAGGTTGTAGCAATGGAAAATTGTTTGAGCCTACAAAACACTGCGCCAAACGAACGATCGTGGCGACCAACGAGTCCTTAACAAAAAAAGTTCAGAGTACGCTTCAGATACGAAAAAAAACTCTCAGGGAAGAAAGTTATCGGAATTGAGCAAAAAGTAGCATACGGCAATGCAAGCTAATACATCACGGTCAAACAGCAATAATCAAAGAGTAGTAACGCCCTTTCAACTAATTGAATCAATAGTCTACATAAGGACTATTGAATTAGAAATTGTTACCTCGCCATGGTGATAAGACATATGTTGTGCCACTGCAGCTGCCAGCTGCGACACCTTCCACTCTTTACGGTCGTGCAGCAGACACGTGTGCAACACCTGAATAAATCTCATGGTCAGTTATTTATTTTGGAAGCGAGAGGATGATTCCAAAAAATAAAGACAATTAAGTCTAGCACAAATACCAATACTCTAATACCCCGAACCGAAGGCAAGATGGGAAGATAAGCTCAATAGTACCTAAATCGGAAAAAATATATACCTTTCGCTGACTAGGCTTTAGTCCGTCAACCAAGCAGGGAATCGAACGCTGAAACGATGAACGTAGTAAGCAGAATAAAAGTGGGTATCATACCCCTCATTCCCTTATCGAGTTATTAGTTTGATACCTGTAAATCAAGTAAGCTGAACCGGATCAACTCATTGTCGATGAATGACTTGTACGAGACGATCGGAGCTGAGAATCCCGCCGAACCATCTTCACAACGCAAATCCTAAACATAAACTACAGTAACTAGTAGACTGACATTACTAAAAAATAACATAGCTCGAAATGATCCTAGCAGTGAAACTGACCTGGAGCTAAAATATCGTAAACAACAGTAACATACTCAAACATCAGGCGACAAACAAGACTAAACGTCAATAGCTCTAAAAGGAAAAAAATAAAGTGTAGAAAAAAATACGTTCTAAATACGATACATTACCTGTATCCTCTCGTCAATCCACCACTTTCGCTTCCCCGCATTCTCTCTCCTGAACAACATATCTAACTGTTCTGCGTCTCCGTCTTCCCATCTATAGAATACGGTATGCTTCTCGAGGTTACTGAAGTATTCACGGGCTTCGGCAGCCGATGACGTTCCTAAACAAACAAAAGTGAACTTCTCAGTCTGCACCAGCTTAATAACTAAGGCTTGAATGGTGCGTGAGGCTACCTAGTCCCTTATAATATTTCACTGTCCATTTGTGCGAGTCTTCTGTTATCTTCTTCCAATCGGCAAAGTCTTTTTGTGAGAAGAAAGAAATCTCTGACGAACCACGACGTGCCTAGACATGTCATGTTTTAGAACCCACGGTTTCTATTTTCAAGTAGCACATATTCTTTAATTCTTTATTCCCTTTGCAAACTCTAAATCTTCCCTACCTTTAGCAGAGGGGTCACAAAACTCGAAACAAAATCGCGCTTGAGAAGTGCCGGCCAAAAGTGGTGGATTACGTTGATTAGAAGCCCTTTAATGTGGGATCCGTCTTCATCCTAAAAAGACAATTTATTAGTAATCATCTCATCACCTCACCATCGTCACGCATCGTAACTGTTATGCGCAGGTTGGTATGATCTTGAAGTGGAACACATTCCTTGTTTCCAATCAGTGCCGCCGACACTAATTAAATTTTAAGTTGCACACCCCTTCAGTAATATCTAGTAACCAACCTGATCAGCCAAGATCATCATCCGTCCGTACCTCAGTGTCTTCGTCTCGTCTTCCGTTTCATAGGTGAATCCCCTTCGCAACCCAAGAATCCTGCACAACGACGAGATCTCAACGTTGGCAAAAACCTGAAAGTCTAGGTGTACACTTCAAGAAAACTTCAAATGTAAATATCTAGACAATGAAGGGCGCAAAACTACTAAACTTTTAGAATTTAATTACAGTTTTCGAAACAGACAACTCTAAACATAACATCGCGTTATACATTTTGTGAACATAATAATTATTACATTATATTATTAACGAAATCAATGCAGTTCGAGTTAAACACCAGATGTAAACAAGAGTAACAAACTTTTTCAGGATCAGCATCGGACACGTTGAGTGGTTTCCCACGCACTGAAAACACTCCCCACTTGTCACGACCGATCACCTGTGAAGACGATGATAAAAAGATACATCACTACAAAAACTATATAAAGGAATCACACGGGGTACACAACGTTATACTGAGTACCGGGAGACAATCTACCGAAGACCGCGTTTATCGGAAAGTGCATGGAAACCAGTAATAATACGTACCTCAAGCCCAGCCACGGCTAACGCTTTCGCAGAATCTCCTTCTGTAACGAGAAGAGTGCACAAATCACCTGAAACGAACAATTTGTGAATAGAAGGATGTTGAGTTGAGACTGCACATGTACTATGAGACCACCCACGAAGTTGTGTATAATTAACTATAGAGACCACCCACGAAGATAGATAACTATCACGTAGATGTGTACGATTCACAACCAGACCACATACGAAGGATAACTATGAGACCACCCACGAAGATATGCATAATTAGCTATGAGACCACCCACGAAGACGAACAACTATGAAACCACTCTCGTAAACAAATAACTATCACGCGATGTGTATGATTCTTAATGGGATTACACATGACGATCGATAAATATGAGACCACACATGAAGATATGTTTGATTCACAATGAGACTGAGACCACACATGTCGATCGTTGGTGAGACCACCGACCACCCACGTATATGTAGATAAATAACTATGAGACCATCCACGAAGCTACGGAACAATCCACGATATCACCCAACCGGATGGTGCAAGGTTAACTATTCGTAAATTTTATTCACTTACTTTTCGTACCACCCGCCCAGTATGCATCTTCCAGTTTGCTGATTTGTAAAGAAGACGTCTTCCGCGACAAACGGCTGGGGAGCTGCAAACAATTCACTTTCTGTCTTAGAAACGGACTTTCGAAATAATATCTTAATCTAGAGCTAGAGCTCCGTTTGGAGTGTGAAATCGATATATTCTAGCGGAGTATTCTTTTTTTACTATTTAGTGCAATGTTATGATGTTATTTTTGTGTTATGTTTTCCTCTTATCATTTCACAATTTCTACTAGATTGTCAATTTCCATCTCATATGGGATGTGATGATTATTATAAAAACAGTTTAATTATATTAAATTATTAGGGTGGTAATTAATTAAAAAGGCGTGATAATTAAAAAAAGGTTAAGGGTAGACCCTGTGTGATAATTAAAAAAGTTTAAGGTGAGAAATAAATGTTAAATGTTAAAATGAAAAGCACCAATGAAACTGTGTAATACAACACTAAAACTATAATTAACAGTACCTTGTCCTTATTCTCCAGTTCTGAAATAATATCCTCGACAATACCAGATTTCTCTATAAATGTCTTCAGTTCTCCGCGATTCAGAAGACAAGAGGATCCAAAACGCTTCACGGATGTAGTCAACGTTTCCTAGAAGAGAGACAATAAACGAATGCAGAATTCAAGCAGATGTGCATGACGCAATTAGTTGTTTCCAGTGTTCTCTGCAGCCTAGGGTATTATGGTATAATTTGCATAATTTTTAATAGTTTAATCCAGTTTCTAGGCCTCATTGTCTTTGCATGGGTACTAAACAATTACGCAATATAAAAACGAGCCAATTCAGTACTGAAAGGTCACCAACCTTTGTCTGCGAGTCAAAAGTCGGATTATCAATAAGACAGTTGACCATGACAAACAGATGACTGCGCACCTAAAGTACTTGTATGCACATTAGTGGTGCTCCAAATAATTGTCAGTCTCAAACTCTCTAATATCTGGTCTCACAATCAGGTATGCTCGTTTTACGTCGAAATTTCACTGCGATTAGACTTTCGCTACGATTAGACTTTCACTGCGATTAGACTTTGAACGAGCAATATTCAAACCGCGACACTAAACAACGCACCAGCTGTGACGGCACATTTCTCCTCTTCGTCCGCTGTGTGATAACCTCCTTAACAACATCGACTACTTGATCAACTACGTAGTCCACATGACGACCGCCCTGAAACACAATCAATCAAACACTAGACAAGGAACCTGCCTTGAGTAGCTAACGACAAGAAATAGGTTCTCGATGTTGGGTAGATTACTAATAAACCGAAAATCTGTTGTAATTATCTAATTCACACACGTGGGTACCTACATGACTGCTCAACCCACCTTAATTGTATGGATGTTATTAACAAACGAAAATTGCAAGAAGCCACTGTCTGAGGGAGCGAGGACCAATTCCCAGCGTCTGAAATAAAAAAACGTGTGACGCTGACCTCCACATGCACATCCAAATTATCTTCGACGTCTTGAAGAAAACACAAAAAAAAAATAAACAAGGACCTATTTGGACGTGAGTAGAACATTTCGGTATCTGCCTCCACAAACTTTCTTGCGTAACTTGTGAGTGAATCCAACTAAACGAGGTGTTTAGGGTAATAGGTTATGATGTTGCTACATTGCACTGATGTCATTAAATATTAAAATTTCACTGGATTACAGTAACCTTGTTCATGCGCTCAATTAGGAGGGGGGGGAGGGGAGTAATGACTCACGAATACTAATGTAAAAGTCGCGATGTGGATTACGGTATGTTCAAGGTACATTCTATCCTAGGCGAAGGTACATTCTACGATGCACTCCTAAGCGAAACTCACCATAATCTGTTGACCATCGAAGTATACTCGAACCCCACTCAGTGTAATGGCCAAATCGACAGCTCTTCTGTGCAACAAGTGAACGAAATCATCGCTCCACTGTTTTACACCGAAACGTGCGAAGTCAGGGATGAACGAAACCTGAACAACAATACAAAAGTCAGCAGATTACTAGGAACGACCGACAAATGATGCAAACTAAGAGATACTTACGCATAAAATTTTTGATAACAAAAGCAATGAATCTAAATCTCGTAAAAATCACCAAACCTCGGTGAAGTCTGGCCCTTCGTACTCATTAAGCAAAGGATCACCCGCTGCACGCATGTTATTCGTCCATGTCTGAAAAAAAAAAGTCGCTACTCATTAATTAACAACAATTATGCACCCCTATCTCTTCCCTCAAAATAATACCTAGCCAGGGACCAGGGACAAGCCTGTCGTAGTTTGGGACTAACTAGTCACTCCGACAGGGAATGAAAACATTCCTTGCCTGTTCGAACAAAAGCTTCTGTTCCGATGACGCGGTCTTCAGCGTAAATTGCTTCGAATTTATATTGCATAATTTGGCTCCGAATCCATTCCGACCGCCTGTAAGTCAAAGACGGATTAGACAGAGCCGATAAACTGTCAAAACAAGGTTCAAGACAAGGTCCCTCCGTGTATTCATGAAGCTCGAAAATGGGAGGAGCGGTTTAGAGATGTGGAGCGCAGAACTGAAAAAAAAAGCGAATGCTAATGAAATTATGAAATATAGAGACCACACACCGACGGTTTTCATTTCCTCATCGTTATAATTTGATGACGTCATCAGATGCCCGAAAATGAGTGTCGGAATTGGGATTCCCTCGTCTGGATGCATCTCAATAGGAAGCCCACGACCATCGTTCCACACGCGGAGCAGACCAGTGTCCCTACAGGAATACAACGAAGTAAGACGAAAATGGACACGATATTCGGTAGACAAGAAAAGAATGTTTGAAAGTTAGTCAACCGACAATCTTAAAAGATCCAGCTACAGTAGGTTACAGTCAGTCTTATAAGGTTGCTGCACTCTACAGGTAATACTATCCAAGTGATAATTCCCGAAAGATCGAATTAGTAAGCTAATACAAAAAACCTTACCTATCAACATTAATACGGATTTCAGACATATTTGGGTCTCTTTGTTTGTTGTCGGCCGCATTGACTAGAATCTCATCTACGATCTTCAGAAGTGCAGGAGGGTAGACAATTGGACGGGACACTAGCGAATCATTCTCCCACAGGAGGCAAACCTGAACTAGAGCAATGTAAAACAAAAGTTGTACTCACTTGCTACAATTGAATCACCATATTTCCCATGAGTACCGTACACACAATCCTCAAAATCCACGGCCAGGGAACACCAATGGTTTTAAGGTTTACCGTGATTTTCAATTCAAATTAAAGGCCATTGCTCCAGGTAATATCAAAACGGCAATAAATAATCTACGCAACGTAGGCATACCAAACACTGTACCGTTTCTTGCGGAATCACAGATCCAATGTAAGTGTCCGGTCTGAGAAGAATGTGTTCAATTGGTGACAGCTTCTTGTACGGAGATGAAGGGGACACTTGTAGTCTAACAGGTTCTTCAGAAGAAGTCGAAAGAGCGCGAGCGAACAAGAATTGACAGCCATGCGACGTCGATGGTACAGCCGTACAACACGGACGGGGTGACACCAGCGGAGGAGGCAGTGCTCTTCTCATCAGCCCAGTCAGAAGCAGCTTCGACGGCCTCATTTCTGAAAGTTATTTATAAGTACATACATAAACATATGTATACAGAAACTGTTTCCAAAAGCGCCAACCTGTCAGTCTCAATCATGCGGAGCTAAAGGTTCAAATAACGCATATACTCATTCCGAATACAGGAACACAACAAGGTGATAATGCAAAATGCAAAATACTGCCGTTGCAAATAGCTCAAAATATCGATCAACGAGAAAACGTACCGTAATTCATGAATAATACTAGAAAACTCAACAGACTTTATACAAGACAATAAATCAAGGCCGAGAGATAAAAATTAAAACGTAACAATTAAAACGTAACAGTACTAAAATTATGATACATTGATACAAGGATTTGATTATGAGATCAAAATTAGAACAAAATAGATCGCACACCATGAGAAACTGGGTCTAATTGAAAGGAAGAAAAAAAATGAAACAAACAAACACAATAAATAAATTTTACGCTTTGTAAGATAAAAACAAACAGTCAACAAACACATGTACTCGAAGTCTACAATAGCCAAATGCATACTTCCTGATCTCCACTGAAAATAATGACAAAGCAACTTTAACACTCAATCGGGTTGTTTTCAAATAACGAGTTGAATTGTAGACTGAGGCACACTTTTGAGGAGACGCATTATCGTACCCTAACCGCTAGTAGAACTAATACGTATGCCCAATATTCATAAGTCTAGAACGTAATACATAACAGAAACCTCTACTCAAGATAACCAATGGAGCCTAGAAACCTCCCGTCCGTATACCAGTTGGTACACTCGAACTCAGTACTGTAACCAATCATACTCATCGATAGATATTCCTAGAAATAATAATTTCCAATGTACTATCAGACAATAATGCTCATCTACAAAAGCCTAAGTCTGCAGTTCTTCGTTCCACATCGACAGTGCATCCGTACTCCGGTTGATTCATCAACGGCGTAGGCGTAGTCCCAGCGTAACTCCTTAAATAATTTGCAAATCCGACTAATGAAATAAATAGAACTATAATTACAAATAATATTAATAAGAACTATAATTACAAATAATAATATTTAATAACACAAATAGAACAATTAATTCATATGTATATATATCTAAAAGGAATATCACACGCTCACCTCCCCAGCCTTGACATTCTTCATTGTGAAGAAAGAGACCCACGGCAGTCTGATATCGTGAGTATCCACGAAAACATGTTGTACGAACACGTTTGGATCACACGAGTGATTCAGGAATCTAAGAATTAATCATTTCAGCCGAGTATTGCGAGTACGTTAATTAGACGGACACACCACACAAAACCAAGAGCCACCAACAAATCCTAGACTTAGAACCCGAGAAAACTGTCAAACCTTCCAATATTTCCTCTCTTCTTTGCATCGACAATAAACAAGTACTTTTCTCCGAAATATGTCTCCATACTCCACTGGGCACCGAATCCAGCTACAACAACATAACTTACAAAAATAAACAGACACGCAGTGATAACTAAGCATAGTATAATAGCACTCTCAAAGCAAACACTTATAGTTACCAGGTTGTTGTTGGGCATCACCATTCTGAGGGTCCACTCTCTGAAACATTTCCATCACTTTCTAAAATTAACCAGACAGACATGGAAACAACATGGCGAAATAGTAGAACGAAAAAAACAGCAAACCTCGCGCATTTGATTAGAATCTTCGCCTGTCTCGTATCCGTCAGAACTGAAAAAATATATAATAAACTATGTACGTGTACTTATGTGCGACGAGATTACTGTACTACACCCTCTCCGTGTCAAATTTAAACAGATACATAACTAGCCAACGCGAAATCATTAGGTTACAATGCAAAATATCACTCTGAAAGGAGATTCCTTCACTCACTCATCCCTGCTCTCTCTGCTTTTCTCGTCATCTGATTCTCCTCGGAGATCCGATACTCCCTTATCATCCAGCAAATCGATACCACAGTTCGTCTTGTCCATTTCGATCTGAAATAGCACAATGGTGACTACAAAACAATAAACAAATCATGTGTCTAACCATACGATCTTCCAGTAATATAGGTTCAAACTAAATACAGACTCTCTGCCAATGAGTGACTAAATGCTATGAACATGAAACACAATATAGAAAATACACAAGATCAACGTAACATAAAACAAGGGCAGACTCAAAGTACTTACACAATCAACCATATCCAGTTCCGCAAAGTACTCATCTCCACGGTCCTTCAGATTGTCGGCGAGGTGATCCGTCAGTATGGCGCCATTATAATTCGCAATGAAACAACTGAAATCAAAGCATGATAGATACTTGATCGAACACACACCGTAATGAAGATCAAAGGTCATCCCTAAAGTTCTAAAGAATAAGACTACGCCTTACCCCTTACCTCTAGGGGAAGGTAAGGCATATTCATTCGAGAATTCTAAATTCTGCGTAAAAGTAAGATTCAGAGAGCTCCCCGGAATAAGAAAAAGGAAACGGATTCAATTGTACTCGATAACTTCCAAATAATAAAACCCTACCCCCTTGGCAGATCCACCAATGAGCGCACTCCCCACCCACACTCGGCGGTTTTGAACATCTGAAAATGAGCATTCATTAACTGGAGAAGAGAGATGAAGAGAACATCTTATTCGTCTTCACAAATCAATATCTTGCTTACCTGGATTGGAATCTTGATCGGTTGTTGCACCACTCTGTTGTGACAGCGCTTCTTGTTGCACTGACAGGCATCATTGCATTCATAGATTCCAGAGGCAACTCGGCGTTGAATACGACGATAACGATAGCTGAAGCAGTGATTAAGATATTCAAGGGTTGGGCGAGGCTACTACTGGTTTTCCACTGATTGTGAGTGGCGATGCTAAGGCATATTCATAAAATTTTTAGTTAAAGCCTCAAACTCACTTGTGTGCTCCATTAGGCCGGAGTCCAGCGCAAAGTCTGCGCACGCTAGATCTCGTCAACTGTTGACATTCACAACGTGCCTCATCTCGACAATCATCTAAGTAAGCAAAATTATAAAACATAGATATATTTCGAAAGTGCACAACATAAATAAGCCACCTACTTCTCACACATTAAGAACCTACAGAAATTGAAAGAACTGATTTTCATGGAAAGTAGAAGACATATACATGTGTTGAGAAATATCACGATGTACGCTTCCTTCGTTGGTACTGTATGCGCGCGATTTCTCTCTCTCATTCACTTTCTTTCTCCCCAGTAACAGAGAAACTTGTTGACACAAAAAGCACACGATTCTTTTCCAGCTTTGTACAACGAAATCAGTATTCACATGCCAACTAATGAAGGACCGACCTGTGCACGAGCATCCGGAGCAGAATTCTCTACGAACAGTCGAGATGTCCACTTCATCGTTTTCCGCGAACCGACCCCGATTGTACATGATCTAGAGATGATGATTAAAAAGACAAGGCACACAAAGAGAGTAAAATTATCCCACAGAAGTGTCTACGTACATACCCCCTGAAATAGTTCGCAGGGCTAAGTTACCGCTATGTTATGTAGTCTCAGCACCCTGCACAAATATTCGACAGCTCACCTCGGGTGGTGGGTCATTATCTAATGTATTAACCACCGGGATCGGCATGGCCTCTTTACCGCACGCGAAATCGGCACGCATCTGATAACGTTCGTCCACCTGCAAAAAACATTGGCATATTGGCAGGAGCTGGAAGAGGCACTATGCAACTAACCGTATCTCTAACTGAAACTAAAATATACAAATATGCAAACTTCACCGGTTACAGAACATCTACTATAGAACAAAACAGTCACCTTAGCAATGATATGCGTCCGCACTTCGGGGTCGAGGGTGAATAAATCGATAGTCATCTGAGAGCGAGTTACCTGTAAAAACATATGTTCCATTCGATGCACAATTCGTTTACAGTCGATTTATGAAAATGTCGAGCTATAGCTGTAAGATGAAAAACGAACAAAAATCGCTACATGTTTCAATCCCTCCACACAAGTAGTTGCCTGACAAGGGCAGATCGCTTGGGGCAACCTTTTGTTAATGATAACAGTACCTTGAGATAATCTGAGACCTCCTCCATATTGTACAGCGGTTTGCCACATGGCCCTCTATAGCAGACCATCGGCTTGTTCGCTAGATTCTTACGCGCGTTCGCAACTCGTTGCGGAGTGTAGATCTGAGATGGAAACTGTGTACAAAATTATTGTTAAAAAGCTCCCTTGAAAACTTGTGACGACTGCAAATGTTAGGCCTCACGTCAGAGATAAGTCCGTCGAGCTACCATTACTGTATATACACACAAATGACAATAGAAACCAACCAATCTTTTCCAACCACACATCATTGGAATGTGGAAGGGACTGATTAGACCGAACGAAGAGTCCACTGGATCACGGTCGCGACCCTTCAAAATGAAACACAGCTTATGACTCAAACTGCAATCCTTCAAAATGAAACACAGCTTATGACTCAAACTGCAAGCCTTCAAAATGAAACACAGCTTATGACTCGAACTGCAATCCTTCAAAATGAAACACAGCTTATGAATGAAACTGCAATCCTTCAAAATGAAACACAGCTTATGAATGAAACTGCAATCCTTCAAAATGAAACACAGCTTATGAATGAAACTGCAAGCCTTCAAAATGAAACACAGCTTATGAATGAAACTGCAATCCTTCAAAATGAAACACAGCTTATGAATGAAACTGCAATAAGTTTCGCAGTTCCGAGACTTAACGTATTCCCTAGAGTACATAATTCATAGAATTTATTCACAAATTTCCAAATGAGCACTCATAGGCGGAACGAAGAAATTCCAGGTAACAATATTAAAATTAAGTTCTGCAAACACTGCTAACCTTAAGACAATCATTGCTGCACTGAAGATGAAACGCAGGAAGAGGATCTGCATTGGGATGTACATAATGGTTGACCAATTCGAACTGAAATCAAACTGTTAATGCAACTCTACATACGTATGTGTGGTGAGTGGTCGCTGTCTAACATGGCAGCGCGTGAAACAGTAGTCTACCGTCACTAGAGTGCATCTTCAGCTCCGCTATGACTGAATCCGAAATCGTTTTCTGGCAACATAAGGCTTAACACTTAACACACGTTAAACGCACCTCATGCATCTTCCGTCGCATGGCCGCCAGATCCTTCTCGCTCCGACGCCGCAGCTCGCTTCCCGCTAGTGCCACGTCTCCCCGGGCGATGTTCATTGTCGACTTACGACACTACAATAAACCACATCAACATACAAAAGTATACGTTCAGAGAAGCCCAGAAAGACATGTCAACTTTGGTTTTCCACTAAACTACAAGAACTCATTGCACTACTCATTACACTAACAAGTAACAACTCAGTCCCACGATACAGTATCCTGTGATCACTCACAGTCGGCCGTCTCATGTTGTTGCCCGACTTGCCCATCTCCACCTGCATTGCTACCGGCACAGCGCTCTCCAGCATCGCCCGATGCCTGTGCCACTGTCGACCTTGATGTACAGCTTGACCCTGATGATGGTTGGCGATATTCTGTTGCTAAAAAGACTAGCATTATGGCCGAACATTTACCGAATATTACATCGAAATTATTCAAACTCCCTGTTGAAAGAGTACGACGGGAAACTTGAGGCAGTTAGCCACAGACCATTAAGCTCCCTTACAATTTGAAAGAAGAAACAAAACGAACCACTTGCAAGAATCTATCGGATCCTCGGTACAGTCGCTCATCAACGTGATAGTGTAGACGACAGTCTTTCACAATGCACTGTGCGCCGGGAGCGGACTAAAGGTAAAACAACTAGACATAAACCCCAACCCGAGCCCCACGACTAACCATATTGGTCATAGAAGACGCTTGTCACAAAGCAAATTGACATAGCAAAGAAAAATGTGATTGTGTATTCATGAAATCTAGCAGCCTTTCGTCACATTATACAGTAGCCAGAAAAAGACAGCTCAGAACCGGAGGGATGTGGGCCCGACGAAACCAAATAGTCATGCTTAGAATGGTTACGCACCTTGGAAATAAGTGGTGGAAACCGGAGTAGGCACATGTGCCGGTCCACTTCGAGAACAATGGCCGACCACTGCTGTCCGTTACGATGTCGAACCTGGAAACAACAGAAAGGTTATGACACAGAGATGGAACAATGAAGACAGGGTTATCAGCATCAACTAAAAAAAAGTATTCATATAGGGCTCATTGCACTTCCATTGCATACGGTCAAAGATCGAGGACGTGAAAAAGAAACTGACCGCAATCCTCTGATTCTGTTCGTGCTTCTTCAGCCGCACAAGACCCCAGTCCGGATAGGTCTTGAAGTAGATCTCCACAAACTCACGCTTTTTCGGGCTACTGTAAGATGTCTACTGTACGATGTTATATTCAGTATGTGTTCTGTAGCCCGGAAGAGATAAAACACAACGTGCTACATACCGATAGCTAGCCGCTATGAATGAAAGCATACGCTCATCATCTGCTACTCAACAACCCCACACTCTGTCCGGATTCACGCACCTTGCTGCCTTTATATGAGAACAACGAACAATGAACTAGAGCAAGTGCACCATGACAATCCAACTCAAGCAAAAATAAAAAGGTAAAAATTAAAAATAGAACAACATTTCAATTGTGTGCTTACCGGATAAACTTATGCGTGAGCGACTTGTCCACTCGGCCCTTATCCACCGCCTGTTGTGCCATGATCTTGATGTCCTCCTTACTCACGTACTCATCGAAGTCGTCATCGAAGAATACCTTTAGAAAAATGTAAGGAAGTACATACGAAAATAAGAAAAATGGATTTGATTACGCATTTACCGTGTACAGCTGCACACGCACAAACACCATCTTTCGCCCAGCGAATCAGCCATACTTCGCAGAAAGTAGAGTTATTATGAGCTGTTCGTTGATTTCACGTGTTCATCTTTTCTTTTAGCGTTTGTCTACCCGAGCCGAGCTATTCTCACTTCCCTCAAAACACCCCTTCAGCATATTAGCGCGATGGCGCTAACATAGTTTGGTGTTCTAATCTACTCAGTTACCCCAGTTTCAAAACTATGATTCAAACACCAACCAGGTATTGATAGTTGTGAAGACTGTTCGGGCGATTCGAAATGGTGCCCGAATAGTATCCAAGTGCTTGATCTTCTCTGCCGGACAACGGATATGGATGGCTTACCTAAATAAACACAATGAAAAACGGTAAATATTAAACAAATGACATGGGAGTTATGAACGTAAGCAAAGATATATACTACACAACTTAAGACAGTATACTTTTGGGCCTGAACATGCAAGATTCCTACAGTAAAAGACCGAAAAGAGAAGCCTGTCAGTTACATAAAGGGAAACAAAAATGAAGAAACCTTAGCGGCAACTCGTAGTCCTTCGAAAAACTCTGTCATATTCGGGGCATCGACGGCAATGTCCATTGCATCAACTGTCATCAATCTACCATCCTCAAACTGCACGGAGAATCGACTGTCGCTCAGCTGAAATTTTTGTTAGAAAATGGTTTCTTGTCCGCAGGACACTCATCTATGGTATACCCTAACTAAGAGTAGACTAGCATGGCACACAACAGAAATCATCCAAGGAAATAATCAATAAAAAGAATAAGATCAACATACTAGTTCCATGAGAGTGCCTCTTTCTAAAGGCTCAGAGTCGAGTGCTTGCTTTCTCGCCCACACTACTTTACCCACGGTGAACGCACTCTTCTTAGGACCTGCGAGATCCTGGTTCTAAAAAAAGAAGGCGAGTTGGAGTATGTTATTCATTCATAAACAATATGCCCAACATTGCAGCTGAAGATCCGAAGACAAAACTAAACAAAATTCGATATCCTACGCAAAACATACTAACTTCGGTGAAATCCGGAGTGTTTATCGCTGCTGCTTCCTGTTCGAGTTGTCGCAATTCCATTTCAAGCTAAATTGAGAAAACTTAGGAGTGTGGGAATCAATGGTGAAGAGTTATACTATACGCATCTTTCTCCGTCTAACAAACAAAATTTTTGAAAATAAAAAAATAACACTGAGCACAGATAATAAGGCTCAACAAAAGGAAAACAACTACTTGCATACGGTACCTTCTGCACCTCATCCATGCTTCGAGGTGGCGATCTCGATAGATTCTCTGGGTATAAGTCAACCTTGGAGTTCAGGTCCTCATTCTTTTTGTGGTTTCGTATCTACATGAGTAATTTTTAACTGCGATTTACGTATGGATAAGAATATAGTCTGTCCACAACGACACATATAGTGAAGTCACAGAGAACACAGTAGGTACTCTACGGATTTGATTCGTGCTTGAATTAACAGGATGATTGGCAGACTACAGCCTACTGCATCTAGTATTTCATCCTCATCCGGTTTGGTCTTTCACAAAGGGTTATGCATAAGGCACTAACTCCTCCGGAAACTCACCCATGTTTGGTTTTCCTCAGCCAGTTTCGCTGATGCATTCTTGAGCTTGGTCACTTCGCTAGTAAAACTTGACATCCACTTCTCCATGTTCTCACACGCCTCGCTGAAAAGAATAAACTAACCTATTGACAAACACGTATATTTATTCCATGCTATATCCTGGCTTCTTTCAAAACGAGCGTCAAATAAGCTAACAAATCCTGAAGGCAAAAAACGGCTCGACTTCCCGTAGGCCTCGAACAGTCAAGAATCGAGACCACAAAATGTAAGGCACCCAGAAAAGAAAGATAACGACACAAAAAAACTGCACCCAATGACAATCACTTACCTAATCTCATCCACTTCGTTCTCATCAACTTCTGCCTCTCTGGTGAATGCATTGTTCAGTTGATCTTCAAGTGTTGTTAAAATCTATAAAAATTGAATTTTCAATACTCGTCAGGAGTGGTAAATACGAGGCAAAGAGCGGGATACAGGGGGCATATGTAACTGGTCGTCCGGACACGAAATAAACGAAGAGATGGGGCACATGTAATTGATGATTGATCCCAGATCGTACGAGTGTTGGATTATATCGATGGCAAAAAATTCACCTTTTCATACTCGTCTCTCGGGATCTCGTCGAAAACGACTTCGTCCCAGTTGATTGTGCACGGCCATCCGGAGAGTCGACACCTTATAATGAGGAGAGCCACCGAAACGTCGGTCGGAGGCAGCAGAACTTTCTGAAACTTGCAGACGTAAGTGTAAACTAAACGGAAGCAAATGGTCCCATTACAATACGATTCGGAAATTCGCGACCAGGACCAATGAACATGACAAACTTACGTGAAGTAAATCCATAGGATTGTGATGAACATTAAGGGTTGACAGGTAATTGCGTATCGCCTGCAAGCATACAGCTTAAACCAAATACAGGTGTAATATATTAATTTATCTCATGCATATGCATAACCACATCCAACATTCCCTAGGACCGACTCAATGGAAAAGCTATGAAATAAATTACATACTCTGAGTGTGACGATATCGATACTGGCATCTTTTATCAACGGTTCCAATTTGTTGTTTGAAGCATTTTGCTCTAAATTCCATTAGAAATTTAAAAAAAATACGGCAAAAATATGCTGGATTTCCTTCACGACATCTACACAACATCCGGCGAGGTGATAAGCTTGATATATCGATGCTTCTCCAGGGGTATTCGAAGCGACCCTCGCACCTCTAACTAAGCAACATACTCTCATCGGCGGAATGGTACATCAAAATGTTTCTGTCTCAGATAATAATGAACTGCACCACATCATGCAAATGCACCACATCAAAAACATATCAACTGTTAAACCGACCAGTCCAAATAGCGTTGACTAATCCAAGGATGAGTACTGCAGCGTCCTTATCGAACTTCTCCTCCATATCGTCCATCGACATGCCCGATTGGTATACCTTCAGCCATTCGGCACTCTCGTCGGGGGTGAAAAGTTTCAGAACGACATCCTTGAGAAAAAGAACATAAGATACGTAATTCACCGCTTAATAATAAGCACATATCAATGGTCTGACCTCAAATCCGAATTCTCCTTTCATTGATAAATTAATCCCGTTCAAAATCGCAGGTTCCAGTTCTGTAAACAACTCACTTCGATAGGATAGGGTGGATCGGCAATGTCGAAGTTGATAGTTTCCAGATGTTCCAATGTTGGAAGACTGATGATCCAGTCAAAGAAGCGGTCACAGAGCTGCAATGCCAAAATACATAGGAAAACATCGCGGCTCATTATTAACTCGAATATTTAAAGCACAACAAAACAGGAGTTACGTGCATAGGTGGAAATTGAACAGTTGTAGCTCCTAAACTCCGTACGCAAATTATAAGCAAACCACTCACGTATGCGAATTCTTCAGTCAAAACGACATTCATCTACTTGCAAAGACATCGGATTTTATAAAACACACTACCCATATCCGTTCACGTGATCAGATTTAGCGGACAAGAACACGGTATCGGCCTAATCTGTATATGCCAAACCTCAATTCCAGAAGCCTTCTGCTCCTCCGTCAACTCCACCTCGACGTCGTCTCCCGTGTCATCACGATCTCTGCGTACTTCCTCCAGATAATCTGGCTTAAAACGCAAATTCGAATGGTAACAGAGATTGACTGCATAGGAATGCGCAAACTGATAGCCACATAAAAGATAAAAAGAACGAATATTCTGAAAATGAGAACACGGTCAAGAAATAAGAAGTAACGGAAAGTGGCGGCGGTAACTGTTCCCGCCCCTTCCACCCGCAAGAGCAGAGGGGTTTTCTTCCCCCCGAGTATTCGAAGTGACCCTCTAATCTCTCTCTAAGCAACACGCTCTGATCGGGGAAATGGTAGTACATCAAAATTTATACTTTGACCTAAGCGACCATAACATGCCCGCAAATACAGTACTCGTACCTACCTGCATTGCCAGCGAAAGATTATTTATCGTGTTAGACACTTCAGTCAGCGTCTCGATAGATATTGCAGGGTTCGTTCCATGTGGGAATCCGGGCGTATCGCCATCCATAGCAGAAATAAACCTGGAAAATGAACAACCACGTGAAAGGGCTGTGAACATCACATTTTAAAAACTCCTAACCCCCCCCCCTCGCATATCACACTTCTTCAGTCAATCAAGCGTAAAGCCAATAAAAGCTAATAACAAACAGATTCAAGTAATACTCCGCGTGCTGACTGACATACGATATCCCTTCCTGTCTATGATACATTGTAGTAGAATAATACTAACAACTCAACAACAACACTCCAAAGAACTGTTCAAAAAACTTTATTAAACAATAAACATAGACGAGTAACCAATAAATATACAGATCAAAAGCAATACGGTATTGCACAGCTACGAGTCAAACTTCACGTAATTAAAATAACACAAGTAATTCTAATCAATATAGTCGCTCAACACTAAAACAAACAAACAAAACAAAAGATAAATCTTCATACGGTAATATCCAATCCGCTAACCATTGGAGTGATTAGAGAAACATAAAGATTACTGTATGTTTACAAATAGCATCAAAACAGCTATTTTCAAGTCCCAAATTCCCAGAGATCAGCTAATACATTCAAACAACAAATCTATAGAACAAACGGAAAATAAGATTGGTCCAGCAAATATAGTATATCTCCAAAGAGCAAGCTTTGAAAAATAAAGCGTGAAAAGCACACTTCAGCAATCACCTTCATTGTCTTCCTCTTGCACAAAAACAACACACCAATCAGTCCCGTTCTAGAGATTATGATCCTCAAAAAAGCTACTACGATAATGCCCGTAATGGGAAATGAGAAACGCAGCGAAAAAAAGGATAAAGACAGTAACACCACAATTAGTTGGGAAGTAATTCGCAGTTCGTTTGACAGTGAAACTGAGCAATCTGCAATCCGCATACCCTGATGAAAACTAAGAATCGAAGAGCAGGAAATAAAGCTAAACGATAAGATCTTTTCTCGACTAAGAACACAAAACAAAGGAAGAAATAAGAAAAGAAAGTGGATACGCTTCATTGAAGCATCTTATTTTTGACACAGCCATGAAAACCCCTCACGCTGAACATCAATTTTCAACCTACAATTTTTCTAATCAAGGCAAGAACACAAGAAACAGGGAAAGAAATGCTCGGGAATAAATCTCAAAGGAAAAATCAACGAATACTGACATAATTGTGACAATTAAATAAATTAAACGGAAATTTTTTTAGAAAAAAATAATACCCTGACGCCGAGACCGTACCGTACACGACTGGATGAGGCGTCATAAAGATGAACATCATAACAAACGAATAAAAGCACTTCGCTTCGCTCGATTCCAACGGTATACGGGCTAATATATTATTACACTGTATAGTCTTTGGACAATTGACACTAACAATAAGCACTACGTGATTATGAGCAATCTCTAAAAAGCATAACAGTGAGTTAGTTATTAGCAGTTAGCGATAATAGCACACTGGAAGAAAAGATTAGTTGTTCAGTTCAGAATAAACAACTATTTGAACCCACAAAGTGAAGAGTTCGTAAAGAAAAAGAAAAACGTTCAAAACATCACAACATACGTATGTACAGCTAGACACCAGTGTAAGGGCAAAGGTCTTGTGAGAAAACGCCTCCTGACGATCTATGAATCCAACGTAGGCAATTGAAGAACAATAGGCAATCCTCCCAGAAGATCTCAGAGCAAATTATTAAGTTTAAAAGGGTATTCACTACCGACTGATTGCAACTTATCCTCCTCAAGTAGTGCATGGCCAGGGCCCAGAGACAAGCCCGAGTCCTACTTATTCTAATTTCTCGATCATTTTGTCATCGTCTGTTATTCCAGGTCCTGCACGCCCACAAAACAACCTGAAACGGAGCTATGTTCACTGCAAATGAGTGACAGGGAATCCTGGACGCAATTCCGGTGCAGCAGCAAAGTCATAGGAATAGATACTAGTGAAAAATTACCCATGTTAAATGCAAAACACATGTGGATGTGGCCCACGTACGGAGCTAGTTTAGAGGGACGCGGTCACCGTTTTGACCCTTATGTATACTTTATCAACTACACAGCATGAAAAACATAGTGTTGGAAAAAATCCGACGAAAAACGCTGTTTTCAGCGAGAAATTAATTGACTAAAAAAGTTGCGTCCAATCCAAGGTCCACAGTTAGCCACAGAAAACCAAATGTTATAATGCCCGCGAGGTATTCGACCGATTAATTAGTGGAATAACATTCGTCGAGTCATTATCAGCAAGGCCATATGCTGGACAATTACTAGGGTTACGGTGCGTCATCATTTTACTCGCTGTTGCCGCATTTCTTGCCATTTTCCCAACGCTATGCGTTATAAATAATGAAGATAATAAAAACACAAAGTATACATAGGGGCCAAAACGGTGACCACGTCCCTTTAATAATATGATAGAATGAACAAAAATACTGCGATAGCCACTGTACCTGTTAGTCATCTCCCTAAAGACGTGACTGGTGAATTGCTTGGCGAGGATAAATATCGTCACTCCGGCAAAAGCTACATTGTAGAAGATGACCAGACGGAAGTTGTCCAGCCATCGAAGAGAACCATAGGCTCCAAGGAGGTCGAACGAAGTGATACCTGTAGCACAGTTCTTTACATACAGGATGCGCAGTGATAAGCGTCCGACTGCTGTGACTGACTGTATAGTTTGTAGTTTGCACAGCCTCCATTAAGTATATACCCCGAACTCTAAGCCCAGATAAACTAACAGGGAATCGCAAGTACAATCCTATTTGACATCGTCATACATTTCATAACATAAAGGACCGCAGTAAAACACAGATATACTGCATATAAAACACCCCCGCAAAAGGTAAATGAAACTCACCAAGTGTCACTGCAACCACGGGAAGCGCCGAACTCAGCACCACAATACAACTGCAGTTGACTATGACAGCTGTCATCGAAGTCTTTTCACGACGGGGCCGGATGGACTTCACCAGAGGAAGGGAGTAGAAGCCGACCAACGAGGTGGCCATCACGTAGCTAAACAGTGTACAAATATGCATTCGAAGTAACCCAACTGTGAACTGTGACTGTAAGAAACAGGAAGGCCGCGGCTTCTCTACATGAGTGAGTATTTAAGTTTATGTGTGAAAACTGTATGTTGAAAACAGAAAATTCCAAAAGTTAAAAGAAAAACTCACAGTATGATGATCATCTCCAACACAACTCCCACCATGCCGAACGTATGACGAGATTGCACCTAGACAAAGGCAAAGGTGATTGCAAAAAAGAACAACTCCTTCTGCAAATAGCTGAGTATCCGAACTTCAGTAAACATATATTAAACAACGAAATACATAGAATGACTTACTTCCATATACTGAACATACGCGGGCAGTGCCTTGTATCCGAAGAACAATTTCAACGTGTTGATCCCAACCATCAACACAGACACTGACTAAAACGTACAACCTTTATAACAAATTTCTGAATGCACGCACATACTTAAAAGATTGGCCATAAAAACTGAGTTACCTACAAATTACAAACTACAAATATATCCAAGCGTCTCAAATGAACGTGCGAGCGCATATACGAGACGAGAAGACATGGATTAGAAACAAGGCACAAAATCACAAACCGTCAGAAATAGCAAACAGAGTACGCAAGCCGGGTATTTGATAGCAGACAACAGTCTCTGGTACCATCGGATACTCTTCTCTCGGAGCGGGAGACTTGGCAGAGAAGAGCGGAACGTGGATCCAAGCGAGGAGTCGTGTTCAGTCACTAAACGCGCACGTGTAAAGCATGTAAAAAGACCAACATACATCCTACTCTTAACATAATGCAAGCTACACGCCTACGCCCCAACATGAGCCGCAAAAAAGTGTTTTCATTCATTAAAAATACAGTAATCAGTAATAAGATGTTGTACACAGCCACAGCTAACCCTGCAGACTAAAGTCGATAAATCGAAATTTTAAAACCCACCAAGAATCTCTGAGACAAAACCTCCATAAGAATCGTAGGAGTGGGCGTGCGGCAGATCTACACGGCGCTCGGAATCTAAAATAGTTAACTAATAGTTGACTACGCTACAGAATACTATAGTAAAATGCTGAGGATGCAAATACTACACAGGTGAAGCGAAGAATAGATAGATACAACCGTTTTGTTATAAAAATAAAACCAACATTTAGTCAAGCTGTATTCCTGTCCTGGCCTGCAGTTCAACTTCACCGGTGAACTTCTCAGATACGGTACACAGTCGGTCGACGAGTAGCCCCTAAATCAGATAAATTTTCAGAGTACGCAACGATGAATTACAGCATCCATATCACAGCCTCGGTGGGCTGCAAAGGAATTCTTCGCCTACGCGATATAAAATTCCAGACGTGAAGTGGAGCAAAATATGCCCCTAGAGAGCAAGAAAAAATCTTGAAAACACAAACAAAAATAGGCCAATTTATTTCTTATTAACCAACCCAATATAACTCCTCCGCGTTGGATCGGATCGCGTTCGCCTTTCCCTGGCTTCTCTCGTCTTCTGACAGCACAATTCCAATCGATTGATCACTTGTTGTTCATCGTCTTCTATGGGAACTCCCTGCAAATAAATAATACACAAACTAATATGTGCCTTTAAATGCAGTTGACCTTCCACAACCACCTCCACACTGCATGGCAAATACGATAGAAAAAAAAGCAAAAAAGCGTGAAGAGCATGCAGATGCAAGTTAGCTGAAGTAAGGAAAAGCCACGATGTGGTGCACAACATACCCTCCTAACCTGAGCCTTTTCAGAGACGATGGTGAACATTCTCGAGAAGCCGACCGGAGTGGAAATCAGAAGGAGAAGCACGCCGATCAGTGACACACAGGAGTAGATGAGAGGTAAATTGACCTGGAAAGACGAGATTTTATATAGAACTGAAAAGTTACAATACTATCCTTACTCAACACCTAGTGCCACCGAAACCCCCTTCTACCGGACACGACACACCCGTTCGCGGCCTACACCGTAATATCAAGCAAGCGTTTGGCTTTGAATACTTGAATATTTATTATACTCATCAAAAGAACGCGACGCCGTGAGAAACGACAAAAAAATAGGCGATACAAATAATTAGAAATAAGTCCGATTCAACAATAAAAACATCTCATTTTTCGATTTTCCAAAGTCGCAGATTTCACATTCACAGACTCTCGTCTGGATGAGCCGCTCCGCAAAAATACAGCCCGCTTACCAACGAACTACTCAAGAAACTAACAGACTACGAAAAAAAACTAACCGATGTGATACTGAAAATAGAGAAAAGATGGAGGATTGATAGGTTCGACGATGATGCAATGAGGAGATTGTAGATGACATCACAGAGACAGAGGAGCACGACAATCAGTAGTGCACAGACGGCCAGAGTCTCGTAGAGACGACCCAGGATGGAGTTGAAGACTGGATTGTAGTCCTGCACCTGAACATATAAGAGCACGTGTACATGTGTACAGCTCAACTGCAACAAATCAACGGAATATCTAAATGGTTCCTGTCTTACACATAATCTGATACCACAACATAGGACAGCAAGCAATCAAAACCAATCAATGGACCAACCGTTTTCTTCTTGCTAAACGAAAATCCCTGACTTTCGAGGAAGAAGTACGAAAAGGGCAGGAGCACAAAGAGACTCAAGTTGACAAGGACGAATACGTAATTCCATAATGAATGGATGAGCGACCAGGACAACCACTGCAGATAGTAGCTGCCTGGATACCTGAATATAGGATACCTTACTAGACTAATACTAGATTACGGATTTGGTGCGCATGAAATCCCCCAGACGCGAAAAGTTTCCTATCCTATCCTACGAATGGGAGACGGACGGATTCCAGGGCCCCCAAGACATGAGTTTGAAACGACAGTACCTCTGTAACAATTCGGACCCCAGCACAGAGAACGGCATCAGAATTGCGGATCCAACAGAAACGGCCATCGACACGGTGCACATCCACAGTCTACAGAAAAAAGGCAATACTACTTACACGATAAAGAAGTGTTATCGAAAGATGTCGTTTTAATCGCCTTATCGATAAAAACAAAATAATAACAAACTCACGATATCCGATAAACAAAGTAGTCTTCTTCTCCCGAAAATAGACTATCGAAGGAAGAGTGCATCTTGTACTTTCGTAGAATGTAGTGTGAGAAGATACATAGCGATAAGAACAGGAGGAAACATATCTAAATGTAAAGTCAGGGCTATTTTTCACTTTTTCACAATTGCAGTTCACCTCGTAAATTACGTGGAAGAATTAAGATCACATCATGCACCGATGCCATGAGAATTAGAGTTAATACTACTCCAACACAACTGAAACTAACCAAATGTTCCCTGACAGTATCATAAAACTGCCTCTCGTTGAGTTGTTCGTTTATTAAATCGTGTATAGAAGGCGGGGGATCGGGGTCGGACGCCCCGAATAAAAGGCTCATCCAGGAGGAGACAAAGTCGCCCACACTAGACGACGGGTCCCACCCACACAGGAAGAAGCACGAGGGTCTGCAGACGAAATTATTAACTATTTGATAGTACGTAAAGAGCAGTCCACATGAATATATTCACTCACATTCAGCATAAAAGGGCCACTATTTCTTCACAGCTGTTTTCGAATCATCTAACAACGTCTAAGATGATAAGTAAGATATTTCCTCAATCAAACTTTAATATAAAGGTAATAAAAAAAACAAGCGAGAGGTAGTTCAACCACCGTTTCCCACCAGACGTATTCCAAAAATATAAGTATACGTGTAAAACCAACAAAACCCTTCTTTGCAAAGCAGGACAGGACGGGGAGGGGCAGGGACAATGTAATATCAGATAAGAAATAAGAACTAAGAAAAAGAGCAATATAAAACAAAATCATTTGCAGTATTCAAGAATTTTTGAATGTTTCACAACAATAATATTTTTCACAAAAATATTCAATAGTTACGGAAAAAGACGGGCAAGAAAAAACCCTTTACCTATTGTCTATTGCTAGCAAAAAGGAGCAAAAACTCTTTCTCCCTAGTCCCTGATCAGCTGACAGACAAATGAGAGAGCAGCATGATAGCATGACAGACAGAGATAGAGACAGAAAACAGTCAAGAATAAACAGAAGGACAAAACAAAAGGCGGCACGAGCAAAGTTCGGCAGAGTGCAGAGTCAACGAAAAAAAGCAAAAAGGAACAAAATCACAGAGACCGTAATATGTAACAAGTACATATTAAGCAATACCGGTGGAAATAACCGATTTGGCGCTAAAACATCCGTAAAACGCCGAAACGCCTCGAAAGTTTAGTGTCCGTCAGTTAACCACTTCGTTTTTATTTGCTTTCTTATTTAATAATAAATGTTTATTGGATCAACGAGTGGTAGGAACAAAGAAGAAAGTTCTCGATCTTCAAACAATGTAATTGGTAACGAATCAACGAAATCTTTTGTTGTCTTATTCCAGCTATCGAATTCACCTATTTCCCGGGGCAGTTTGTTGATTAAATTTATGACCCGAAGAAAATACCAGTTTTTGCACTTATAATTAAATCGTCTCCTAATAACAATATAACGGTGTGGGCGACATGGTCTATTTGAAATCGATTGTTTTAAAGTGATATACCTGGCGTATGGCATTTCAAATCGACCAAATATCATTTTAATAAATGTCGTTACATCTATTCCGCGTCTTCTAATAAATAGTGGTTCAGTGTTAAGAGCTCTAAGTCTCAGTTTATATGAATTGGCAGCTATATTGCTTTCTTATTTGACTTGCCAATGGTTTTCAAATAAATTTATACACAGTAAAGGTTGCACGCTTGAGGTTCCGTAAATTTTTAGTGTAGAGTGTCTTCTTCTTCCTCCTAGCGTTTCTTACAGTGTAGAGTGTATAAAATCCGTAATTTGAATCATCACTGGGTGCCACAAACAAAACAAAATCGTGCACCTCCGAGCAGACAAATCAATGAATCAATTGAAAACAGTCGCTCTTAATAAAAACATAACAACAAACGCCGGGTCGGAACGAACAAAACATTTTGTGTTGCAGATCTAATAGCTATAGCTAGTAATCCATCCAGATCGAACCCTCGAACCTACACAACAGCCAGACAGCACTCAGCCAAGCCACCCGCAGTAATCCCTATAAATGACCTCAATCTACAACAAGGAAAAGGATAGGAAACAGAAACCAAGTGAAAACGTAAACTATTTCGCCCGCAAAGGTCGAGAAGGATGCCAGGTGGTATTTTGCCCTTGCCCTTGCCAAAAACCATATTGAATACACTATTTGACGGAAGGATTGAAGGGACTATTATTGGCGAAAGAACAAGTAGCATAAGGGTCTGTCAGCATTAGCAGAACGCGTGTTCGTGCGGACGCTAAACGAATTTCACATGCAGAACAAATGGATGTAGACATATAGGGGCACTGAGAGAAAGAGAAATAGAGGGAACGTAAGAGAGAATATAGAAACGGAAGCAAACACCCTCCCTCGCGTATAACAAGCAAGATGTAGAGTGGAAGCACATTGCATCACATCAACCACTTGCAGTTGCACTACATACAAGTATTCACATGCAATCGATAATGCAAGTTTTGGAACCGGACGCCTGACCAAACTGTGACTCTACGATGATTCTACCTTCTACTAGGAAAACAAATTCAAATATTATTAGTCCAGGGTTTGTTTTCAATGAGCGAGTCTACCCAATATCCGAAAAAAACAAAAACGTTCTAAGTTCAAATTCAAGATCACTCTCAAATTAGGAAATAATGAAGGTGTACACTATCGTTTCCAAACAAATAAGGAAGGATTGATCGTCTAGTCCGATAAAGAAACAGAAAGTAGAAAATCGTAAGTGTAAATAGATCAAGACAAAAGTGTGAAAGGGCACTAGGGCACAAACATAAAGAAATAGGCAAACAGGTGGCAGAAGTGAATCCTACGGTATTAAAGGTATACACTTCTGAATCCCTATAAATACAGCCTAAAAAATCTCACCATGGAAATTAGCTAGGATTAGAGAAAAACCATACCTCATGAGTATATGCTGCTAGTATGGTTGAAAAGGAGAAGGGAATAAGGTAATAGCTAATATTGATATTTGTAATTATGATTAATCTTGCATAATATAAAAATGATAACTCATGGAATGATGGGATGGATCATGAAATCATTCGATCCAAGCTGGCTGGGGGGACCGTCTCCCCACGTTGTCTAGGCGATACTTTTTTGGCTGTACTACTTATTCTTACTTCCTAATTATACAGAGTAGCAGGGCTAGGAAAATCCTAATTCAATATAAAAAGTCAATTTCAAAGAGATAAGCACTGAAATGAGAAGCTAATGCTGCATGTCTCGGATAATAGTTAGAGTCGCTCACTACCTATCCCCATCCACAAAGAAACTATAAATATACCAAGAACAACGTGCCTGAAAACCAGGCATGACCCCTCATCCAAACTCTGATGTTTTCACTTGCTCATAGATTATGATCCCTTCCTTAGCTACAACCTCTTATGACATGACACACAACATCTCTATATCTTTATCTATTCTTTTAGATTTTTCCGCATTTCCATCGCACGCTTATTAGACTTTGCCCTTTCCCTTTATTTGATGCCGCTGCGCGTAGAAAACAGTACAAAAATTCGGTCAGAGGTGATTGATTGATATACACAGTAGAAATTGAAAAAGATAAGGCCTTCGTTCACATTTAATTAAGATACGGTAGATCATCTACAACGTTCCAAGTGCGTGTGTGAAAGTTCACACTTATTAAAAAAACAAGGGAATTATGTGCCATGAGCTCTTATTGTTAGGTGCACAACCACTAATCTATATCTATCACAGATGTTTTCTAAAAATTATTGAGCCACAGTTCTAAACCATTTTTTTTTCAAACCATTTTTTTCCAAAATAAGTCAAATACAAATACTCCACTTCATTATTCGTTGAGATAACAAAATATCCATCATCCATGTCTCCATCGCCACTAATAACTCCTAAACATACGTGGCTCAACCACAATAAAAATTATTGTCGTCATATTTTCATTGCAGCAACTAATCGCTCCGTTCCCACTGCCCCCTCCCCCTCAATAATATTGATTAAGCAGTAAATACTAAACGATACGAATACGGTCAGGTCACATAGGGATAGGTAGACTTTCGAAATAAGCGGAAATTGAATTGAAACGCTCTACAAAATAAGCCAGAACACCGTTATGAACAAAGAAATATATGTTAAAAATACGCGGGCATTTGGCGCGGAGTTGCTGTACCGGATGTGGATCAGAGAGAGATATTTAGAGAGGCAATGCGCAAAATAGTTTACAATTGTAACACTAACACAGAGCTAGTGAAGTGAGGCACGTAACATCACAATCATTAAAACTAAATCACTGATTTACGTACGATGGCTTGTTGCTAGTTCCGGTACTTTTGCAACTTTAGTGACACAGTGACGCGACACGTACATTCGGTCCGTTTGAAGAAAAAAATGACACCTGACATTGATGCGTGGTTTTCTATGCCTATTCCAACTCCCAACAAAAACAAACAGAAATGAGAAAGCGACAAAGCGCTGGAAAGAGGAAATAAACTTTTAGAATGATATAGGAAGATTTTCAGGCCAAAAATTGAAGAGTTTTTAAGGACAGATCCTGATCCATAGTGAATGTAGTTACTAAGTCGAAACAAAACAAAAGAAAATGAAAGGCGACAAGGTAACCCAGTGCGATTTAAATCTTAGAATGATATAGGAAGATTTTCAGGCCAAAAATTGAAGACATTTTAAGGACAGATCCTGATCCATAGTGAATGTAGTGAACAAAATGAAAGGCGACAAGGTAACCCAGTGAGACATTGAAATCTAAGATTTATAATATGAAGATAATAAGACAAATAAACTCACAATGATCTATTTGTCGGTGGCGCGGCGTCGTCCGAGTCCCGCGCTTTCAAAAATGGCCAGAGAAGCACACTAGATGCCGGGGCTTCAAAATTGGCGTGGTCAGCGTACAACTGAAATGTTCGTTATTAATTACTATGTATAAGTTAAATATGCCTCTGAACATGAAAACCAATTTAAAATAAGGAAAATCATGCGGCAACGAAAGAGACTTAGAAATTTAGAAACGCTTCATTAACACTGAATAGTACTGATGCTTATAATAGGGAAACTGGACATGTTTTACATAAGTTGAATATTTACCTGGGTATGCGAAATGGGTGACATTTGGAGGTAAATATGTATTCTTTGACTCCAAATTTAATATCGAAATGGTTGAACTATTTGATCAGAATCAGATTTCTATCTACGGGAAAGTGGGCGGAGTTTGGCGGACTGGTGTCTATTGTAATTGAGAGAAGACGCCTAATACGAAAGAGACAGCCTAATACGAAAGGGAGAAAATAAAAAAAAACGCCTAATACGAAAGGGAGAAAATAGAAAGAAAGGCGGACGTAAGGGACAAAGTTCGCCATCGTATTTCATTGCGTGCAAATTGGCCGGCAACCCGAGTAACGAGTAATTTTTTATGACTGTTTACAATACCAGGTTATTCGCGAAAAATAACAAAAATATGGCCTTTTTATCTCTCACTTCCAAATTCAAGTATAGAAAAATGCACTGACGTCTCAGGTTCTCAATTCTCAGTGTTAATTTTGGTACTTTAATTTACAAACCATGTATCGTACGAATAAAATAAGAAATATAATTAAAAATAGTCCTCGCTTGCAGGGCTCTCATATATTTTTGCGTTGAGCACAGAGTAACCCATTTTTGTCTTGAGCACAAAAGATGACTCATCAGTACTCACCGTCAAGATAAAATTCAGATACGTTGCTCTTATTTTACACTACTCCCCAGGGCATAAAACTCATCGGCATAAAACTCATTGCTAATCAAATCAGTCATCTGTTTCCGTTTGTATGTTCGTTTTAACTTTCATCCTCGGATGCACACCTTTTGGTGTATTTAATAAGTAAATAAATAAATCGGGAAATCCGGTTGATTCCCACAATTCTGTCTATTTATCTATTTATGTGCATTTCTGATACTTGGCATGCTTTAATCGCGACGGCGGTACTGTTGTTAGCACTGTAAGCTTATGCAGTATGCTAATTTGGAAGCTGGTTCCGTGGTTGCATCGGGTAGTTGGCCGACGCGCTAAGGCGATGGTGCTACTCCCGCCTCCGCCACAGCCTGCTTGATATGTTATTTTACATGCAGCAATAAAAAAAGGCGAGTAAGATAAAAGTACCTAAAGGATACCACTGGGGTACTATTGAACTTGTGCAACCCCAATAAAAAAAAATTCTGAAATTTTCTAAAACTGTTCCCCAATAGGGTAGCGATGATGCTGAGTCCGAAAAAGTGGTTCATTGTGGGTCTCAGTGCCATTGGGGCCCGTTCAGGCCCGCTTAGGTCCCAGGTACAAAATTATAAAATTCTCTGAAACTTCTCCACAATATGTTTGTGATGATGCTGGATCCAAAAAAGTGGTTCATATTCAATTTTGAGCCAATTGGGGCCCAATTATGTCCAAAATTATAAAAACTTCTCCACGATGTATAATTTATAACACTGGTGCTGGGAGCTGGAATAAGGAAGATGTGGATCTCATATGGAGCAAGCAAAAACGTTTTTATAAATGTGATCTTGATTGTTCCAACTGTGCACGCAAAAAATCCGTTGAAATGTGAAAATGGACCATAAACAGGTATCCTTCCGCAATTCAGGCGCAGTCACAAGTCGGAATATTATCTACAATTAACAAGCAAGTGTCACTGGTCCAACTACTAACTATAAACTTTTCGTACTACAAGCGGTCATAAACACGCAGGAGAACACACGTTTCACCCAAATATCAGAAGGAAAGGTCAAAGAGTTGCCCTGTGGTCGGACCAATGGCGAAGAAAACTTGGAACAATCTTTAACACTGAAGGAATTGATAGAACATAATACGATTCGATTATTCGGAAGTGTCGCGATGAAAATATTTTTTGAAGCGTCCCCTGTGCTCTCTAACGCGTACTACAAACTACATAGTGCGCAGACGGTATGTGCGCATTCTACGGTAATTGGCGAGGTGTATATAGAATAAACATGCAGTACAACAAAGAGAAAGACGATACGCTACAGTAGCCAAATAACTAATTGACTGGACAACCTTAATTTATTTTCGATTTACATATGTCTTTAGCAGTAAGTAGGCTTAAACCCGGTTTAGTGAATTTCACAACATCATGTCCATTTTCTCGCAGCTGTTTAAACACGACGAGCACTGGTGCGAATAATGGAAAACGGGAATCAGAATGGAATAGAGGAGCACAGTCACCAACAGCCGTTATCCAATGCTAGTCCTATGTGAGTTTCGCCTGCATTGATTTAGATTCCTATGGGAACATACTAATAGCGTAATCTTTACCAAACTGTAACCGTCGGTGGATTACATCGAAGGCATACGGCATCGAATTACGTTTTTCTTGCCAACTTGATCCAACAAACTATTATTATCATTGTTTCATTCATTTTGCGGAATCAGTTCAATTTCAGTTGTGCTTTGCGCAGTAAATCTGGTACAAACTCTTCTTCAATGTCCGGGCAATTCCACTTACTTTGACTTCGAGGAATGCGATCCTACGAGAAGGTACAAAACTTTTACATGCAAATACCAAATATAATTTCAAGCTCTAGCTTATAAATTGCTCCTACAAATGACCAATTTTTCAATTCGTTTTCTTTTTGTTGGGATCTACATTCCTGGAATTTCGTTTCGGGCGTTTTCTTCTTTAGTCTCACTGAACATTAATTGGAATGTTACCAACTTGGCTCCCCAGTAATTGAGAAAACTACAGTAACCGTAAGAAAAATCACACCTTTAGGACGCAATGCCCTCCATCATTTATGTGTCGACGTGGTACTGTAGTCTCCGCGCCGGATATGATAGTACATCTGTGTTGTGATTCATCAGTGATGACCATAACGGATTGGTTCACGGAAGTTGATCTGTCGCCCACGTACATTCCACAAATTCCGTTGTCGAAGTTGCCGTCGGTAAGGCTTAGCTTCTCACATAGGTGCACATCTAAAGCTTGACATTGTGCAGAGAAAATTTGACTTTTAGAAGTCGCATTAGACAGTGAAACTTCTAAATTGTAGAGAAGGATACAGAGAACTTATAGGCATTGAGAGAAGTCTTAAAGGGATCGGTTCACCTTAAATTGTGTCTGTTTTTTTTTGTTTCTTTATTTTCTATAAGGGATAATAAAAATTTGGAATAGAAAAAGTAGTGTTCAATTTCAATACTCACGAAGATATTGGGTGATAAAGTGGTGGATTGATCGGGCCGAAATGCAAAAAGGGCAATTATCCTATACAAACAAGGCAGGACAATTGCCCTTTTTGCAATTCGGCCCGATCAATCCACCACTTTATCACCCAATATCTTCGTGAGTATTGAAATTGAACACTACTTTTTATATTCCAAATTTTTACTATCCCTTATAGAAAATAAAGAAATAAAAAAAACAGACACAATTTAAGGTGAGCTGATCCCTTTAAAAAATAAAAATAAAAGTAAAGGGTAGCAGAAGAGAGATGAAGAGAGACGGGGAGCAAAGTTGTATTTTCATAGGTAGCTCTAAGTGACCCTTCGCCTACGGCTCCAGTGGACGACGTGCATACTGGAGATGAAGTGGTTGTCCTGGATTTTCCTGCTTATGTCACGGCTTCTTTGAAGAGAGTCACGTTTTCTGTGCCGCCAGTCATGGGAGGATACCTGCATTTTCTTGTTATAATTGGTATGATTTGTACCGTATTCGACTAGGATTAATACTTCACGCCAGGAAAAAAAACACAAAACCAGGAATAAAAATTTAAATTTATTGACTTGACAAGTATTTAAGTATGGAGAGACGATACGACCAAACTATCATCATTGGTATACTTGTCGATCTAGTTAGCTGAAAAGAAATAGTCAAACATAGATCTGTCTTTGGAACTACATCATATTAGATGCTCTACTATTATTATTCTCATAAATTAATTGAAGACGGATAATTTTTAGACCCGTCTGCAAAGCCATTCGCCTTCATTGCGATGGCTAATGTATTATGGACTGGTGGTCTGCAGTGCGATCTGACGTTCAGTCAATCAGAAAATACATTCTATGCCTCCAATCAAACCCTTCCAGCAAGTCTATCGTGTAAGTGAGATGTCCTCCATATGTTACTGTAGTACATATTTATAAACTTCTCGTCGTACCCTCAACATCCATTTACTTTCACCTGTTTCGCCTTTTAGTTTAGACGACCTTTCCTTTTTCAAGTACAATATTTTTCTGAAAGCTCGACTTCGCTACTAAGTAGTCAAAATATAGATTGCAAACCATCGATTCAACTAACACAAAGTATCCACTACAGATCGTCATCAATACGTTGTGCTCGCTTATCAGACATCCGAGAGAGTCAGCTCACTTTCTCTGACCTCTCTCGTCGGCGATTGTACGCAGACGAACTGCATTCTAACATCCTCTTCGTTTGTACAGCAACTCGGAAGTCCAATTGCTGGAACTTTATTTTACGTAAGTTTGTGTAAGCGCGCTTTGTGATACGTTTGCAAAGGTCATAGGTTTATTCGTTTATCCTCGAGCTCTCCAGAATTCTGAAGCCTAGTTCCAGTGTCTCATGTCACTCTTCATTTCTCTCATATTTTCAGCTGACGACTGTCCGCACTCCATTCACAGTAAGTGATACTGTGATGCGCGACCAAGGCGGATCATCGTTATCAACTTCAGTGGTATTAATCATCGTAACAGTTACACTTATTCGAAGAAACATGCTATAATTACCAGGAAATTTTCATCAATATTTTTGGAGCAATTCTCTTCGAAACCGCTCCCCATTTTTTTGCATAGCTTACATGTGCTGCTCATTGAAAGATAAACATGTTCCAAGTTTGTTTAAAGGTTTTACTAGTCAACAGTTGCTTATTTGACAAATTTATTTGTAAATAAATGATTTTCCTTGATAGATGGAGATTTTGGAGTACGGTATAATAGTGGTCTTCAAAAAGCTGTCAATAAACATGCGATAGCAGTTAGAATGT
This sequence comes from Pelodera strongyloides, assembly GCA_036852015.1. NCBI lineage: Eukaryota > Metazoa > Nematoda > Chromadorea > Rhabditida > Rhabditidae > Pelodera > Pelodera strongyloides. The sequence continues at coordinate 154,837 of JAANDG010000019.1, forward strand.
GAAACTCGGATAGCAAAACGCGTAACACTGGTACTATGGTAATTGGTGCAAGGGGTGGACGCAGTCAAAGAGAAGATGCAGGACGATATATAAAACTATAACGGGTCTGAATCACACTAATTGTAAGACCATTTCCGTATAAAAAGTTATTAGTTGGCGATTAATGAGCAGCTGAAGGGGCTCTTCTCTCTTTCTGTAGACGGTCGTTCAGACAGCGAGTGAATGTGTTGAGAAGTTCGTTTTCGCGGTGGATCTGAAAACGAAACGAATACATCTTTGAATGATTAGCTAGCAACGAACGAAGAACCAATGAAACTATCACGTCGCACAAAAAAGTTAGTCCGTCACAGCGGGGCGGTGCACCCCCTCTAAAGTGCGCGGGGTGAGCTGCAGGTGCGGGGAAAGGTGTTGATTTCGAATCGGCGCACCTACGGCGCACCATTTGGAGAAGGCGCGGCAGGTGCACCATGGGTGCGCTATACGCTATATCATATTCGCGAAAGTAGAGGTGGTGCATCGCCGAGCCGTGGCGGTTTTGTGAGTTAGCGGAGGAGTTTTCTCCCAAGCGAGCGTCGTTTCGCGCTATCAACTTGCATTACCCTGCTGGTGAAGGACGAGCTACTACATATATGGCATAATTATGTGGCAGGTACCGTAATATCTATATAGGTAGCGTATCCCTTGCTCACCAATTGTCCATTTCCTGCCCTCACCATGTGAAGTGAGCATGGGGTCGCCGAGGTCTCCTTTTCTATCATCAGATCCATGGGAGTTTCCCATTTTCCTTCACGGGAAACAATCTCGGCCGCGGCGTTGGCGACGATGAGAACTAGTCTGAATTGGAAAGCTAAATAATGGGAAGTTCGAACAGGGTACTGTAGCCACTTCATTAAACATAATTGCCATATGCCACACCCATGGAATGATCCTATACTTGATCTTACACTTTTCATAAACAGCGCTCCATGAAAATATAAGAACCTGAACCGCAAATGTTAAATTTATAGAATCCAGCTTAGAAGTATCACCTATCAGGTGTGCTCTTCCGTACGTGAACATAAAAGTCGACGAGTCTTTGGATGTATTCCTGGGTGGTCTCATTCTTGGGGAAGTTGTGGCGATTGAGGAAGGGACGGTAGGACAGATCGATGGGGTAGCCGAGGTAGGAGAGCTGGAAGATGTCGATATGTAATAGGAATTCTATCAAGGAATAGCTTCATCACGATTCCCTGCATTCCAGGCTCAGTACTCCAATGTTTTGTCTAAGAAAATATAATTGCAGGGAACTACCACGGTTATAAGTAAATGACAGGAATCGATTTTCAAACAGAAACATTCACCTGTCTAGGCTGCAACCAATACTGTGACGGGTCTTCATCATAAGACATCGGCCAATCAGCCAGAGCAGGTTCAACGGCAACAGTTGTATAGGTGACATTCAACCTTCTGGCTATTGCAGAAGCCGTCTGCACACAACGGAGCTCCGGAGACGAGAAGATCTAAATGGTAGTTAGATAGTATATAATATTTTTACTTCTACATGACTGTAGGCACATCAAAGACAACTCTAGCTGTCTAGCTGAACTGATAAGTTCAAACTAGGAAGAGAGATTTACACTCTGTCAACAACTTGCGCATATTTCTTACTCCTTCACTGGTACTATTTTGTTAGGTAACCTACGAGTTGGACATATAGGAACACGAAGAAAAAGAGAGAATGAGTTTAGAGAGGAAGAGAGAGATAGAGAAAGAGAAAGATCCAGGATATATATAGAACATAGAGGGTCACCAACCGTAGAAGGGATGAGCTGGTGATCCCTCAGTCCACATCCTATAATCTCAGCTGAAGAGGAGCCGTGCTCAGTCAGAGGAGGATCCATAGCATTGTGAGAAACTGGGCGTCTAGAAGAATGCAAAGTTCAAAATAGACTGAATTGCATGGATACTTCAGCTTTCTGTTCATCGCGTCACCAACCACTTTAGTGTAGACAATTTATCAACAAATTTCATCTATACATGGCTAAAACTCCGTCCTCTCCTTAAAAACTCCTCAAAAAACTCAAGCTTACCTCGGAATGGTGACCGGCATATTCAGATCATATGGAGTGTATATGTCTCCTCCTCCTCTGTAACAGATTCTCAACCACTGAGGGAAAGCATCGTTCATAGTTTCTCCGTGGACAACGGTGACTATATCGACGTACTCGCCTTCCGAGAGGGCACCGAGTCCGGATACGGCAGGCCTCAAAAGTATGGCAATAATTATTAGAAAGTTATAAATCCATATGTGAGTAAGCGTATTGGTTAGTCAGGACAGAAATAAAAGTAGAAAGCACGGCAACTAGAGAGATAGAATTAATGACAGTGCAAAAGAAAATCGGTGTGTATCCGCCGATATAACGACCGGTTTCTGAAACGTAGGTTTGACAACTGCATTACCATAATTATAATTAGAAAAAGCGGCGCAGTATCGCACAGTGTTTTTCGTACAATACATGGGGAGTTTTCCATACAACACATGTGTGATAGATAGATACATCGTGCCGCGTACGTTTCAAAACCGACTGTTATTCGGTTATTCCGCTTTAAACTTACTCCACAGGGTTTCTGTGTGATTCGTCGTCTTGTGTTGGCTCATTTCCACCTGTAATAAAATAAAGTGTATGAATAAAGAATTATTTTAAATGAGAAAGTATTAGGCTTCCATTTATTATGTTAATGAACAGAATACATGAAGAGTATGGCAATAAATAAGTAACAAAACCAACATTACCGAATGAATTGCTTGAATCTGACATGATAAACTATATTAATTGGTTAACAACCGTTGTATTCAAAAGTAAACAATGAGAATGAACTTTACGAAAGTTTTAATATACGAGGCATCTTGAGCGGAGTAATATACGTTACACGCCCACTTTATCAAAAGAGTGTGGCTGTGTGGCGCAGTGCAAAACGCCCATATTCCTGGCAGACTAACCCGGGTTCGAATCTTCCGCGTCCGTGATCCAGTCCTTCCAAAATATTTGGTTTGACTCTGTATTTGGTGACGCAATAAGAAAGCATTATAGGTATGATTGCGTTTGTTTGTCAGACAAATTGTACGTACTTGTAATGTACATTTAGATTATTATTGTAAAAAAAATGTAAACTTCGCAGTTAGTTATATCAATACAGTTTAGTTCTAATATACTATGTGTCTAATTACTATGTTGCAGAATGCTCAGTTCTTTTGTTTGTTAAAGATTCGCATGTGCTTTATTTTATTAAAAACTGGCGCATAAAAGCTTGAAAATCTTTATTTTTGTCAGTTCACAAAAACTATTTGTTGCAGATAGCAGATTTCGAAAAAAAACGTAACTTGAGAAGATATAAGCTAGAGATAATGTGATGGTCGAAATTTACTGAAATAAGGGCTGACAACGAGAATATCCACGAGAAAAATTATCGAGTTTTGTTTATATTTTCATTACATTGTTATATTGTATCAAAACAAATTGCACTGTAGTAAAAATTGCACACATATACGAAGTTGACTTCACTGATGAAATTCGGATGGTGCGCGGTGAGAAACTGGCGCGAAAATGTTGCGCTGCGAGGATGTGGCGAAATCTGGGTGAGGTGCGCGTTGCCGCAACCGTTCTTTTTCGCCGCGCACCATCAATATTTCACGTTGTACATGGAATTGATTAATAACTTTGGCACGTAAATGTTTTGAATATAAAATGTGTAGATTACAAAAAACGTCCTCATAATAACTATGTAATTACTGTAAGGAGGAACTTTAGCGTTTTCACGACATTTGGGCGTTTTATTGCACGTATCACACCTGTATATCGGACATAATTAGATTGAAAAAAATATGTGTTTTCAATAGACTATATGATTTGTTGATTACATAAAAAGACAGAAATTTTAAAAGTAAAGTGAAGGTAAATACATGTTTTTTCTTCATAATTGTGGGTATACAATCGATTATGAGTTTATATATAGCAAGAGCACATAGATAGAGGTCCCAAATTTGAAGTAGTACCAAACTTGCATTCAATGTATTTCGATCTTTTACTCTATAACCTGCTGCTTTTCTTTTTCCTTCCAATCACTAAGCACATAATCAGTGTCACGGATGCCAGGACTATATTTCCGATTGAAAATGCTATCAAAAGGGTCATGTCAACTTGAAGAACCGAGTGTTTGCATTCAGGCAACTTATCAAGTACAGTAACCGGAGAAGTGAATACGTCAAAAGTACCGGCACCGTTGGAACGACGAAGCCTGTAATTCGAGGTTTAGTTACTGTATCCAACGGGAAGCTTTGCGAAGTCTCTGCGCAAAAAAAAGGACAAAAACATGCTGTGAGGCCGCGCCAGGGGTGCTCCTCAGATGAACAATGACAGCTTGCGGACACGTGGATCACTTGTTGCGCACGTGCCCCAAGCCCTAAAATGCGCCAGTTGCGCGTTAACTGGAAGTGTATGTACCCGTTACGCGCAAGTACACATGATAATCAAAAGTTGTACCTCCTTGCTTCATGGTGATGATGATTATGCAAATGTGCAGTTAGATTGGGACATTTTGGTGGTGTAATTCCCTCGCAACCATTGTCGTACTTCAAGCATAGAGTGATCTGGAAAAAAATAATAAAGATAGTATCATCTGGAATTTGGATAAAAGCTAATTAAACATGAGACAGCTAGTTTCTCAAACTTTTCGATCCATTTGGCTTTTGTGGTCGTAGAATGAAGATAAGCCACAATTTAACTTTATGTGTTTAATCACCACCGGAGTTTCGGAATACGAATAAGTCATTAGGGAAGTCAAGCTCAAACTACGGTAAACAAAATGTAAAAATAATTTTCTAATGCTAACCTGACACTGAAACAGGAGCACAGGACGGTCTGCATACTTGAACACGTGGTAAGGTTTAGTAGCCAGGTGAAGAGACTGATCATAGTCTGGAGTCTCCAGGATCACGGCGTCCAGTCCACAACTAAAATTAATGTTTGTTTTTTTACTTTAAAGGATCGCAGTGACTACAAAATCGTCGTTTTCTTCGAGTTTACTTGTATTTAGTAAACAAAAAAAAATTTGGTACTTTACCAAAACCGAATAATTTGAATTCCAACTCAGGGAGTGAACAAGTAGAAAAGTAGTTCTACTTAACTACCACAGGATCACCGATAGGATAACCGGTCACTTTGCTTGCTAGATAAGGCGTAGGTTTAGGAGCTCGAGTGTACGAGGTTCTGCTTCAGATAGAACGAAAATCATTTTTTTTTCTCCGTTTATTTTTATAGGCATGCACCTCATAGAACACTAAATTCACTTTAAATCGGTATAACAACCGGGATTGAAATGTATATTGGATGTATATTGGACGCTGCGGTCCCGTCAAAGTCGCTCACCCATTTTCATTCAGCACATCCACCTTGTCTCCGTAGCCATTGTCGACATAACACGAATGAACCAGCATCCCGAATGCGTCCTGATTATCCACTTCGACACATTCCCACATGAAACAATAAAAACATGAAATAACCTTATTGTTAGATGTCGGTGACGGCACCGCAATTGATCTACTCTAACGCCGAGGCATCAAAACACGCCCCAGCTGTAATAAAGCTTGAATACACAACGCAAAAAAAGATGATTTTGGCTCCGATAGATGCCAACTTATAGTTAGACTAAATGATTTTCATTGTCCATTCTACTGACAAGATTAACAAGAACCTAGTTCCTTGCCATGCTGCCAACAATGTAATGGTTGATAATTACCGGTGATAGACGTGATCTCCCAGGCTGGCAAACTGCACAATGTCTCCTTCAGGACTGTCCTTTCTGAGTGTATAAGTGCAAGTTGGCATCTGGTACATCTTCTCGCGGAATTGAGTCGTCAACATGCTTCAAAGTTGTGTTTGTTTGCCGTTTTTGTTTTCAGTACTCATGATAAGCACCAATACTAAAGTCAAAGGTAAATGACAGCGGCTAATTCGCAGAGTCTCTAGGGTTAGGTGCATTACAGTCAAAGAATCCAATACGGTATGAGATATAACAGTAGGGACTGCATTAGACAGTGCAATAAAGTAGACATAGAATGCCGTACGACGAAAATCATCTTATTATAATTATTAGTCGGACTATAAAAGGGGGGGGGGGATAAAAATTAGTACCTGACTGATAGCGGCACGGAGACAGTCTTGTCCGCTTCCATGTAAAAACACTGAATTTTTACCATTTGGTCCACCTTGGTCATGAAGCTGCAACAAGGAATTTCATATATGAGACGACCGGCAGTTAGTAAGAGGAAGACAACAAAGAAAGCCCAAAGTAGAGAACAGCTCGAATTTGTCCGCAGGTTTCTACTAACGACCAGTCTTGATGGAATTTTTGAGGTACTTCCGAAAGCAGGCCAATTGACGTCAGGCATTTTTGAGGCATTCAATTGATGTCTTGGCAAAGAAGTCTGTATATACGCAAAGAAACTCTCAAGTAAAACTCACAGTGAATGAAACATGAAGACAACGGTCATCTCGACGAAGATACCCCGAGGATTCATCTGCAAAGGGGAACAATACGAGTTTTTTTTTAGTTTTTATTATGCTATTTTTATGATACCTGACATTTGAAATCCAGAAAGTATGGGTAATCAATAAGCTGAACACAAACCGATCGATATCGATGTACATTGCACGCAGAGAATGGGACTGTGATTCCAATAGATAAAGGATCGGGGAAGGACTCAGCTCCAGCTCGGCACTCCTCCTGAAAGATTTTTAGACTTTCAGATATGGCACCTGCTTTTGCAGACTGTAAGCACTGCCAACAATTTCATCTGCGCCACATTCAAACAATTTAAATTCTAATTCCGGAGTTTTCGTGGGTGTCTTTGGAGGTTGTAGTGTATAATCTCTGTGAAGCTGATGACTTGTGTTACAGTAGCATAGCTGAGCTTAGATAGATTCTCCGAGCAATGTATACCTCATGGAAGTGGTCCATGACAAAGACGTAGCCGTCGAAAGGCTTCTTGGTGGAGGCACGGACTCCAATTCGGTCCGGACCGCAAATGATATCGGGGGTGCCTGGCCCTGCAAGTGGAGTAGGATAAAGGTGTAGAGGCCGCAGACCGTATTATCTTTTACGGAAACCCAAATCGAAGCCCAAGCTCAAGCCCGAGAGTAACCCTAATCCTTTGCACCAATGAAATAAAATATGCGACAAACTCACTGAACTCGGTCTTGCACATGTCCCACGTGAGGCTGTCAGCTAAACTTTTGCCAAGTTCGTCGAAAGATTCGACGGTGAAGACTCGAAGTGGATTACCGGTTATCTGCAAATTGTTCCACTAGTTTTTTCTTATTGATTGTAAAAGAGGCATTTTTGCGAGCGGACTCTTTACAGTGCAAACCTGATGTAGCTGATGTACGTTGACCAAGTTGGTCACCCCGATTGTGTACATCAAGACTTGCATGTCGCGGAGTTGTTGCGCGGGGACTGCCACGTCATCCTATAAACAATTTTGTATGAAAACATAATTACTTCGCATTGCTATTTAATTAACTGTCAGGAGAATTAGAAAAAAAAAACTATTTTGTGATAAACGACAAAAAGGGTTTATGTAACTAGCAATAAATGTTGTTGTGGACCCCAGTTCTTGAAAAAAAGACTGACATTAATAGATTAAAATTAGTCACCTGGCTCTGTCCGTCTGTCACGACTATAGCCACTTTAGGAATGCCTCCGCCTCTGGCTCCTGTTGAATAAATACAGTGTACATTATTTATTTTAACGCTCCTGATGAACAAATAACAGTGTATATTTATTGTTTTGTGTATAGATTATGAATGCGGCTAGGTTATTTATCGATTTCATCGCCCTTTCGAATTCTTCAACTAGAGATCCGTATCACCCTCGATCAAAAAAAGTCAGCAAATATGGTAAGAATGTCGAACGCATTTTACCGATTATTCTACGGTAGGAGTGCGCTAGTTTCTCAACGACAGTCGCAAGAAACGTGAAAAGAAACCTTCATAAGGTAAAAAAGTAACCTTCAAATCCTCTCTGCAGTGCAAATTTGAGTGCTTCTCCGGTGTTGGTCGCGCCAGACAGATAGGTTATACGTTGGATGGCCCATTCTAACTGAAATTATATTACACTCCGATTGGAAAGAAATTTGTGCATCCTTGTCACGATCATTGTCATTGTCATGTCATGGTCTTGTCATGTGAGACTCAACTACGAAGCTTTTTATTTTTTTGGAATTCGGCTATACCTTTTACGATAAACACTTTCGATTTCTCCCTCCCTCTCCCTGTCTCGCTGAGGCCATTTTCACTACAACGATTCCCCAGGGAAATGTTTCCTTGGGACAGACAATAGCGTGGAATTCAGAACAATTCCCCCATCGGGGATTCTGATTCTGATTCCCATCCTAATTTACCTGCGTGGGGTGGGTGTACTGATTGAGAGCAAATTCCAGTCGTGGACTATCGGCATATTGAACGACCGCCATGCGACTTCCTGCAAATATTCGAGAGTACTCATATCACAAAGAATATAATCAGTGCCACGGTTGCCAGCACTTTATTTCCGATTCTATTCCAGCAATTTGTAAGTCGGCTGTCCTACGAGCGTATCTAGAGTACACCCCTCTTTCTCTACATAACCGGGAATGATAGCAAGGCAAATTTATTTTGTAACTCACAATAAAATAATTCTGCTACTACTCTTTCATGGATAATCATACCTTCTTCCGAAATGTTTAGCCTCTGTGCGAGGTGCATCGCGAAGGAAATCTGAAAAAAAAACTTTGTATAGGTTCTCAAGAAGAATGGTTCCAGATCTTATATGTGTACATTCGCTACTTTTACAAAATGTATTTTCAAGCTCCCGGTAAAAAAATAAAGTATTTCCCAGAAATAAAAATGTTTCTCACCAAATTTCTAAACGTTTCATCGCCAATTGATCCAGATCCGTCGAGTAAGAGGAGTAAATCCACAGATTTGTTATGAACACATTCATTGATCAACTCCGAGTCAACAAGTCCGTTATCGATCGGAATCGGAGTGGATGTGCCGAAGAGCAAACACGACATCTGAACAAAAATGGGAATAAACAATAAACCAGGAGTTGGCGCGTGTGCCGCAAGGATCGCCGCGCAACACTATGGCAAGAGTGCGGCATTCATACGATATTCTCGTGAAGGACACAGCTTTGCTTACGACTCTGGATTTTTGGGTCTGAGATTTTCGAGCACAAATACTAACCAGACGAAGTAAAATTAAAAGTTAATGTAACAGTTTCTTATCTACAAAAGGTTCATCGGTTAATTAAAAAAATTTTTTTGAATCGAATAAACTAAACAAACCCACCAGTAGTAACCGAATCATCTGCGTACAAGACGACATCGCATCCTCTACAAATGACTTGTACATTTAGTTTTTATGGTTTTTATAATTAACAATAATGCATCTTTTACGCAGGAAGGAAAAATTGACAATGGGAATGTAAGTGGAAAAAAAGAAGGAAATTATGAATCTTATAAGTTATGAGTTCAAGTCTTATAAGATAGACCTTATATTATAAAACCAAGTTTGGAAAAATTGTTCCATTGAATCGACTATCGACTTCTTTTCGACAAAACTTGTTTCTATATAATATTCTTTATAATTCTTTATAATTTATAATAATAACCCTTCGGCATACATAACCGATTTCTTGTTAATTACCGTGTACCTAATTAGCATAAATTTCAGTGAAACACTCATTAGCATAATTAGTTCCGTTTATTGTTTGTTAGGCGTTGTTATCACTAGATAGCGATTATCACAAGCATGATACGAGTTTTGCGCGAAACAATTAATCTTCACATATAATACACGCTGTTTAGATATCGGCGAGAGACTGTATGAGAACGTGAATATTAGAGAAGCGTTGTACACCTACAGTGGTTAGAGATGGGCTGGATACCGTATAAGATGGCAAGGATTAGAGAAACGATCAACAATATACAAGTTGCGAGGAATCGAACAAACAGTGAGGAATAAGAGGAGATTTAGAGAAACGGTGGGATGAAGCTTGTTGCTGCCTTGTATGGGTGTGCAACTGGATACACTGAGAGCCGATGAGTTGCGCGCCGCACCATTTCGGGAAACAAAATGCGCGCCGCAAAGGAATGGGAAACAAAATGCGCGCGGAATAGAAATGGCGCGCAAAGTGTTTCCCGAAAAGATGCGGAAACGGTGCGGAAATGGTGCGGCGCGCAACTTGCGCCCCGCACCATTTCCGCACCTATTCGGCAACGTTTTTGAAAGCGCTCGGAGGATCTGCCGTAAGTGCAGTTGTTGTACTAATATTTTTCCGCAAGCACAGGTCTCACATGTGTTGTGTAGCCGAGTGGTCTAAGGCGCTGTTCAGAGAAAGTATCTAACAAGAGTGTAGGGTTCGAATCCAACACGCTGCTTTCTTTTTGCAGTTGCTACTTTTCCCGCACCGTTTCCGCACCTTCAACGGTTTGGGGGTGTTTCCCGCAACAGTTTGGGGGTGTTTCCCGCACCAAAACGGCAACCAGAGTCGGTGGAAAAACTTTTGCGGCGCGCATCAAATTCTTTTGCGGGAAACACCCCCAAACTGTTGCCGCGCGCAACTCTTGAGTTTCGTTGTGTGCATACGTATCAACATATAGACCCTGACTTGAGTCCTGAGCAGTCTCGCAGACACACTATTGGGGGGGGGGATTAGTTTGTGATTCTTTTAAGTACGGTAATAAAGGAAGGAGAGGGATAAAATAACGTAACTTACGCATAAAATCTGACTATAGCTCTATGTTCAACAGTGGCACTACGCTATTCCAGAGAGTATCGAGGCAGAAGGTGCACTCACGGATTCAAACAAATAATAACAATACCAAGAAGATTTGAGAGTGAGATATGCTGACAAGCTATCGTAATTGTGTGAGAGTTTCCAATATGCGTCAAAGGAATTGGGAATTTTGTTTAGGAAGGAAATTAGGAATTATTATCCGAAATAAACAGCACAAGTAACAACGCATGGGTACCGGATTCACATGTCAGACTTACCTCATCGTAATTAATCAGATTTATCGTAATAAAAGGACGTTACTATTTCTGTAAAAGGGATTTATTAACCGAAATTTATTCTTGAAGAACCGAGTTTTAGTGCATAATCGGGAAAATAGCCTATCTCAAAATGATCAATTCATTGGCGAACCTCGTTTCGATATCTCATTAAAAAGAAGTAGTGGCTGGTCGGGGTTAAAGAGGCTAATGTTCTCCGGGTAAAGAAGGACTGCAAACCAGGGCTGAACCTAAGAGAAGCACTAAATGTAAAAGGTTTCTTTCTTTTTGTAAATTTAAATGATACGAAGAAATCTTTTCTCGAAGGGCATGAGAAGGCGAATTAGGTTTAGAAGAAGACATTTACAAAGTTCTATGCGTTTTACATAGTAAAAAACAAAATAAAAGAAAAGAAAGATCAGTGCAATGGAGCTAGCACATAGACGAGACAATAAGAAGAACGATCTTACGATATAAAAAAATCAATAAAAAAGGATGACGTCATGAAATCAGCCGATCGATATTGTTTTCCGATTGCCCGCGGCTTTGTAAAGAAGTTGGAAGTTGACTAAACGCGCGCGGTTTATAAGTGGCTCGCAGTCTCTGGCAGAGCGCTCTTTCTAGATTTAGTGTTTTGTGGTTGAAATTGCATAACACTGCTGCAATCTTAAGGATCAGTCGTTATAGTATTGCATGTAGATCTTGCAGAAACTTATAGTTAAACAATCGTGTATCTCTAATCTCTAGTAGAGAAAGCAAAACACAGAGCGGAATTGTTCCGCAGTTTTATACCATAACGGGCGCTTCTACGCACCAATTGGCGATAACATTCAAAAATACTGTGGTTGATTCGTCGAAAAAGCCCACGTTTCGTCTACTTTACCGGAAGATATTAAAAAAAAGAGTGGATTCAAGAGTAGACCTATAAGTTTAGAAACTTTGAATAAAAATCTAAATCTATGGATTTCAATGTTTGGTGCATTTTGTTGATGAATTTACGAGTGCGATCTCGGCCTTGTCTCCACAAAGGGCGGATATCATTTACATAGAAACCGGCTGAAGATTTTCGCTCTCTTTTCATTCCCCTGTGGATTATGCATATAATCATACATATGCAAATTCGGATTAAAAGGGAAATGAATTGGGAAGAGAGGCTAGGCACTAGGAGGAGAGACTAGACAAGGACAGTATGCAGATTTTGATTGAAAATAAAGGTGAATTTACGAGGAGAAAGAGGGGAACAGGATGAAACACTGGTCGACGTCATGCTTGGAGACGGAAATAGTTTCGTGGTTTGGTGTCCACAGTTTGTAACTAGGACTTCTCCTAGGTTCTGAGGACTAATGTGAGACTGCGACGTTTACCAACTAAGGACTATCAAAAGTGTATTTAGAGAATGCTATCAGCTCTGGTTATAAATCGTTTCTATGCTGATAATTCGACCAGTTGGTGGAATGAAGAATACACACATTAGCATACACATATTATTGAGTGCCGCATTAGGATGCACTGAGATATAGCATATGATGATGAATATATATTATGGGACTCTTTTCTTCGTGAATAGAAAATGCGGTCGTCAATATATCTATATGTAAACCTTTTTTTAGCGATTTATGCAGGTAAATATTGATAATCAGGAGGAGTTGAATCAAAAAATGCCCATGTCCATGCTTTCAGATTATTGCACTACAAAGCGGATAAAGACCACTAATAATACAGTATGCGTAGCGGATGCAATCAGTCTACGAGATGAGATACAGGGAAAGAACTTGTACGAGATGATGCATACCTCTTAATCTTTGTTCTCTCTTTAGCTTTAGCGCTACAACTCTCTGGCTCTCTCTCTCTTTTCCTCGCTACCCCTCCCATTTTCACAGCTTTAGTCTATCACGACCTAGTAAGTATGTACAACAATCAGCTAGCGATGAAGTTTAGAAGTCATAGCGAAGAAAAGGCGAGCTGCGAACCGGATTTATACTACAGTATTTAATTGCCATTTTCTTCTCATATATATTGCATAAACAGTTGGACGAACGTGGTTTAGTTAAAAGTGTGAGGAGTGGGAAGGAAAGTGAGAGGTCTTACACACACAATTAAATGATCACCAGACTTGAGATGTTGGATAAGCGAAGCTATGACTGAGGAATACTGAACACCTACACATGAAAACGGTAAAATGCGCAAAACTCCTGAAGTTGACGTGAGGTACGCATGTACGTTTACTTGGTAGGGTAGTGCTAGCGATATTTTGATGTTGACGAAGAAAATCAAATGGACATCGTTAACATTCAATAAATGATAGCTCAGAAGAGCATAGGCAAAAGCTGAAATGCCTTCGACGGACCAGTCGACTAGTAAACCAGTAGTAACCGTTATAAAGTAGCAATGCGCGGGATGTTTGACAATCTTAGATCTCGTTTTGTCTCTTTTATCACTTGGGGGATATTGCTAATGATGGGCGCCTATCAAGCAATGAGCTGATGTACCAGCATTGATCGTTTGAAAGAGTTTAAAGGTATAGGAGTTTTAGAGGTAAAACGCAAACACTCAACATCATAGACGAAGATGAGACAGGGAAGAGAATTTAAATAACATGTAATAATTTATTTCCAGATACCAGGTTGAGTTCTTTTGGTAATAGTTGAAGATGAGGAAAATTAAAGCAAGGGAATACATTACTGCACACTATTAAAAAAGTCATATATCTAGTAAGAGGCCTAATTTAACAAATAAAACTTGGGTCGACAAGCGCTTTGATTACCAGAAAATGAGAGAGAGAGAGATAGAACGATATGAAAAATAATGAAACTTTTATGTAAATACAGCCTTATTCAATAAATCCGATATGCCCACCACATATGTCCTCTCTTGTCAGCCGGGATCTCTGGGGTTGACGTTCCCAGTATTCGGGGTGATCTCGAAGTGTTCCTCCTCTTGGTCAACATCGACTCGCTCATGTATCAATCACGATGTCAACGAAGCACCGAATCTAAAATAGTGGCAAAATTGTAAGTAGAAAATTGGTAGTAACAGTCTGCAGTATGTTTCGCATAGAATAAACTGTAAAAAAAGATAAAAGACGGAAACCGTGCTGCTACAGAGGTCTTGAACAGCAAGAAATCATAAACAGCCTCCCGGTTTACAACTTACTCTGTAGGTGCGATAAAAAAGAATAGGAAACTGTACATAACTGATTTCTTGTCAATTACAGTATATCTAATTAGCATAAACGTCAATGACATCCTCATTGGCATAGAGATAGAGAGTAGACTACTTGACATGACGCTACATGATAGGAATACTGTATGATCTCTAAAACTGAAACGTTGAATTACGCCAATTCAATATTCAAATCATCCCTAATACTATAAAGTCCGTGCTTCGGATAAGTTTTCTATTTTTGTATACATGCAAACCTAAAATGATATTGTACAAAGTGTTGATACTTCTCTTTACAAATATTTATTCTGCAAACGCACTCAAATGCTTTGCACATACGAAAGGTAGGCTCACTTGTATTTTCTTATACCACAGATGATTGCCCGGCGATAGGGCGGTGTTTCGCTATCTGAGACTTACGATATTTGAGACTTACGTAACTTTGCAACATATGGTAACCAAGAGATAGGGGAAAAAATGAAAACTGATTTTAAAAAAAACTGAGAACTGATTAAAAAAATATATTTTCAGACAAAACGGTCACCTACGTGGACTGTCCTGTACCTTCTGAAGACGTTTGCTACTTTGACAAGAATGTCGGACGAAGAGGGTGCACGGAAAAGGTATGACATCCTGCAGCTCTACTAATTTTTTTCCAATTAATGGCTGGATTGGCTCTAATTGTTATCGTTTCAGTTTGAGTGTTCTTTGGTTGAACGTGATTTTGCTTGAACTGCATTCCATTGCACGCTATTGTACTTCTCGGATACTGTAGCTTTTCCAGGCCCAATGCTATCAGATGGTCACAAGATGCACTTCTACGGTAGCACAAGGGTTTTGCTGTTGCGGAGAAGAGTTGTGTAATAGAGGAGAAGAACATGGAGAAGGTAAACAACGTAAAGGTGGACTAATTTTAGAACGTTTTTGCAATATCGTATGTTTGGTTTCAAACTGGGACGTCATTATCACCACGCGTATCAGGAATACTAATATGATGAGAGTCTCTTAAATATGCTAAACATCATCCGAATATTAATAGTAAACGGGCCCTTCTCAGTTAATCATAGCAAGACAGAGTCTCTGTTTGATTGCTAGTCTAATAAAGTAAAACGAAAGAGCTATCTTATTATATAAAGGAAAAGAGTTTGTGGCCGGTGAATTTATTTGTGATTACGTCCACAACGAATTTTTTCTACGTTTCAGGCAGTTGGTATAAGTAGGCAACTGTTCGCATATTTACAAAATAAGCACAATAGGGGCTTTTAACAGAAACGTTGGAATATACGCTTCAGACGTTTCATATAAATATACGCACTTCAAGTATCGTTTAGATACCGTTTTGATGTCGCCTGAGGCGGCGATAGCCGTCTGGTTTTTAAATAAATGTTTTACGCTTCGATATCATGCACCTTTATTCAAGGGTCGTGTAATACTTTACATAACCTGACGTGTCCTTATATTTTTTTAGGTTTCTTGATGGGAGAAAGTAAATGGTCCGACTTCACATTTGACAGAGGCACGCTGGCGGCCATCGGTTGTTTTGCTGCTGTCGCAGTAATTGGGTTAATTATCCTGGCAATTTACTGTAGACATAAGTCGAAATCAAATACAACCTCCAACTCGAATCGAGCGAAGAAGAGCCTCACACTACGGTCACAGTGGGTTTACAGTTGAAATGTTATTGAGATAGTATATGTACCATATTCATATACGGCATAGATGTGTGAAATGGAAATGCCTGCGACCTCTACCTGCTTTAGCCTTCCTGTCAGTTCTTCCATTGGTTGTAAAATCTAACAATTAGCTCCTAGACTAGAGTTACTTTGAAAGTTCAAATCGGCCGCAGCTTGTAGTATATTTACATGCAAACCCACAACACACTTTGCTCGATTATATTATAACTCAGCGCCTGTTTTGGGATCAATAACTTAGGAAACATAAGAAATAAATTAAAGAAAATTCAGATGCACGAGCACTAAGGAGACGCTAAGGGAGAATGATGATGGGGAAGAACCTCTCGTGGTTACACATGAAGAAAGAGTGGATGAACAAGTGCCCATGCACCCATCGGGCAGGAGGATACGAGATATCATACGGTATGGTTAGAGGGTACTGTATTACGCGCAACTTTCCCAAGAAGGATAGCTAATGAATCGAAGGGATGGGGCACACTTGTGCACAATATCATTACAAAGGATGTGTAATACAATGCATAATGTACATTAAACATAGGTATTGCTGAACATAATCAATGGTAATGTATTACGGAAGCTCACATAGATAGCTGTTGACACGTGCTGATCTAAAACAAGAGGATGCACAAGAAAGAGATGAGATTACTTTAAGAGCAGCAAAGAATCCGCAAATGTTTACCAAGTTAACCACAGTGGAAGACCCAGTCGAAGATCCTGTCTTCACCAAAATCTGCACCTTTGGTACTTCTGACGTGATCACTCTGACGGAAACGAAGGAAGTTGGTCAGTGTACATATAAGTTAAAAATAAAAGATAGTTGGAATTAAATACGACATTCAGTTGACAAACAGTTATTACAGTTACTAGAATAAGGATCCAAAAATCGTTTTTAAAGCGTTATAACACGTTTTTGGAACGTATGGGAGACAGTCTTCCCATGGAGCGTCGGCAAATAACTGATTTTTTTTGTCTGATTATATCATTGCATACAACACACGAAAAGGTGAAGTTTTCTTGAATAGTATCAAAAACCGGCCGGTGTATAGTTTTAATTTTTCTCGTTTGCGCTTCAGATGGGGCCAAAGAAAGTAGTGATGACGCAATCGAACTCCTGTCCCAACTGCTCAATCATGGACCACAAAAGTTTCCATTCAAACCGAATCAATTGAAACGAGTATTGGAGAGAGCTACCGCTTGCTTCGCCAAGGAACCGACACTAATAGAGGTGAGAAAGTTAACGCCACCAGGGCACCAGTAGGCGGTACCGGTAAAGATCTTAGAAGCCTAGACCATGGCAGGGGACCGTAACTAAAGCTTTACACTAAATGACCTCAAACCTTAGCTCCTCTGTACCTAATTATGAATCGCCTTCAGGTCCCCGTCCCCTGCGTTGTCTATGGTGATTTACACGGACAGTACTCGGATCTATTCCGATGGTTCAACTTGAATGGATGGCCACACAAGAGTCGGTAAGCAGTTAAGCAAATAAAAAGTGTTACTTTCAATCTGCCATATTTTCTTTTGTTACAAATTTATATTTTGAATATGTAATATCCTAGGTCACTTATTTACGTGTATAAACTATAACAACAAAAAGTAATTATACATTTAGATGCCTCTTCCTCGGTGACTTTGTGGATCGTGGTGCTCACGGGGTCGAGATTCTTGCTCTTGTGGCATGCTTAAAGGTTTCTTTTTATTTTATTCTATAACCGAGTCTAATGAAATCGAGCAGGTATAATAAACTTTTTAGGTCCTCTTCCCGGACACAATTTACGTTGTGAGAGGGAACCACGAGGAAGAGTTGCTGAACAAAGCGTATACTTTTTACACAGAAGTCGAGAAGAAGTTCCCTGATCGTAGGTTTCCTTTGATTGGTATTTATGTAATTAAGCACACGACCTTTTACTTCTCTTTCTATACCCTGTGCTATACTTCTCACATCTTTCCTGTCTAGTTATATAGTCCTCTTGTACGTTTATGTATTTATTTAAAAAAAAGTGTATTCAATTATGAAGTTGCATTCGAATGATAGAAAGTCTCGTCGGAGATCCCCAGTTTCTAAAAATCTACAAAATAATGTTTCAGAAACCGCCGAACCATCCATGTACTCATACTTCAAAGCGATGTTCGGGCAACTGCCCCTGGCCGCTCTTGTTGGTGGAAAGATACTCGGAATGCACGGAGGAATTAGTCCGAGACTCAGGCGACTGCAGGTTACCAGATACAGATTCATTACTATGCTACTATATTATCATTATTTTGTTTAAACAATGAGGGAAAAGGGAGGGATACTGTCATCTTAGCAACGCTGATTGATTTTGTCAATGTTGATAATGCACAGGATATTCGTGAAATTCCCCGTCCGATTGACGAATTTGCCGTGGAAAGTTTGGCTTGCGATCTCGTTTGGTCGGATCCGGATCTTGGAAAGGGAAAATCGGGTGGGCTTCTGTCATATTTATTCAGAATTATATTCATTGCAACACTAAGAATATATTTTTTCTCGGCATAGGTGTAACGCCGTAGCAAAAGATATACCTGTCAGTCTTTTAAACGTATGTTGAACAACCGCCTTCCCATAAATTGTATGCAAATGAACATAATTAGAATGAAAAACCAAACAGTGTCGCACAGTAATTTGCATACACTATGGAAATACAAAGTTCAGCATAAAAACGGCTGTTATACAGCTTTAATCATAAACACTTTCAGGTTTCCGCCCGAACTTGACTCGAGAGCCGAATACTGGAATAGGTCAATTGTTCGCTGCGGACACAGTACAAGATGCATGTCAGAGATTGGGAATACAGATGATCATCAGAGGACACCAGGTTATTTATCATCATTTCTCTCTTTTATACTTTTTACATGTTTCATTATCCTGCATTTGCATTAATCAATTTCTGTTTATTTATGAATGATAGCATGCGACGGAATTTTGAATAATTGTCAATATCAATAACATACAAAAATTTAGGCTCCCCGAGAAGGATATGCATTATTTGCAGATAAGAGATTGATCACATTATTCTCTGCTCCTGGTTATAAGGTGGAGATTTTTGAAGTGTTTCTCAGTTTAATCGTTTCTGAAAAGGGGAGTGAAGAAAGACAGAGAGATAGAGAGAGAGCATAAAGAGAAACGAAGAAAGTGAAAATCTCTCATAAATAGCGTCTCGTTCAAAAATATGCATACAATATGGCTAATTTACAAATAAGTATTGCAGGGCATCGACGCAAAGACTGTTAACCTTGGCGCGAGCATCGCCATCGATAAGCACATGAAAATGTGTATAAAACAGGTAAGATCTCAATAGCTAGCCAACCGTATCGAGAATATGGTACGTTCATGCACAGTATGCTAATTTCAGATTAAAGTGACCGAGGAGTACCGTAAGAAGAGAATAGACGGAGCAATTGCACGACGCGCGGGATCCGCGCTACGGTCGAGCTCAGGAGAAGAATAATTAAATAAGCAATTAAGTCATGCCAATAAGATGTAGTTCTTGGTTTGCTTTATTTATTTATTGCGAGCAGTAAAATAGTTTTACAAAGATATTTTTTTAATTGAACACGGAAGAGTTGTACATATGTGTACGTCTAGATTGATGTCATATGTAGTAGAGAATTGGCACTAACTTACAAAGCAATTGCTAGCCGCCGTGCGGAGAAAGGGAAGCGGCGCGGGGACTCAATTTTAAGCCTATGCTGTGCTGGAGGGGGGCCAATAGTGTGCGAATGGGTGCAATTCTAGATGGTCTTTATGCGCCCTTGGTCTTTATAGTATTCCACAGGTGTCAAATTTGAACACCCAATATTGTAGTGCTGAAGTTCTACTATACCAAGTAAAAGCTCAAACCAAATATTCTATGTTAATTTGCGATTAGCTTAGCATAAATTTAATTGATTTGCATACTTTGCTTTGACTTACTGCATTTTTTCAATATGCGTTCTATTTATCAGCTTTTTGTTATCTAATGAACGATATCAGGGAAAAAAAGTTCCCGTTGTTAGTCTGGAAGGTTTTATATGGTGTTGTTCGATAAATTTTGATTTTGGGAAAGGTTCCCAGTTTATTCAAAATAAACTAGTATTGTCAATTGGAAAAACAGCAATTAGTTAATTATCATGTCCTGAGGGTGTTTGCTCGTTTACACGCGAAATTTTTTTGGAGCAGCACATGCATTGATCTAAAACTCTTTTCCACCTTTTCCACCTTTGCCTGCTTTTTATCTTTCGTTTGTTTAATTTAGTTGATTTATTTTCGTTATTTAAATGTGACTTATCATAGTGTATTTATCTCCAGTTTCGCAGGGCCGAAACAGGGCGAATCTGGCCCAAAAATCATTCAGCGCGGCTTTCACTTTCCATACATAAGCACAATTTGAAACTCGCTACAAAAATTGAAAATCAGGGACAAATTTGAATTTAATACAGATATTCGCATGCAAGTAGCTAATACGTGTACTAATTCAAATTTGTCCCTGATCTTCAATTTTTGTAGCGAGTTTCTCAATGAGTTTCTATATGGAAAGTGAAAGCCGCGCTGAATGATTTTTTGAGGTGTTTCGGCCCTGCGAAACTGGAGATAAATACACTATTAGAGTAATTAGAGGAGCCAACATTATTAATTATGATTCTGAATCAATATAAAAGTTCTCAACACGCAGCTTATCTGCTCATGTAGTTTCTAGAAAAATATAGGGTCTTTTGGATCTTGTGAAAGAATCTACATGGAATTTTCAATCACTTACATATGTAACAGAAGAGTCGTTTAGCTAATTTACCATGGTTGAAATCTTAAGCTCTAAATGCTATGTTCCTAGGTCCTATTTGAATAACATATCAGCTTTGTCTTATCTCCAATCACTCCTCCTTCTGCCTTCCAAGTAAACAATTGTGTTTGTGCTTTATATCATTTTATCGGGTGCCCAAAATGTGTGTGCGACACTATAAGGAACATTGTTTATTGATTTAGGTCACTTAGGTGTTTGTGGTACAATAATTTGCAACCCTAATGTCTATCAATACTTCGAATTATTCGATAATTTACCACCAATCTATAGATAGGCCAGGCTCAAGTACCAGACTTGTACTTCTTTTTTTTTTTGGCGTTTTGCTTTCGTTCGCCAGTCCATATTTGAATATTTAGGCTCCCTGGTTTATTTTGGTATAGACTCTTTTTCCTCTTGATTGTTTTGTCATCGATAGTATTTGCAATGGTTATTTATATATACTTAATTGATAATGCGCAAACTATAAGAGTTTACTGCTGACGGCAATCTAATACGGTTACGCTTGAGAAAATTTCGTGTACACGTTATTGTTAGTCGTATATTTTACGAATGATTTGTTTAGATTTCCGGTATTATGATAGAACAATCAATAGATTCCTCAGCGAGTGATGAAGAAGGATTGGAACTACCTCGAAGATCGGTGGGGTTTGTTACCTAAGTATCTGTTTGCAAGGACGCTGGGAGTATGCTCCCAGAGATGGATCGCACGAATTCGTGAGAGATGGAATTCGCTCCCACTGTTCGTACTTATGGCCACCGGGGGTGTAGCGTAGCCAAATATGCGCCAAGGAATCTCCACTCATAATCTAACTTTGCCGTCGTTGACAAGTCTGCCCAGTGCGCACCGGCTGGCTTACACATGATGTAATTAATACTCTCGGCCTTGGGTTTACTCAATTCTAAATATTACACAACACTTCAGCTTTCTAACGCAACGATGACCAAGTCAGCAATTCACTTATCTTGGCACGACATGAATGTTTCGGTGCGTGTTTTTTGAAGGATAACGAATATGTTTACAGTTAATATTGGTGGAAAATCTTACGATTTATGAGCAATATAATTATTGATTAATTTGTGATCTGGTAATGTTGCGCAGTTGCAGGTATCAAATGAAGCACTCAACGGTGATACCGAATCTCAGAAAAGTCGGAAACTTATTCTAAACAATGGTGCGTATATGTTTTTTTCATCATGATTGAAATCATAAATGAGAAACGTATAAATTACGATTCATGGTAAGGGGTAATAATTACAGAACTGTATTAGTTACTGTATTGTATTAATTACTGTTTACCGTACTGTATGTAATTACTGTACTTACGATTTATATGAAAATTACAGTGGCCCAACTTTAGCACAATATTTCAGTGTTCGGTGTCGCGGAGCCAGGAGAAGTGACCGCAATTATGGGATCATCTGGTTCTGGAAAGACAACCCTTCTGAATGTCCTCACACATAGGAACCTCGCGGATTTGGATGTCCATGGATGTGTCAAGGTATGTCCTAAAGGTGTCAAGGTGTGTCATGTCTGACACGGCGCATGATAATGTTATCAGTAAGTTGTTTGTCCAAGGTAGGATATGTGTGTGTCAGAAAGGTGCCAAGATGTGTCAGAAAGGTGTCAATGTGTATGAGTGAAGATGCGCGTCAGAAGCGTGTCAATGCATTGTCAAGTGTTCCAGGTTGTTATTTTCTCTGAAGTTAATTAGGAGTTGTCGAAAATGTCAGTGTGTCACAATAGCTCTATTTCACTGTTCAGGTAAACGGAGTTGACGTAGAGCGTGACTACGTCCGAAGGATATCTGCCTACGTTCAACAAGATGATTTATTCATTGGAAGTCTGACAGTGGAAGAACACTTGCGATTCATAGTTAGTTATTAGTGGTTTTGCCTTATTTGCAAATAATTTTACACGTGTGGAAGTTTTTGTTTGTGTTGAAGTTATCGAGACATGTTAGTTATGATCAACTTTTCACTCCAAAAATATAATTTATTCATTACTCTCCAGGCTTCCCTCAAAATGGGCAATCACCACTCGGCCATGCAAAAGGATAAACGAGTGAGGAGGGTTATTAGACAGGTAACGTGAACGTACTGTAACATATTTCATGATCTTGTAACGGTTTGTCGGTGTAGCCGGCTATTTTCACATGAAATAATCAAACTTTATATCAATCGAATGTTTTGTCTAGCTCGGACTTCTTGATGTATCGAATACAATTATCGGAACACGTACACGGAAAGGTCTATCGGGAGGAGAGAAGAAGAGATTAGCTTTCGCCTCAGAGGTATACAATTTGAAAGGATATGTATTTGAATTAAGAATGTGAAGAGAGAGAGAGAGAGAGAGAGAGAGAGAGATAGAGATGAAAGGCGGGATATATTGAAAGAGCCTCAGAAGGAAGATGTAGAAAGAGAGGGAATGAGAGACAGAAAAATTTAATGGATTCCTGCTTCCAGATATTGACTAGTCCTCCACTGCTATTCTGTGATGAACCTACGTCTGGACTAGACGCTTTCCTAGCTTTTCAAGTTGTAACGGTAAGCTTTTATTTTGCCGTCGCGCAAATACTCCGCTATTTTGCGGCCTCTGTCTCGCTCCTTGCCTAGTTGTGTTGCATACATACATATTAGATCAAATGAAAACCATGATATTTTTCAAACTAATTTTGTTCTCAGGTTTTGCAAGATTTGGCGCGAGCGAACAATATGGCCGTTGTGATAACGATACATCATCCGAGTAGTCAAGTATTCGAGTTATTTGACAGGTATATTTTATTTGATATGGTTATTATTGTATTGCTCGGATATTCAATTAGTATAGGTTTTAAGAGATAGAAGAGAGTACAACATGCTTCGGCTCTTTGACAAGCACACGAGTAATTGTGCAGTATCTGTGTGTGGCTGGCAACAACAACGACGTGGTCATCACTAATATTAATTAATAAATATGCGGTAATTAAGGATTACACGGGTGCATGTCGATATTCATATAGTAGTTTAATTCAAATCTTTTAGCGTGTACCTAATGACCGAAGGACGGGTGGCATTCTGTGGACGCAGAGAGGAGGCCGCGGCTTTGTGGAGTAGGTGGGCGGAATCTTTCTCTTATCTTGAGGTTCCTACGGTACTACGGCCTTTCCTACGGTATTACGTGTACTAATAAAAAAATATGCTTCCATCTTTCCTATCCCTCTCTCTATCTCTCGTTATTGCAACTGTCTGTTCCGCCCTCTATGGGTTACTGTACTCCATTTTGCAGGCTCGGTCACTCTGTTCCCCTCAAATTTAATCCGGCCGATCACTATATTCGAACACTGGCAATCACACCAAGGCATGAAGAATCCGACCGAAAGCGAGTATTCGTAAGTTTTGTAGTTGGTCGTTGCTGGTTGCATAGCGTGAAGCATTATGGTGTTATCACGTGGAGTTACTGTACCGTCGTTCTCCAGTAACTACCGTATTGAAATATCCCGTACAGAGCTTTACTGTAGTGTTCTAGGGATACTGTGATGCCTTCGTACAAAGTGAAGAGGGACTGGCAATGCTGAGCAGGGCTCGAGGAGAGGACAGCAACATAGAGGCAGACCTAGAGATAGCGATTCAGAAGAAGAGACTCCTGGCGTCGAAACAGACTTACGCTGCAGGGTACGGTACATTTAGCTGTTTTAGAATATGACTTGGATCTACTATGTGAACGTGACCGTAAGGAATTTTTTAGTATATTTTACTATCAGCTTCACGATCCTACTTGTCTGTTACGATCATAGCTTTCTTTTCGGTCCCAAGATCCTGAACGCGAACTGATAGGACAGTATATTCTTTCAGCTTTTTCACTCAACTCGCCCTCTTGTCGAAGAGGAATCTGATGACAACATTAAGGGAACCGATGCTACTGAAAGTTCAAATTTGTCACTCAATAGTAGGTGTTTTCTTTCTTTTTTTTTTCTTTTTTTTTCTTTTTAGTCGTAAATCAGTTCACCTCGAGAAATAGTAGACAGGTGCCAGTAGATGATGAGAAAAGCAGATGTGAAAAGAAAGAGCAACCACTCGTGGATGGCACTGGGTGGATAGATTCCCGTGATAAAGGTTTATTCTTTAGGAAACACGTTTGTTCAACAATTTCTTCCTTGATAACATCTATTAAATATTCTCCTCCCCAGTAAATGTAAGTGAGTTCATTTCAGATCATCGGTCTTCTCACGGGTCTTGTGTACGTGAGCACGCCTCTCAACCAGAATACGATAATGACTGTGAACGGAGCCCTCTTCCAGTGTGTTTCCAATATGGCATTCATGTTCCAGTTCAGTGTTGTTCATGTGAGTTTTATGCTAATTTATATGGGTCTTACTTTGAAAGCTTTTTATCCCTTGTATCTTAAATTTTTTTTATTTGTTTTACGCTTCAATAGCATACACACCTTTATTCAAGGGTGAAAATACAGATTCAATGTTTGCTTATGACATGTTCCGCAGAGGTTCTGAGCAGTAGGCGACGAGTTCCACATGACAAATTGTTCGACGTCTTCGGTCTAGGGCCAAGAGGGATCGCCCATGATTCCCTCGCCTGGTGGTGGTTTCAAAGGTGTCACGGGCCGGAATCGCTGCCACTGGACCACCAGGCCCTATCTTAGTAGTATTCGTTATTGCCTGTGTAATACATTATGCAAAGGTGTAAGTTCAACTCACAACAGAGCAACTCTCGGCGGAGTCGTTGATTACGCAGCGATTTTGTGGCACTCCTTCTTACAAACGTGTTACCCTTGTTGAATGTTTACATGAAGAACTGTTTTTCTTAATTAATTAGTTAGTTGTTGTAGCCATTTGCCTTCTTGACGAGTTATGAACGCTTCTCATTTCTCATTGCAGTTGTACATTAAATTATGCACATATATTGCTCGCAGGTTCATTCTAAGATCCTTTTTATTAAGTAATGTGTATTTTCAAGATTGAATGTTCTAGCACTTCTCTGGCGAGTTGCCGGTCTTCCTTCGTGAGCACCACAATTCACTCTACCGAGTCAGCTCCTACTTCTGGGCCAAGAATCTTGTCGACGTGAGTTTAGATGCCAGAGCCTACGGTTGCCCTTTTGCAACACACATGTTATTACGATACTCTAGGTGTACTGTATTTTACTGTCTGTGCGAATTGCGAATACAATGCTTCACCGTTGGTCGCTTTTGGATTCTCCATACTTCGGTATACGGTAGTTGGCGGTCGTTTCTATATGTACTGCCTTGCGGGTAGCGATGCAAATTAGGTCACAATAAAATTGTCTTTAATCAATGAGCATTTCGCTTCCAGTTCCCCTCGTTCTTTCTGCTAGCCGTGCTCTTCTGCTCTGTCCTCTACTGGATGTCCCCTCTAGTTGCCTCCTTCGAGGCTTTTGTCATCTACGCTCTCGTCAGCGCTCTCGTACAGTCGACGGCTATTTCAGTGGGTGAGTGAAGCATTCATTTGTACAAAGCGATATGTCACGAGGTGGCTTTTTAAACATATGATATACAACTCATTTCCGTTCCAAATTTTTGTGCCAACTTAGAAGAAAACACAACTAGACCGCGTTAGCGCACCACAAAACCGCAGAAAATAGAAACCCCTCAAGTCGCAGCCGCGTTATGCACTAGACAAAAATATTAAACCTATGGAATGTCCTTTTATTTCAAATTCGCTACAATTTCGTTCCAGGCTACGTCTTCTCATGTACCTTCCGTCGGTTGCAGACAGCCACGGCCCTCATGCCAGTGATAGTGGTTCCGTTGAGCGCCTTTGCCGGATTCTTTATCAATCAGGTGAGCGGCAAGCTATGAAAATGTATTTGTATAATTTTTTTACCTAATTAAGTTTAGTATTTACCCTGAGTCGTACTGATTCATGGTGACCTGTGTCTTTGATCTACCTGAGGTAGTAGAGGAGAGAAGTAATTTGACATATTGGACGGACAGATGAAGGCGAAGCAACCCGAATTTTGACTAGATAATGTACTGATGGCCGCTGTTTTTTACTAATGCAGTGTGAATAAACTTTACTCATTAGTTCCGTTATTTACTTTACAGGACACCCTACCACCATTCTTCTACTGGCTCAAGTTCCTCTCTTGGTTCAACTACGGTTATGAAGCACTCGCCGTTAACGAGTGGACGCGAGTGGGAGCGATTCCCGGTTGGTTATCGATTGAATTTTCATTATCGACGAGATCATGACTTGAGAAAATTTTGTATAAATAAAGAAAATTTGTTCGTGTCTTGGTACGGTTGGCTCTTGTCTGTGGTTAAAGGTTGTGTTCTACTGCTAATTGTAAGTTCTGCACGTTCGAGAGTTGTAGCAAAGAAAGTCCTTTTTTATCGACTCCATTACTGATTCTTCAACTTTCAGGTTGTGACATGCGAAACACGACGGGCCGCCCTTGTCTGGCCACAGGCGCTGAAGTTCTCGCTTCAATGTCATTCCAGCCATCAAACCTCTGGAGGGATTGTCTATTGCTAATTGCCCTAACATTAGGCATCCGGGTAATTGCTTTCCTAGCGTTGTACCGTAGATCCCGGCAAACATCGTAGAGGAAAGGATACCCTACCCGGGGGAACACCCCCGCAATACATTAAGCAAGTTGAAGTTGCTTTTTGAATTTTACAATTTTTATAAGTGTAAAGATGCATGAATTGTCCCTAATGAAGAACTCTGTTAATTTTAGGTCTTTTTAAGAAAGATGTGGTTGTTTAGTGGATTTTTCTTTGATCTCCATTATTTTCTGGTATTATACGAAAAAATCTTACACCACTAAACATAAACGTATAAGTAATAATATTGGCGTGTTCTTGATCCATTTTCTTGTGCATGTTGTGTATAATGTAGATTTAGATGCCTACCTCATGGTGTTCATATATAGTGCAAATTTATTATATTTGTAAAGCTTGCTGATGGAGTATTATGTTGCCTGTGAATGAGATAAACATTTTGGTTTGTTGCTTAATGTGCTCTTCTCTCTTGCGCTAATGCTAAATTGTAAATTTTATGTCATATAGGGCAACCTGCGCCCTGCCTAAGTATATAGACCGAAAAAAAGGGCTCTCGGATGAAACCCAAACTATGTTAGCGCTATCGCGCTAACAAAGGATAGCCTTGGGTATGCGCGAATGGTGTGCCAGGGTGAAGCCGCTTTCCCATGAGTTGTTTATGCGTCTTTCGTACTGTCAGCATTTTGTGCCTTGAAACATTCCGACAATCAAATGTTTATACTTTCCGCACATAAAACGTTACTCGTATTGATTGAATGACATTATGCTTTATGATATATTAATCGATATCTTATTATCACGAGTTAAGGAAGTGAGTTAAATACCAAGGCTTATCGTAGTAGGGGAAAGGGTTCCACACTACAAAGGTTAGCTTATGACTTATGACACGTCTATATTGTGAATGAATTGTATAAAAGAATTATGAATTTTCGAGGAATCTGGGTGGTAAACGTGAGATCCTAAGCATTCTATATGAAGGAGAATAAAAGAGCAAAGCTGGGGTTTCTAGGTACATTCATTGGGCTTATATTTAAACCTAATTAAACTTAATAAATACTAGGTAGATCAGGATAAGTTCTTGTAAATCACTGTTGAACCATCTTCCGAAGTTTCCCCGTAAACGCACAACAAGAGGGACTGGCGGACGTGTTGAAGAAATCTGGAAGACGGAGAGTTAGAGATGTAATTTGATCCCAACTTAACTTAGCCAAGGCTCACCCGAAAATTACGATATAAGTAGTTTATTCCAAAGGCAACAGTTACATGGACAAAAGGAAAGTACATAGCCAATCAAGAAAAGAAAACTCACTGGTAGCCATGTCTGCCAATTCTCTCGGTTTTCTTGGGCTTTGGTATCCTCCTGGGTAGTGGAAGGCTCTCGGTTACTGTAGATCGTGCAATGTTATGAGATTCTTGGTGATGTCGATCTTGTATCCAATGAGGTGGGAGGGTCTTCCCAGTTGGTGCGGTTATATATTCATTTGGTTGGGAACATCGGAATGACGAAGTTGTAGGATTGGAACGGTAGGCGAACTGAAAGACAAGAGGGTTACTGTAGGTTACGGAGGAAGGAAATCAGAAATAGTATCGAACTACAGTGCAGTTAATTTGCTAAGATGACGGCTGAAGAGAGAAGCGCCAAGGTTTACAGAATAGCTGGTTTTCTAGCATCAATTACTTTCGTCGCAAGGTATCAGAGGTCAAGAGTTCCAATTCGTAAAGCGATATAACTGTCGGTTTTTGAAGCTTATGTCAGACAACTTCATTCCCATATGTTGCATACAAATATATATAGTTGACGACAAAATCACGCAGTATCGGGCAGATATTTCCACACTCTACATGAGAATACGGCGTCCAACATACGTTTCAAAAACCGGATGTTCTACAGCTTTAAAGGTGTTTGTGAAAGAATTATATCTATGTTCACCTCGCAGTTTCTTCTTGATTTATCTGCCACAGCTAGCATATCTTCAACGTCAACGAATTCAACACTGGTATGTCTTCTGGAGAATTCCTCCCTCTTTCTTTGCTTCAGATGAATGTAATGTGTACGAGGGGGAAGGGGTGGTGGAATATCACTAAAATATTTGTTATAGTTGTGGCAAAGTTGTAAAGCGGGCCAGTTCCATGAAAAGGATCATGGGTTCGATCCCTATAAACGTACCATGGTAGACTCAAACATAGATATCAGCAATTGAACTCCAGATACTTCACCTTGAGTTATTCCAATACATCAAGGAAGTAAACCATTATATTATAGGAATCTACAAACCTGTTCAACGACGTCATACGAAATGTATGTTTTAAATGTTGATTGAAAATTGTCTATCGACCGCGGCCGGGTAAAATGCCGGGGTTATTTTTGGTATTCTGAAAGGATATTATTGAATTATTTTAGCGAATTCGTAACGATCAAATTGCATGCATATTAGACAAAAGAAGAACACGGAAAATGTAACACCCAAATCGTCGGAAGTAACAAAATCAGCATGTTTGAAAACCCTATGCAATAAAAGTGAACGGATATTCTATGTGAGAAATATAGCATAAAATCAATATAAGACAGTAAGATAAATCAACCGAATAATTGGTCATTTGTTTACAATGTTGACATCATCGTAATTGAAAATGCTCAATAAACATAATTGATTGTGAGTGACGAGTGATGACACATACATCGAGTGATCAGTTGCAGGAGCTCAAAGGACCTTTAGACTTTTAGACTAAAACTATTTGTCTCCGACTATAAGCAATGTGGTGGCGTATATGGGCCTGTAGCTGGAGGTACCATACATAGGTATTGAACAGGCGTATATGTACCTGTAGCTGCAGGTACAATACATGGACAAGGAGTGGTAAATATATGAGTCCCAAGTTATGAAAACCCTATAGTAAGCAGAGTAAAGTTGAGAAGATTGCGCTTTTGGAAATAGCATCGGAAAACATATGTCCTCTAAGAAAAATATCAATTAATAGTGGTGTTAATCAGTTCGAATCCTCATAAAAGTGGTTCGTAGTGTTCAGATTTGCTCAGAAAACTGATTAGTTACCAGTCAATCTCTATATATGTATTTTGCAATTTGATAATGGGGCATGCAGGCTCCAGCTGCCCCCGCGAAGACTGCTTTGCAAAAGGAACGAACAGAGAGAGGACGGCTTGTGCTCAGCCAATGTTTGCCTATTCTATGCCTTATCAGCGCTCAATAATACTGTATAACATAGACCGGAAATGGTTGGGGGCCTGTGAACAAGCCGCTTATCTATGGTATTTATTGATTGAACATAGGGAAGTTATAAATACCACAAACGATAATGTAGTTTGCTTCGAGTAGAGAAAGTTTGAGGAGTGGTCGTGAAATGGTTCGTTGATAAAAGAGAACTTGGAAAATATGGATACATGGTCATGTGGTTGGAGTTACCCTAAGCTTAAAGGGTCAGGCCCATTTCAAATGACCCCTATTTTTGACGATTCCATCTGATTCTTCATGTCATATATAGTAGGATACGATATTTTTCTAATTTTCAAGCGCAAAATTCACGCAGTATTCGGCAATTTACCATTGCCAGTCATACCCAACTATCTATCGCAGTTGTCACGCCCCTTCGCGCTAATTGGGCAATATGCTCTATTGGGCGTGGCAATTGCGATATTGGCCAATCAGCGCGAAGGGGCGTACAAACTGCGATAAATAGTTGGGTATGACTGCCCACGGTAAATTGCCGAATAGTGTGTGAATTTTGCGCTTGAAAATTAGAAAAACATTGCATCCTACTATATATGACATGAAGAATCAGATGGAATCATCAAAAATAGGGGTCATTTGAGATGGGCCTGACCCTTTAAGACTAAGTCTTGAGAGTGGAGTATAAATAATGATTTCGTGTTCAAATGATGCGGCAAGATCGCAATATAGCGTAGAGATACGGTAACAAGAAAGTCTTAAAATTAGACAACGACAATTACATGAAGTTCCACCAGAACTTATCGACGGTGAAGATAACACTTTTGACAATAATGAATGAATGAAATGAAAACTTAGTAAAGTATTGGGGAGCTAACTCCCTAGTGGATTACACATGATAAGACAATGTTGGTGTTGGGGAGTTCTCTCCCTCATCCCTATGAGAAGAGAGTATGGTTCGACAAACCGTAGGCGGAAGTCTAACGCGAGGCTTTATATAGAACCAACCGACTGATAGATAGTACTAAGTAGTCTCGTGGTGTGGGGTGGGAGAATCCATGAAAATCAAAGCGTTCAGAAAATCACGTCATTAATTGTCTCATTTTTATTTACATGCATTGAAGCTTGAAGCTGTGAGTCACCTTTGCTGGATGTGATCAGCTAATTTCGCAACACTGCCCCCTCCTTCTGTCTTTGTTTTACGTCTCTCCTATGTAGTTGCTTATTTTAATATTGATGAATAAAGTATAAATTCACTACATAAATATGTCTGCTCAAAAATCACCAAGGAAATTCTAGAAACATGGAGACTTTCTATAGTTTCCTCTAAGTGATATGAGCAAGATGTATGCCAGAAACGGTACTCGGTACTCTAGTTGTAATAAATAAAACAATTTGAAGAATTTATTTTCCGTTTACCTTATAGTGAACTTCAAACCTATAAATTAGAAAAACGCTTTCGTTCAATAAACAAACGCGTGCAAAGTCCATACCAGAGAGTGGTTTTTTTTTATGTCATTTCGTGAAGAATATTTAGTCAAACATGAATCCTGAGATAAGGAATCTGAGAAGTAGGGAATCTTATTTGTTTTAATTTGGATTCTAAATAAGTGTATTAATTTAATCAAACACTTGGGTAAAAAACACATAGGTACGCTTATCTAATAATACATCTAATAATATATTTAAAACTAATTTTATCCGATTTTGAACTCGTCACATACAAATTCTAGAAGTTTCAAGTCTAACAATAAGCAATCTAACAATAAGTTCTAAGTTCAAAGGCTCGCGTAAGTACTTAAATTGAACTTGAAATGAACAATAAACTGTCAAATCAAGGACAAATTATCATAAAATGCGGACTAGAAGGTTGTCTTCTTGGTTTTACAAAGGCAGTATTCTTTCAAAGGTCAGATTAACCTAGGACAATAGCTGAGAACAACATCATAAAGAAAACTGGACACAGTTCGAAATTCGGAAATGGAGTTGGAGTTGGAAACGGCTAATAAGAAATAAACGTGTGAAGGGTACTGTAACTCGGTATTTATGAACTTTGCTGCAAGGTTTCGTAAGAATCGATTGTCCGGAACTACGGTAGTTCCCAGATAAGTTCCCAGTGGATTTCAGATCTACGGTGTATACATATATATAGACGAATAAACATCCAGCGTTGTCGATGACGCCATAGATTAGGGTAAATTTCTACGGAGATAAAAAAAAACATAAAATGGAATTGCAAATGAAATGGGGGGGGGGGGGGGGGAATAAAGGCTCCGGAAGGAAATTAATAGTAATAAATTTCGATTATATGATTTACGGAAATGCAGGAAATAAAGACAGGAAGTCGTTATTTGCGCTTTATCGATAGTGATAGTGTGAAGGTTTGAAAGTTTCAGAATAAACAAACCATATGTTATGATCTGATAAAGAACGAGTCTGCAAAACTCAACATAATAAATGACAAATACAAAGTACATATAATAAGTTGCAAAGCTTTTGTCTTTTGTGTACAGAGAGTCTAGAATAGAAGAGCCAATTCTAGAAGACAGTTCAAGTATAGCAATTAGCTATAGGACCATATGAGCCAGCTCTAACAGAAGTTGAAAAACTCGCGCAAAATTGAATTTGAAATGAACTATAAACTGCCAAATCAAGGACAAATTATCAAAATATAAGGATTAGAAGGCCGACTTCTTGGTTTCACAAAGGCAGTATTCTTTAAAAGGTCAGCTTAGCCTATGACAATAACTGGGAACAACATCATAAAGAAAACTGGACACGGTTGAAGTAGTTGGAAAGGGCTAATCGGTTCATTATAAATAAAGGGTACTGTAATTCGATATGATCTTTCAATTTTTCCATTCCTTATGAACTTTCCTAACAAGGTTTCCTAAAGAAACAGAAACAGTTGCCTATTTCATTACGGCATACTGTTGTTTCCGTTTATTGCAGAACTACGGTATATGCAGACCAATAAAGCTCAATTCTCGCTGGTGATTAGGGTAAATTTCTACGGAAATAAAAGTAAAACAGAATAAAGGGTGAGGGGGCAATAAAGGGTAAGGAAGGAAATAATTGTAATAAAATTCGATTATATGATTTACGGAAATGCAGGAAATAAAGACAGGAAGTCGTTATTTGCGCTTTATCGATAGTGGGAAGGTTTGAAAGTTTTAGAATAAACAAACCATATGTTATGATCTGATAAAGAACGCGTCTGCAAAATTCAACATAATAACTGACAAAATACATATAATAAGTTGCAAAGCTTTTGTGTAGAGACAGTCTAATTGCAAAAGTTCACCTACCTATTTTTTTTACATCTCGTAAGTTGATGTTACGTGTCTAGTTAGAAGATACTTTAGTTGTTACAAAGATTTGATTTTCATCGAGTATACATCATTACTGCAAGCCTAAGCCTAAGCCTACAAAATAAGAAATAGTTCCAGGGCCGGAGCCGGAGCGAAATTTCAAAATTCAATATCACGGTGTGTGGGGGGATGTTTGGGTAAATAATGGACGGACGTAGAATTGATTCAATAGAGAGAATCAACGAACAACCATATTTGGAGAGACACCCGAAAATTTGGATTAACTATTGCGAAATACAATGTACATGATGTTCGTTCAGCCAATTCGCTCGGTAGGATAGCTTCCTGATGTAGAGGTATGGTAGGTGAAGTTCCAAAGAAAGTTGTTTGTGCCCTAGAAGACTAATTCTTATTTTACGGGGGAAGATATGAAGGTATAGCTTTATTGTTAGAATTTCTAACTAACAATACCTTGCTTGGAACCTAGGAGTCTATATACTCAACATCTGTATAATCAATTACAAATGTTATATCAAAAAGTAAACAAAATACGTTGGGTTTGTAAAAAGGACCAGTGCTCCCGGTATTGAATACGAAAAAAAAATGAATATTTATTCTGTTGTCGTTCATATCTGTTGATATCTGTATAAATTATGTTGTAATGAGAAAACGTCACTTGCACTCTCCATGCCGTCATATTTATCAACATAGGACCGGAAACGATAAAAACACCATGGAAATGAGTAATAATATACTGTAATCGGGGGCTAATGTTCACCGTTCCCTAAATCCTAAGAGGCAGGGAACGGTATTGTACCATTGTATTCCAGTGAATGTTCTCAAGATGGTTATTCAAGAATTCAGGATTCTTGAATCTATTGAAGAAGATTCTTGTCTATATTCATAACTAATTGTAGGGTAGGAAGGAGATGGAATTCATTCACTCTAATGCTAATCGTTCTAGACATTCATAAATCATAATAAATGAAATTTGCTACTGAGAGCTAAAGGTAGAATGAGTAAAAAAAATGGTTAACTTCCTATCCTTTCGTGACGCGCCCTTGAGTTTTTCTTCGGCGTGCAGGTTTCCCGCAGAAACCACGCCGCTTGCACGACGTAAAAAAAGTTGCCGCTTACATGCCGTAGAGAAGTAAAGTTGCCGCTTGCACGCCGTAATCACTCCATTTCGCCTCAGGCTTTTAATCGCGTGCAAGAGGCGTGAGATCGGCGTTCAATTTGCTCGCCACTCCCATTTTTTTGCACACCATCACGTTGCCAAACGCGCACTTGCACGCCGTTCTCACGCGGCTTGCACGCCAAGTTTCGTCAGTGTAAGCAGAACAGAACCAAAATAGGGACAGATCAAGTAGCTACGGGGAGATTTTCCAAGTTGTTAAGCAGATGTTGCACACCTGTGGCACCGAGTTCAACATATGTCCACCTCCTTGTCTTCGTGGAACAATTAATTAACTGTGTAGAGAATCATGTACATTGTAAGCTAGCATTTGAATGTCGTCTATCCCTTAAGTGTGGCCAGGGTCCAGCGCACCCAGAAGATGTTCAATCAAGATGCGCAAATTTTGGACCATCTTTATGCAAAAATCCTCATCATTTATTTATATCCGCGGAAACTATGCCAGGAACAAAACCTTGCTCCTATTTATTTATGGTACAACAATTACAGTAAGTCGCTAGCAAAAATAGCGCGTGTAAAAAATACATGCATAATTGTGTCGTTATACGGTACTTTCTGTATCAACACCACGTCACAGAAATTTTGATTTTTCGCATTTTTCTCGTTCGAGTTGCGTTCCTTGGCTTTGGAATCACGTTTAAAACTTTTCTGATAGTTTTTTCTGCTTTTTGTGAAACAGTACTGCCGTTTAACCTGTTCCATACGTCCCTTTCATGTTTAGACTGGCGCCCGTGTGACAGGATCCGCTTATATTGATTGTACATAAGTTGTAGATTGTTTCGTTCGTTGACCGTTCTTTTATGAATATTTTGCTTGTTGAGACACTTTAATCAATCGTTTAGTTTGTGCGTTGAATAGTGGTGTGTAACTGGAACAATGAGCAGCAAGGATTACGAGAAAATGACGGTATGCTTTGGTCTTTACCATTCCCTGTGAAAACTACGTTTACATTTTGTGGAGAAAATTTGAGGCATGAACTAAGACGCATTGAATGAGGATGTTATTGTGTATACGGTTTATGTTTTAGGTGGCTCTTCTCAGGGATGAGCTGAAATCCCGTGGCTTGTCCTCTGATGGAAAGAAGGCAGATCTTATTGAGAGACTTAAGGTTTGCTCTTTTGAACTGTGTGCAAACGTAATTCCAGGTTCACTAATTTGCGTTTTTCTCTCTTTTTAAGTGAAGTGCGTGGATTGCAACTTCCACCTTCCACTTCCTTCTTCTAGAAGAAGTTCTAACTTGTACTTGAGTGGACAGTATTCCTTAATCGTTGCTGGTATAATTTGTTTATTTCAGACAGCTGATGCGGAACAGGACATTTTGAATACATCTGTGGACACTACTGGTCTTCCACAAAATGGTAAAGTAGTGAGAATTTACTTCTTGCTTTTAAATACATGTGATGTGTGCCATATTGCTTTAGTTCACAGTTCACACTAATTTGCGAATGTCTTGCAGATGATATATTGAACGAAGACGATGTGCTGGGGTCTGCAACCGAGAATGGATCCTCAGACAAGAAAACCACAGACGAGGCTCCGGAGAATGGACATAAAGTACGTTTTTCTCGAATATTCTTATTGACATAATGCGGCTGCATGTTTCTCGGAATTTGGTCTCGAACCTGTAGTATTGAACTTCGACTCTGAGTTGCGTATATGTCCTCTTTTTTTGTCATTTGCATTTTTATTTTTAGAATGAAGGCTCCACAAATCGCGTTGCAATTACATCGGAAAGCGAATCGACACAATCTGCAGTAAGAGTTTCGGTTAGGACCGCGTTTTGTCTTTTTATCATTAGTTTAGGGGGATCTTTAACTTTCATTTGACATAAGAAAGAAGGGATGTAAATTAAAATCATATCTGGTACCTTGAAAATAGTTCAACTTCACTATCAAATTCTATCTACAGTCATTATTCAAATGTTTTACACGTTTAATAATCAAATTAGCCATTGTGTGGTTGTGTGTGAGAAAATTAAGTCGACTTTTCCCACATCGCTAATAGCTCCGTAAAAAATTTAATGTAACTTGCACGCCTCTGTATCAGAGATCAGAGTCTAAACAACGAACGAACGAACTACTAACTGAGTTGCTTACTTAATTTATACATCTCTCCTATTCTGATAGATCTCTGATAGATGATCCAGTATTGCATTATTCAGACAAAAAGCGCTGGTGACATTGCTAGCTCGGACGCTAAACTGGCACGCGCCCAACGTTTCGGATTGCCGGTTGGAATTGCTGGAGTTACACCGGGGGCAACAACTGTAGATGCTAAAGTGAAGCGCGCCGACAGGTGAGCTTTTTTAATAATTACACTATTACACATTCGATTATTATACTTCGCTAAATTCTAAACCCACATATTGAAAGATTACAGCTGACGAG
Source organism: Pelodera strongyloides (assembly GCA_036852015.1). Taxonomy (NCBI): domain Eukaryota; kingdom Metazoa; phylum Nematoda; class Chromadorea; order Rhabditida; family Rhabditidae; genus Pelodera; species Pelodera strongyloides. Next base: position 192,156 of record JAANDG010000019.1, read on the forward strand.
ATGACCTATTGTATAATTGTATTTGAGATTCGGCATTACTGCCCCAGAAGCAGCTGGAACTATCCCAGCCGCGTTAGTAACGGATGAAGCCAAGGCGAAGAGAGCAGCCAGGTGAGGGTTTATTGCTTCACTTTTCGTGTTGGTTATCTTTTACCTGTTTGTTTTCGCCTATGCCCGTCCTGTATATTGTATATTAGTTTTTCATTTGTTTAGATTTGGAGAAAGTATTACAAAAAAACCCGTGGACGATGCTGTCAAGGAGAAGCTGATGAAACGTGCCGCTAGGTTTGTGAAATCGTTTTTTTTTGCTAAGTCAACTTCACTTTTGTCGCATACCTGTTGTATGTCACCTTAAAAAATTGCTAGAAACTCGTCCCACAAGCACACATCACATCGTACATTTTGATTTTGACCTGTAGAATAATTTATTGTTATAAAGTTATTAAAGCTCCTATTTCGTTTTCAGATTTGGCATTCCCGTGAACAGTGAGGGAACTGTGGTTGGCAAAACCGGAGGAGTCTCGGTATGATTTTGTGGACACGTGAGATACGTGTAATAATTCTCTCAGACACAGTCACACAGTGCTCATTGCTCCGCCTCAGAACATATCAATTGTTTTGGTGTCTATCGCATAGATCTTCTTGTCATTTGAATTTTGAATATATCACTTATCTCATCATTTGAATATATCAAAAACTTTAGGTCGACCCAGATCAGTTGAAGAGAAGAGCAGAGAGGTTTGGTGTCGCTACGCCACAAGTTGAGGTATTGTATTGTTATTTGTTTGTTATTTTATTTCAAACTCTACAATTTGTTTTGTTTTTGATTAAGAATTTTTGTTTCTTGTTTTTCACAGCGAATTGTGTTGAAGCGACTTGTGTATTATCTTGTACTTGACTCATACGAGGATATTTTAGGAAAAGAAGGCGAGAGTCGACTAGAAAGGCTACTGGCTGGATCTTCACTACTCATGGTTCACAACAGCGATCTTCACCCTGATTCCTCTCTATTGTCTATGTCTATAGTTGTAAACAGAGCCTCATGTCTGTCTCTCCATAGTCTCCATTCTCAATGCGGTGGAAGCTCATCATTAGTGAGACTTCCCACTTTTTGGCCACGTAGTAACCGTCACCGTCCCTTCAACTCAGTTACCTGCTGTTCTTTGCTTTCCAATTACGCCCACGACTTCTTCATCTCAAACTTCCACCCAAACTTCGTTAATTGTGAACTACAAACTACGATTTCCGTAGTGAATTTGTTTATTAGTATTTTCTATTCTTTTCCATTCTCTTATTCATATCCGTTTTTCCTCACCCTTGGATTTTATCTCAAAATGCCATGATGCGATTGGAGTGGTGGTGTCCTGACTCCTGACTGTGACCCTCAACGTGGACGCGCAGGTAAGTTTTTTTTTAAATTTATTTCGCGTACATATATTTGGAGTTGAAGGTGGGGACGACCTTGTACGTCATTTCCAATATGGATTTAATAGTTTATTGTTTGGTTTGAGTGTTTTCCTCGATGATGTAGGTAAGTTAATTTGTTCGTGTTATTCTCGGCACTTTTTGGGAGGACACGACATTTTTATACATGGCAAGCAGCAGGTTGGTCAGTTACTGAAATCCTTTTATCTCCTAAATTATTTGTTACCTTGTTGTTCCGAAGTTCATGAACTATTTGTTGCTGGTTGTTCTATTATTTCCACGTTTTGTTATAGCTAATAGTTCTCCTTACCTATTAATCTTCCCTGCTCTATAAGGTTATAAGTTTTTCTCTCATGTATCTGAATATAAGTTGTTGATGATCGTGTAACTTTAGAATTTCAACATGATGTGAACTTGGCTGCGGTCAAGTTCTGTGTTCTGTGTAGCATTTTGAATTCTTCGTTTTATTTATTTTTACCCAGGTAACCCAGGTACAATAAAATTGTGGAAATAATTGCTTGATATCTGCCTTTCTATTTTCCATTTTCCGTTAATTCGGGTGATATATTTTACATTATTGTATATTGCTTTTTTTATTGACTCGTATGTCTAATCCTAACATTTTTGTTCATATTCTGGTTTATTATTTCAGGTGGATGAACGAGGTTCTCTTAGAGGAGGTGGCCATTCTCCGCGAGATCTTTGAGGAGCTGGAAGTTGATGAACAACCCTCGTTAGTCTTTATCTACGTTATTTATTTTGAGGATGATATTTTTTATGTTAAGTGACTGAGAGAAATCCATGTGTTATTTATCAAGATATGACTTCTGTGATACAAAACAGACCTGAGCGCCAAGAGTACGACCAGTAGAATAATAGTTTTATTACGACGTAGAAGAGTCGATATAATGAGCAATGAGTGTTAGGCCGTAGCCTTTATATACGGATGGCTACGTGCTGATCAAACACCAATAATCTATTTTTATATCGTGAAAAAGAGTTTAAAGTTGAAGTTTTTGGTTCTTTTTTATAACGCGCAAAAAGTGAACAATTCTTTATGTATATAATGGCGTACTGTCGTGCTCGACAAAATTCAGAAACAGCAAAACTAGACCGATTGATCCCTTTAAAAATCAATATGCTAAAAACACAGCATTTTATAATTTTAAGAAATATAACGTTAAAACAGCAGAACCAAAAAATGCGGCGTCAGACTTGTTCAAATACTTGCTTAACTAATGCAAATAGACCCTGCACAAAAGTGTAACTATTTGTAATTATAAGAAGTCATAAGTTCACAATAGAGTTTCGTGTGCATGCTCTGCCAATCGTTGGAATAAAGTAATATTACTAGAACATACAACTGAAGTACAACTAGAAAGCGTTTGAAATTTTCTACGATTTTTTGTCACCGACACAGGTGTCCGCATTTTTTGGTTCTGCTTGTTTTAACGTTCTATTTCTTAAAATTATAAAATGCTGAGTTTTTAGCATATTGATTTTTAAAGGGATCAATCGGTCTAGTTTTGCTGTTTCTGAATTTTGTCGAGCACGACAGTACGCCATTATATACATAAAGAATTGTTCACTTTTTGCGCGTTATAAAAAAGAACCAAAACTTCAACTTTAAACTCTCTTTTTACGATATAAAAATTGGCTCTTTTTGCAGCTATTTCTAAATATCATTCATTGAAGAATGAGTACAATTTGTTCGGGACCACAGCTACGACCCAGCGTAGCGTAAATGGAGCAATGCTCAGCTTTCAGATACTTTATAATTTGGGAAAGACCACCCACTTTTTGAAGTTAACTTAGCTAGATAATGATAGTGGATAAACACTTGATTATTTAAAAAAATTCTGTGAAACTAGTAGATATGCAATCCTGAAGCCGAAAGCTGCATTTCATACTGTAATTCATACATTACCAAATGCTTTTCACCGAAGAAAATTTGATGACTGGAGAGTGACCATTTGATGACGGTGTCGACCTTGTCACAAGGGGTCACCGAAAGGCTGCCCAAACAAAAAGGTGAACCGTCCCAAACTGGGTTCGTCCATTTCCTATGTTAGACCCCCAGATCGGAACGTTTGGCAAATTGACAAAGAGAAACAAAGACAATTTCCAACAGCTCGAAAAAATCTCTTTACGTACGAAGGTAAACCCATGGTGACGGTTCACGATTTTTTCATGGTCTAGCCCATTCGGTCCAAGGGCATCGAAAACCGTCGCTAATTGGTCACGGCAGTCACAACTGGTCACCAAACTGTCACCAACCAGTCAACAAAAGCATTTTCGGTGAAACCCCATAGGTGACGGGCCAGCGACGGTCTTCTCTGGTTTCGGCGATTATTCAGTTTTCCAGAAATCAATCAAATGTCTTTGATTGTTTATTATCAACTTGATTGATCCCTAGGGATCTAGCTTTGCCAAACGCTTTCACATTTCACATTCATCTTTAATCACAATACTCAAGAGTATAAAACACTTGAGACATTCGGTCATTATTGGATTAGGTTTTCGATCCGTAATTCCTGCAAGAAATACCGGAAGAACAAAAAAGTTTAGTAGTAGGGTCCTACAATTAGTACGGTTCTATCGTACTCCTAATCTACAGTTACATACTAACACAAATTTTGATCTAATCTAAGTCGTTTTTATTTTAAAAATTAAGCATTAACATTAGTATTAGCATTATTAATATGTATAAACATGATTGTACAAATTAAGTACAATAGATATATGGATATGGTCATCGTTTTCAAGGCACCTTCTGATTTACACAAAATCTCTCCCACAAGATTGCAATGCTGCGTGAACACAAAAACGATCAGATTAGAGGGCGCCCGCAGTATACTCGCAAGAGAATGAGACGCTATATAGGCTGTCGCGCAGCAAAACACCTGTCGTTTTGCTGGCAAGCTGTTGGTCTGCCAAAAACCTTGTCCACATACCCATATATATATATATATATATATATACAAGAAAAAACTTGGGACGACACTCAAAATTTAAAATAATTGCCTTCAAACTTAACCGATTTGAAATATTGTTTTTGGAGAAGTTAAAACAAGTTAGCGGAATATGTATTAGAATGCTACTCGGTAGTTTAGTCGAATGATTGTCTAGTTATTTAATTAAACATCCCCTCTTTGCACGTTTGACCCCCGATAAAGAACCAAAAAGAGCTATCTCGCTCCGCTCGCTAGCCCCGAAACACTAATAACTTGCGGGTAGTCGCAATTAGATAATTTGCCAACGGCAAGACATAGTGTGTTCCACTGATCACTAAGGACGAAAAGATCAGTGAGCAAATGTGAGTGATTAACTAAACACATTATAGTAACAAACTACACATATAAATAATTCTTAGGTATATACCGTAATACCTAACAGTATCGGACATTCGAACCCTGTTTTACAGAGAACGCGATGCAATCCTCACAGTATGCAAGAAAGTGCGACCTAATGACGAAGGGCAATTGATGTCTTCAGCGTCGGTTCGTGTGGAGTTGACCATTTGTAATGATGTGAGTTTTATTTGTGCTTTACGTACGGATACATTGACGACACTTTGTTTCAGACGTAGTCGTTGTTAATTGTGATTATGTTTTGACTAAAACTTTGGGCGGATGCATTAATTGTGTTTTATTTTCTTGTTTTCAGTACCCTGATGTATCGCCAGTTGTTAGGATACGAGAGCCGCGCGGTATATCTGGAGACGCGGTTTCTCGCTTGGAGAAGTCAATCGATGAACGGTTAGAAGAGCAAAGAGGAAGCGCGGTCATATTTGAGATTATTCAGGTTAGGCTTTCTGCATTGCTTTTTAACTTATGTTCATGTCTGGGAGTCTGGGCCTGGAACGCCATGCGTGAACCGCCTCTGACCTCCGGATAGACTGAGGCCATCTCCAAAGTTATGTTTTTATGTGGCGCTCTACGCGTATCATTGAAACTGTTTTGGCCAAATGCTTAGCTGTTTACTAAAACTACTAAAATTAGTGTTTTTGACATTTTATCCTGGGATAGTTTCACAATTATATCTGCTTACAGATAATGATACAGATAATGAAGAGAAGTTTGCAGCTTGCTAGCGATTTCTTGGCTTCGAACCAGGAGTCTGATTCCCTTACCTGTTCGATATGCTTGTTGCTTCTCAGCGAAAGTCCTGTGAAACGGACTGAATGTGATCACTACTACCACGTACAGTGTCTTGAGGTATTATATTATTAAAAAATGCGAAGGTGGCTTTTGCCCATGGTGTTGAATTTGTAATATTATGTGCTAAATTAAATGCACTTATACCGCTTATGTAGCTACTACTATTGTTTCGTCTTATGTAGCCACTTATGTAGCTACAACTATTGTTTGTCACCTTTCAGTGTGTATGAACATGCACTTCCTTTTTTCAGGAGTACTTCGTTCACACCCGGAAAGAAATGGGTTTGCTTGACATGTCAAAGCCCCATCATCTCAAGAGTACTGTGGAAAAGGTGAATTTATTTATCCGATTTATCTTTACTTTGTTTTTCTTCTTTGTGATTTCACTATCACTAGTGCCATCTTATTATATAAAGGAGAAGAATTTACTTTTTTGTTTGAAGCCGCGTGTGAACGCAAGGAAAATTTGAATATCTAAAGGCTATAAAAGGAGGGCCGGAGCCCCGACGTGAGCAAGCGAAATTCAAATTTTATTTCATGATTTTTAAGATACTTTGCAAAAGTTTCACATAAGTGTGCTCACTGATGCTCTTGCATTTTAGACTTTGAAAGTCGCCTCAGGCGACGATAGCCGTCTGTTTGTTTATAAAGCAGTGATCTCGATATGCTCATTTCGTGGAACGCACACATACGCAGTATTCACTAGTTACGTGGTTACCTCTTGTGAAACGTCTTATTTATCTCAGGTTTTACGATGCCCCGAATGCCGGTTCGTCTTGCATAAGGATGTTGAACCAATTTATCCGGAGCCACCACCCAAATCAAAAGCAAGAAGGCACCGGGTAGGATTTATTCTTATTCTTGCTTCTGTTCTTGTTCGTGGTTACTCATACCGGTGACTTCTCTATTTGCTGTTCTTTTTTGGTTTGTTCGCCATCATCATATCGCATGAATGAAATTTGCAATTTGCTGGAAAAATCCTATTTGTGGCAATTGACTGACAAAGCTGTTATTTCTGTGGATTTAGAAGCGGTCCGATGAAAGTAGACCATGTCCCGAGCCGAAGCCGAAGTTTACTGCCAGTCAAAAGGAACATTTTGACTTTGATTGGAAACAGTGGAGAGAAACGCAGAAGAAATTGTGTGTGATATTTGAGAAACAAAAATTGAAAGGTTAGTTTCTTCGCGCTTCGCGGGAGGTTTTAGTTGAGTTTAGTATGGGCACTGCCGAATTAGTTCTTCGTGTTTCTGATGTATTTTTTTTGTGTTTTACTCTTTGTTTGGAGCTTCGTTTGCAATTGCTTTCTCTTGTTCCTCCCTTCCCCTTCCTATGTTTTCCCTTTTCAGGTGGAATTATTGACGAGGAAGAGGAGCGGAAGAAAGACCTTATTAGTGAGGACACAGTATGTTTTCTTTGCGAATTGAATTTGAATGATTTGTTGTTGTTATTAATAATTACCACTTGCTATCATATTGGTTCCTGTTTACTACACTATACAGACAGGCACAGTTTTCTCCTAATTTTCCTACTCTTGCGATGATGAACTCTCCTTTTGGATTTATTTTCATGTGAACGACTTCCCCATTTATGCATTTAGATTGTATTCCTCGCTGAAGATGTTGCGCAACATCTGCAATTGGCCTCGACATCTGCATCCGAAGTTCCAACTGATCAGGTAGTTATTAGGAATAATTTGTGCAACAAATATTTTTTTATGGCTGTGTTAGCCATTTCGGTTGTTTGCTAGAGGCTCCATTGCGAATTGTTGACTCGTATTCGTATGTAATAACCGTCTTTTTCTATGTCTACCTTTTTCTTTTTTAGGCGAACACAATACCTGGCGGTGTGGTAAATGAGCGCCTCAATTCCACTAGCGGTGATCGTGCATCATCGTTTCGTGGAAGGCACCCTCAGTCTCGTCACAGGGGACATCATGCATTAGGAGGAGGACGAGGCCTTCATTCACAAGATTTCCGCAGAGATGACAGTCAAAGAGGAGCCTATGGACGTCGAGGTGGACGGGGAAGCTATCAGACAAGAGGCGGAGAGCAGCGACAGGACGTTGCTTCAGCTGATCCTTCTGATGATCGATTACCGGCGGGGAACCGAGACGTGCGACCGAAACGAGGTGAAGGCAGAGTTTTGGGGAGAGATCCTGCTCGGGGGGGATATCCGACGCGCGAAACTTCTGGCTCCAACGAGAAATCGAAAATATCTGCAGAAGGAGTAGTTACATTGAAAGATTCTCCAGAATCAGTTGGTGTGAACGCATCTCAGGAGCAGAGAGCTTCTCCTATCGTTGGCGATCCTACCCATCCCACAACTTTACCTCGAGGAGGAAGAGGCATGGGCCGCGGAAGGGGACGATTTTTCCGTGGAGAAGGGGCTCCGCGTGGTGGCCAGCGAGGACCATTTGTACGTCGAAACTCGAATGGAGAGAATACGAGTGTCAGTGTGCCTCATCCAACTGGTCGTGGTGGACGAGGAAGTGGTCGAACAAGAAGAGGTGGACGAGGTTCAGGCCGTGGGGATAGTGCGTAAGTGAATTTTACTTGTAGTATAAGTTTGATGCTTTTTGCCTGATAACATTAGCGGACAGGTATCATAGCTAGTGGGTTTTAGCTGTCTTGAGAAGTGGAGATAACCTGCAGAGAGCAGAGATAACTTCTTAGGGAGTGCAAATTAGTTGGGTTTGATGAGGCATAAGTGGCTTATGATTAGATTAACGTTGTTCAATATGGTTAGTATCCTGTATCTATAATTTAGTTTCACCAAGGCGGTTTTTACTGCCGCCACTCAACTATTGGATGTCCCTCCGGGATTTGCGCCCATTAGTCAGTAGAATAATGGAAGGAAACAGACTTACAGACACTCGCCTATGGAGTCATCATCGTATTCGTATAGTTTGCCTTTTTACTTGTTTGTTTGGTCTTACTGGTACCTAGTTTAGTCATTTATTGAGGATATTATAATATTTCTTGAGCAACGTTTTCTCCTGAAAACACTTTTCATCGACCGTTTGTTTGGGCTCGGGCTGGAACTTTCAACTTTGAATGAAAAATGGGGCATCATAATATAATTATTTGGATTTTAGTAGGTTCAACGTACAGCGCCATTTTAGGCTATCTATTTCTAGTTCTTTATATTTTTACGAGTTTCTTTTTCAACGAGATTTCTATTATTTTATAGGTCATGTGAATTTTTACTTTAATTGCTCAAATGTTTATTTAAATAATCAATTATTGAAATTATCAGTTTTATTGACATTGAACGATTCAAGTTTCGCTAGTTCAGTTCAATAAATCGTTCTGAAACTTTATAGCTTTTGGAAATTCCAGACGTTCTCCAAACGTTCGCTATATTTTATTCGAGATTTTTCCTTATTTTGTTTTGTATGTCTGTGAAATATGTTCCTCTTTTCGACGTTCCCTTTTGTTTTCGTTACCAGTTGCTCATTTACTTGTTGCCTATTTCAGATATTCAGTATTCAGTGAAAACTACTGTTTATTCGCTATTCTGTTCTACTCCCGTCATCAACGACCTTGTTGTCCATAATGTCGGATTTGAGGTTGGTTTTTTTTCGTAGTTTCACATGATTTTAGATTCGGTTATTGCTGTCAAGTTAAGCCTCTGCGGTTAGAAACGAACAGAAATGCGTCATAGCCGGTCGTTGGGTTTTAGATGATGTGTTATAGTCGTTGTTGACCTAGCTTCAAGTCTTTGTTGACCTAGCTACATATGTTTTTCTTCTTTAAATAAGTGTAACGTTGTTTCAGTGACATACCGGTTCCGCCGGCTGGAGCAGCTGACGCGTGGCACCGGGCGCAGGAGGCGATGCAGAAGTTTGGAAGTGCGTCGACTCCGAAACCACCACCGCCACAGCAGCAGAAACCACCGCCGACCCCTACAGCCCAGCAACAGGCTGCCCTCGCCCAATACCCATGGATGGTCGGAGCACTGGGTATGCAATACGGCCCCCCGACTCAGTCCCTTTATTCGACCCCGAATTCGTTCTCAAATGGTTACGGTTCTCCGTGGGCACAGTATCAGCCCCCTCCACCGCCGCCTCCTTCCCAGATTCAGCAACAGTGGGGTGGTTATCAGCAGCAGAGAAGTAAGTATCAGCCATATCAGAAGAACCAGCAGCAGCAGCAAAAGTCATCATTCCTTCCGTTTAAAATTGGAGACCAGCCAGGAGCCGCAACGCAGCCGAAGAAGCCAGCTTATTTGAACAACTTTGTGCCAGCGAGTAGTAATACGTTGTCAACTGGGACGGCTGTGCATAAGTTGGGACAGAGGACGAATCCCGCCGCTCTTAAGGGAGTACCTGAGAGCGCAGTGTGAGTTTTACAGTTTTGATTTTACAGTTTTGTTTGATGCAGACCCATATACATTTGATTATGATGACAGGTATTTCGTATTGAAAGTGGCTTCGACGAAATAATGTGACAGAATATCCACCCGTATGGCATAAGAAAAAAATGATACATGTATTTAAATGTGTGTCGAGTGTTGAGAGTGAAGTTTGTGCTTTTGGTACCTAATGCTTTACATGTGATACTCTATCTGTTTGTTTCAGTCGCTACATGGAGCGGGCTCGTCTTGCTGTTGATCCGAAGGACTACGACAAAGTTACCGAGTATCTAAAGAAGAGACTAGATCCCCTCATCCAGTCGGGGGCTGTAGTCAGAGTCGATTGGGATAGGGAGCCTCTTCCCCATGAAGTCAACTTCCAGATCAAGACCGGTTGGACACCGGCAGCGCAGCTTAGGCACACTCCAACGCAGCTTGGCAAGGGCCTGGCCAATGCGCCGCAGAGGGCTCCGTCGCCTAGGAATGCTGCGAGGAAGAGGATGTCGTCTAGCGGGTCCCCCGAGGGAGATGTTAATAAGGTTGATAGGGGGAATATTTGTAGGGCTTGTAAGCAGGTCGTCGATGCTGCTTGTGTACAGTGGGATTCTGCGTTGATGTAGAATTCAGCTTGTTTCGAAACGTAACATTTTGTCAAAATTCTTACTATTTGTTTCAGAATGCTAAAAAGACTAAAAGGGAGAAGAAACTGGAACGTCAAAAGTATCAGGAAGAGTTGAGAAAGGCCCAGAAGGCGTCCAATGTGTCTAAGCAGGTAATGCGTGGTTTGAAATGAGCTTCTGGATAATTACTTTTTTTCTGTAGTTTTAAAGTGAAGGCGAATTGAATTGTGTTGCATAATGGTTTATATAGTGTGGTATCTTGGTTCTATAAGAATATTGAGTGTTTTAGCAGAGTAATAAGACGAAGGGATTGAAGGAGAAGTGGGCGTTGGAGTTGAGCGATAGCAAGAAGGACGAACGAGCAAAGAGGTTTGTCTGTTCGTGTCTTTTATACGTCTGTTCAGTACTTGAATCTTTTTAAGTGCTTTTCTGCCTTTGTACTTTTTATCTTACATACCATTAGTAGGGCTTGTATTTTGTATTACATCTAAGAGTTTGTAATTATAAAATCCATTGTTAAAAAGAGAAAGAGTGAGAGACTGATGTCAAATCGTTCAGGTTTGCCAGCTGGCAACCACCAACACCAACAACTTCCGCACTCCACACACATCGCCACAGCAGACAGATCGTGAGAGGAACATGTCAAACAGTGGAGAAGTCATACTTTAGATTAACTACGGTGGGTTTATTTGGAATTAAAAAAAAACGGATTTAGCCTAGACCTATTTCTTTTGTTGTATGTGCGAGTGCCCCGGTCTTGGTTTATTATTTCTGATAAGTTATATAGTTGGTTGGTTGTGCGAGAATGCATCTGTCAAAATTTGAAAGTTGGTGATTCCAGGCTCCCGATCCCTCACAAGTGCGACCGTTGGATGTGCTTCAAAAGGCACTAGAGATGGTGAAGAAGAAGTACAAGAATGGAGCCGACTATCGATATCTGATCGGACAATTGAAGAGTATACGACAAGATCTGACGGTGTGTGATTTTGATGGAGCTTCTCATCAGCCGCTTTTTGAAACTTATTTTGAAAAACTACATTCCCTTACATTATGTGCAAATGATTAGGGAACAAATCGCCCCAAAATCGAGCTTCTTTAGTATAAATACACAGGATTGCAAATGTCCACCATGCATTTCAAAATCCGAATGTTATGCGGCTTTAAAGTCATATATCCGAACATATAGCGTTTAATTTTCCAATTTTTTTTTGTCAGGAGATGATATAGTTTTGAGCAAGTTGTGACTTACTTTCGGTCTCCAGGTTCAACGTATCCGAAACTGGTTTACTGTTTTGGTTTACGAAACGAATGCCCGTATATGCTTGGAAAATAAAGACCGAGAAGAGTTCAACCAGTGTCAAAATCAGGTGGGTTTATGTGCTCACATCCGCGGTGTAAAGAGAGTAAATTAATTGATCGTTAGCTAAACCTCAATTTAGTCATTAGTGTGTTCAGTGAGGCAAACTATGCTTTGCGTGTAGTTTTCAAGTAGAATAAATTGTGATGAGGTGGGTTGTCTGTAACATATTGTTAGAAAAGGGATGTTATATGTTGTTTCGCTCAACTAATTAAAGGGTCGCAGCCACTTCATTATCGCCGCCTTTTTACTTCAATTATCAATAAATATAAAACGATACCTAGAAAAATACCTTGAGTTTTGATTTTTGACAAAATGGGGTGTTTTCTAAATCGCAACGGGGCTTGGCCGGTTGCCAATGATGACAATACAAAGAAAAACCGGGGAAGAGGGAAAATGTCTGATCTACTGTCTCCGTTGTCGTTGTCATACTGTACCTTATCAAAACACATCCGAGGGGATTTTTTTCCCTGAGTTAAATTTTCAGTAAATTGACACCGGAATGGTATTTTTCTAGGTGCTTTTTTCATTTTTATGGATAATTGAAGTAAAAAGGCGAATCTGAAGTGACTGATCCTTTAAGCTAAATGTAACAATTCACCTTATTTGCTTGTTTCCTGCAAAAGCTAAATTTTTTCCTAATTTTCTTCTTTTGTTTTCTATATTCCTCGAATGAATTTATCGATTTCAGTTGCGAGCTTTGTACAATGAAGTGAGTGATTGCCCGAACGAGTCGGAATTTGTCGCATATCGGTTATTGTACTACATTTACATGAACAATTCCACCGACATTCTTACTTTGTTGAGGAGTAAGTCTTTCATTGGGCTTCATTCGAGTGCGAAATGATTAGAGCGTGTTAACATGTGGTTGTTTGCAAGGTAGCAGCCAAGTAGCTGAGTTCAGCCAGTAGCTTTCTTATTTGGACGGGTTTCGCGGGTGCTGTCCGCTTTGGTTTTTTTTCGAGATTTAGTTGAGTAAGCAAACACCGAAGTCAAACTACTTTCAAATATGTTACCTCATCTTATGAGCTTAATAGAGTAATAGGTAATCTATGTCACACATTAATACATTTCCAATCAGATTAGCTATTCTTCTAGGTATCAGTGAACAACAGTACACTGGTGACTGTATCCGCTTTGCTGTGGAGGTACGCGAGGCGGTTGCCAATGGCCTATATACACGCCTGTTCCGTTTGTACGAAAAGGCTCCCAAGATGTCCTCCTATCTATTTGATATGTTTGCAGAGAGGGAAAGGAAGAATGCTTTAACTGCATGTGTCAAGGCGTAAGTGGATTTTCTTGTTGCTTTCGGAAAATTTGTAGTTTAGTTCTCATTTGTCAGTCTTTGAGTATCATGTACACCCGTTCACAGAAGTTAATGAACATTGTATTTGTGTCACGGGTACGGGTTTTAATCTCCTTATTGTGGGTATTATCCATGTGTATTTGTTTTTGGTTATTGTAGTAATTATTGAAAGGCGATGGATGAGTGCATGTAATTAAACATTTTTGCTTCTTTCAGTTACCGTCCATCGCTGAAGCTCTCCGTGTTCGCTAATTGGGTGGGATTGGAGGAACAAACGGCCGTTGATTGGCTGAAGACTCTCGAGGTTGAGTGTACGGTAGGCGGACAATTGGACTGTAAATCACTTGCCACTAAGACATTCTAAGATATATATATATGTCTTTTAATATTTATGAACATATGTACCGTTTGAGAGTTGAATAGGGTTCTTTCCCCTTGGTTCTCGTGATCTATTAAATCGTCCATCGTGGAAATCCCTATGCTAAACAGCTAAACTGTGTAGGGAATTTGGAGGGTTGCCTCTAAATGAGAACTATAAAATTATTGTGAAATTAAAAAGCACTAACTTGATGTGCATTTGCGTGTAAAATTTACATTCTAAATATTGAGGGTTTTTTTTGTGGTTTCTATCCCCATGCTATTAGCCCGCCTTGGAAATTTTATGCAAAATGCAACTTCTTTTTGTGTATTATGTAGCTTCTGATATGGAATGGAAGTGTCTGCGCTGTCCTGAACAGTATTGTTAGTTCAGGTTACATGGGTACAGTCGTGTGATTCGTTTAGGTTTATTGCATTGAATACTGTGGTAAGTTTCAGAGAATAGAGCAAAGTTCATAATTAGACCCAGGAAACACAACGGGTTTATTTCGTTTACATATTTTAGATTAGACTTTAGAATATTATCTTATTTTTATTTCTACATTTTCCTTGTAGTATATTGTTATACAATGATCTCGTGTCGAATAAAGGGACGCTTCATGGCCTGTGTGCATTTTTCTGTCTTTCTGTTCTCCGTTGCGATTACGGTAGTATTGTGCAGTGTGCTTGTGTGGTACCTCTTTAGCCACGTCCAAATTGCGGTTTTGGAATTTTGCCAGATTGTTTTTGATAGAGGAATTATTATTTTTATATGCCTTTCGATTCGAGTAGATATGTGAAAAAATATGAATATGAATGGAAAAAATGTAGTAAAATTTAATTTAAAGTTTTTGTTTTATGGTCTATACGTCGTTTTTATTTTCGTTTGCTCTTGATGTCCGCATATTAATTTAAAGCAATGAAATTTCTGGTGACTGGATTCATAATATTTTCAGAATGTCCTTCTATGAGCAAGCGGGTAGCAGTGCAGCCGGGCAGGATCACAGACGTACATGGGACACGAAGGAATATGAATTGAAAGCGGCAGAGAGGTGCGAATCATTAGTAGAATACTCATTTTCGGGATTGAAGTTTGCTAGCCAGATCCCTTCTGTTTAGATCGTTGCACTATCACTTCAAAACGTGCACAATGTAGTGTATGAATTGGTTTTGTGTTGAATCCTCATGTTTGAGTTTGATTGTCGTTTTATGGAAACTGAACCTGACCTACTCACTCCCTATTATAAGAATTTCTCTCTTGACCTGAACATCGGAACCTTTTCAATGAGTTGTTACGTTCAGATTAATTCTCGAGAAGGAGCTCGAGGATATCAAGGCCAAAAAGGCGAAAGGAGTACCAGGCCCGAAACGTGATCTGCTCAAAGCGAGAGACTATAAGGTAAGGTATTCTTGAGAAAAACGTTCCGCGAAAGTTTGTCTGTCCATGCTTGTTCAAGACTTTCCCCGGCCTTCATTTTCGAGTGCTCGTCTTTCCTACTGTAAGCTCCCACTTCGCATATTCGAATGTGAGTATGCTAATTACTTTTTTTTATGCAAATTTTTAGTGCGTTGATCTTTATTCTAATGTGAAAACGGGTATGTTTCAAATAAGATTTATTTGAGGAGTGTTGATTTCACGAAGATTAATTATATATGGTTATTATGTTTCTCCGCATTTGTTTTATTTTGTTTGTATTGACTTACTAATTCCATTGTGGATTTGGTGAATAATTGTGCATAAAAACATGTAATCTTCCTCTGTAGGTCGACTTGGAGTCGAAGGTCGGTCGGAGTGTGGTGATCAATAAGACGACACCATCGGCCGAGTCTGGAGGATACTACTGCGATGTGTGCGATTGTGTGGTTAAGGTCGCGAATTACATTAATTACTTTTTATTTATTTAGGGCACGGTACTAATTACTGTTCTGTCTTTTCCAGTAAAGGGACGGAAAACGACAGAAATTCGCAGTGATAATAGCAGTTTTTTAATTGCTGTGTTCTTGAGTGAAGCTGTATAGATTATATAGCTTGTATTGTCTTTCCTCTCCAGGATTCCATCAACTTTCTCGACCACATCAATGGCAAGAATCACCAGCGGAATATGGGAATGAGTATGCGGGTGAAGAGGAGTACTGTAGATGATGTGCGGGAACGGTTCAAGATCAAGAAGCAGGAAAGTGAGTATTTTGGAAGATCATCGTTTGATATATTTGTATCATCATTTCGATTCAATTATTGTGGGGCTAATTGTATGGGGTTACTGGGTTTTGCTACCCGCATTGTTTGGGTATGTCAAGGAGATGAGTTGAAGCAAACCTAATACCCCAGTGAATGTGATGATTGTGATTTTGTGCTGATCATGTGTGTTGGTTCAGTTTTATTCTTAATTTTCTTCTGCGATGATAAAGCATATCTCAATGCTACTTGTAGTTGACTACAAGAAGCGTGAGAAGGAGATCGAAGAGCGTTTGGACGAGATAAAGGAGGAAGAGGCCAAGATGAGCGATTACAAACAGGAGAAGAAGCAGGAGAGGAAACGGTGGGTTGTTGATTTTGAGGAGATTGAAAGGAACAAGTAGCTATTTTAATTATAGAGACAGAGAGATAAGCAGTGAAATAGCATGATTCGTGTTGCGTCAGATGACGTACCGTTTTGATCCGGGGATCGATACCTTTCTGACAAGTAGATTGTTTTTCGTGCGACTTCATTTTCCGTACCACTGCTGGCAAGAAAAACTAATAGTAATAGTGTATATATATAACTTTTCCTTTCAGAAAGCGCGAAGTTGTTGAAGATGATGGAGTAGCCCCGGATCTGGACCCAGAGATTGCTGCCATGATGGGTTTTGGAGGGTTTGGATCGTCAAAGAAGAAATAGAAAGAAGATTGAGGACATTAGAGGAGCGATACTTGTAGGCCTTCTTGACTTTTCTTATGTCGGATCACGTCCTACTTGAGCAAGTTTTATTGCCACGCGACATGCTTTTACACTTTTACTAGTTTACAAACGTCGGCCCTAGTTTAATGAGGCTCGACGTCCATTTCAAACCCCTAATTACTGGGCTTTTCCAGTATTTCTCTGTTTCTCTAGCACTATTGTTCTTATTGATTGTTGTTGTGTACATATGGATCTCGCAAGTAAAGTGCTGACGATACTAATTCTGATTGATGATGCCAAATAATTGGGTTTTATATCCACGTATATATTTTTCTCCAAAATTTTATTGCTAGATTGTTTTTACTATCGTGCTACGTGTTTGCACCATCAGGTATGGTTGTGCTTGTATTATCTTTTCCTTGTTTAATTGTTATGTCCTTAACACTGGGGACTTATTTATTTATTCTTTGTGCGGTCATCGCTTTACGTGTACGTGTGGATGGAACATTTCTTTGCAATGTGTGTTTGTTGTAGATGCGACTCCTCCCGTCTCTCCCACTGGGTGTTATCCTGGTGCTTGCGACTGTGGTGCTCTGCATCGCGGCCCAACCCGCAACGCTTGACGAGAAGATTAAGACCCTCCAGGAATGGTTGTACAAGAAGCCGGTGGTGAATCTCAACATGGACAGGTACCGTAGTTCTATACATTTGCGAAATTTATTGCCTCTCCCTTTGAACCTTACAGACATTCCTACATACATAGGATCTACAGTGTCTTTGGATTTACGCAAACTGTTTTTATTTTATTTTGTCGAGAGGCATGTTATGTATATGTGAACACTCTTTGAATACTTATACTTATTGTTGCAGATGGCGCACGTTGGTCCGATCGCAACCCCGCAACTACTCCATGTTCGTCATGTTCACTGCCCTTTCACCGGGAGTCAACTGCCCAATTTGCAAGTGAGTTGGTTATGTGGCTCGGGTAGAAGTGTCTAGCTTACTGTTTACTTCGAGTTATGTGCTTAATTTTCGATGAAAATTTTAATTTATATTGCAAGAATTATTCACTTGTATAAATAGGGTTCTATATGATTTTATTAACTTTGTGTGTTCAGTAAAGAGTTGTCTACATACCTGGATAGAGTTGTATACTGTAGTTATGCAAGTTATGCTGACAAAAGAACAATTGTCCTTGACTCAGTACAGCTAGGTCAAGTCTGAAATGAAGTCCAGAAGTTCTGAACTGTATCTGGTTGATTCAGACCCGCGTATGATGAGTTCCACATTCTGGCCAACTCGTTCCGTTATGCCTACCCCGAATTGAAGTCTCTCTACTTTGCCGTTGTCGACTACGAAGAGGCTCCCAACATCTTCCAGCAGGTATGATTCGTGTTTTCATTGACGACATTTCTTCTTCTGTTCAGATCTCGATTATTTTTGCGGAGCCACGCGGTCGTTGCGCTCATTGGCTCTGGATAGAGCAGTGTTTGCACTTGAAGCGAGCACATCAGTATGTGACAATTTTTCAGATGAATTTGAACACTGCCCCCGTGCTCTACCACTTTGGCGCGAAGCTCTCGTCGAAGAGAAAGCCAGACCAGATGGACTTCCAGAGACAGGGCTTCGATGCCGACGCCATGGCCAAGTTTGTAGCAGACTACACTGAGGTTCAGGTGAGGAATACTTATGACACTTTATATCTTTATATGGTACTTACTGAGTTATGTCACTACTCACTACTGTTATCAGCCTGCTCGGCGCATTAGTCGTGGTTACGGTACACTTCAGTAACGACATCCTTTCGCTTTGTGATTGTCGGTATAATGCAAGAACAGTTCTGGTAGGAGTGCTGATCGGTCTCATCTAGCACTAATTGTTTCTCTATAGGTATACGGTACTCATGATTCATGGTATTGCAGATTCGCGTTCTCCGTCCTCCCAACTACGCGGCTCCGGTGGTTGTTCTCCTTCTTGTCATGCTGGTCCTCGGACTTCTCTACATGAGAAGAAACAACCTGGAATTCCTCTACAACAGAACATCGTGGGGACTTGTGTGCCTGGTGAGCAATTTGAATCAATTCACAAAAAGGAGTTGTTAACTGTGTAGTCAGTGATCTGTTGATCTGTGTTTTATGAATGAACGACAAGTAATCATTTTTAACCAATATCGTCAATTATCTACATTTCAGACCATTGTGTTTGTGTTCATGTCCGGTCAGATGTGGAACCATATCCGCGGTCCTCCTTTCGTGATGAACAACCCGAACACACGAGAGACGAGCTTCATCCACGGAAGCACTCAGTTCCAGGTATGTTGATTTGATGGTAGTTTGGTGGGATTACAAAAGTGACTATGGATACAATGATATTATAGTCTTTAATTGCTAGAGTTAGTATGATGGGAAGGCATTAAAATCTCCTATGTGAAGATTGTCAGTTAATTAAATAAAATACATTGCAGTTGGTCGCCGAAACCTACATTGTTGGTATTCTCTACGCGGCAATCGCTCTCGGTTTCATCCTGATGAATGATGCAGCTGATGCGAAGGTCTGTATTCTATGTGTGTGTGTGCGTAGTTTGTCTGTCTCCATTCTTTCGTCTCCGACTGCTTTATCTTATTAATTTCATACGTTTTCATACCCATTAGTCTTTCGTATGACATATTTATCTGAGTGCGTTTCCTTCGATCTAATTGTATTTCTATTACAGGTTGAGAAGGACGGCGCGGGTGCTAAGGGACGCAAGGACAAATCTTTCCAATTGATCTCCCCCAACAGTCAGTGATTATTCTCTCTTTTGTGGATATTGTTCACTAATAAGCATTAGAGTAATAAGAGAGAGAGCATATAGACAATGGCAAGTATGCATTTCTCGAAGTAATTCGTAAAAGCTTCATAGAAACTTCTGTACATTTACATACAACATTTATGAGCACGGGAACCCCTTCACAGCTCCGAACTGTAGATTTGGGACGAGTGTCCCCAGTTATCAAAAATAGAGTATTCAGATATCTACTTCTGATCAATAACAGCTTATAATTCTTTCAGTGATGGTGTTCGTTGGACTCGGTATGGTGACCGTCTTCTTCTCACTCCTTCTTTCCATATTCCGTTCCAAGTACCAGGGATACCCCTATTCTTTCCTCTTCAGCTAAATAATCTGCACGCAATGTACAAACTGGTTAGGAAATGTGTCTGTGAAGAAAAACTGTTCTGCCAGCCATTTTACGCCCCGTAATAAGCAAATTCTGTCTGTGTATGAACATTCTTCCTAAAATTGCCCCAGTATTTGTTGTTGTTTTTTGTTGATATTATTCATTAATAAGTTGGTTCTTCTGGGTTTTTTTGTACTTATTGTTTTCTTTTATCCGTAGTATTTATTGTCTCAGAAATGTGATCAATACGTGTCTATTTCTAGCTTTTTTATTAAATTGTTTGCTTGTTCAAACTTTCAAACATACCTTTTAGTCGAGCGTTAAAATCTATTCAAATCATAAATACAAATACGAGCATTAAAACCGTACATACACGAACACGATAAATCACAATCGGAGTAGGAAGTAGGAAAGGACACTAACATAAAATGTCACGCGATGGGTACGCGTAGGCAAGCGCTATAACTATATACAGAAAATACGATCGGCTGAGGTATAATAACAAAGTGGTACTTAGGCCCATACTATGTTGAAGAGCTTTTTCGAAGTTGATCAAGCTCCGGACCTTACTCCGCCATTAGAGAATACGGCACGAGGTGTGTAGGACACATGCATTACAAAGTTTAGTACAAGAGGTGGGCGAATCACCGGAGTAGGTCGATCATGGTTTCTTCGTCTGCTGCACCACAAGGAGTTAGACCGTCGGCGTTAGGCCGCGTGCGATCCGCGCCTGCAGCTAATAGCAGGCGAGCTGCTTGCTCACGGCCACAGTACGCAGCTGAAATTGCAAAATGATCTTTCCCCACTAATTAAAAAAAAAACAATATGAACACCGAGCTCAGAGCTTCTCAATCTAATGGCAATTCCTCCGGGGAATTACATCGCCTAGAGACTGATACGGCAATCGTGTAATGCAAGAGAATAAGGTGCGATGTGATCATGAGCCAGCCGACTTACCAAAGTGTAACGGAGTGTTACCCTCCGGATCGGTTACATTTACGTCCGCGCCCTTGGAGATCAGCCATTCGACAACCGAATCGGCCCCGTTGTCGATCGCCCATTGAAGGGCGGTTAACTGGAATAAACGGCATTAAAATATGGAACACGATATCCAGCCCTTAATCAACGTTTTCCTCTCCCATTTGTTGTTGGCAATTATCTGCATTGTAGCTCAAAGAAGTCGCCTTGGCGAAGACATAGTACGGTACGGAATAGATTATTTGCAGTTTTCGATTAGTTTAACAAAAACGGAACATCTTTACTAAGAAGATACAGGCATGCGCACATACTCCTAAATGCTCATCAGCGGTCTCCAGGAGTGAAGGTTCTTCTCTGAGAAGGCAGCTGGCTGTGTCGACGTCACCTGCTTTACATGCCACAAACCACAGTGCCCGAGTTCTCGATTGGGGATCGTCACTGATAGGATCACCCTAAAACATCGTTTTATGGAGAAGGCCAACTTACGAGGAAGCAAAAACACTTATAAAACAGGTTACAGCTAGAATAGAAAGTCTCTAGGCGCTACCAACGCAACGACCGTGATAGTGATTACCTAACTGGGTTGTGTATTTATATAGGCTTCGACACGTATAGACATTTCTTGTATGAGTACTGAATGACTGATATAGAGCGAATTCCTATAGAAGTTCCACAGCTGCCGAGAAAAGTCGAATGTTGCCAACTCCGCAAACAACCCTCACCTCAGACTGTTGTTTGGGTCTGCTTGGCCGCAGTCCTAGTCCTTGTTGAGATGCACAATGCACAGATGGGTCCCATCCAAGACTGAGAGAAGCCACCAAGTCGGTGTACCTGGTTAATTGGGGACTGGTTAGACGTGAGGCATTACAGAGAAAACACCGGAACAGCGAACATACAGTATACGACCAAGCTATAGTACGACTTTCATGCATGCGTAGGCGTGAATAAAGTGATCCTAACAAAGGAAAGAATAGGAGTTATAATGTCAATACGTCGGTAGAAGTGTAGAACACTACCCCATTTTGCAAATATACTACCCCAAAATAAAATATACTACCACATGGGAAAATACTACCCCTGCAATATGCTACCCCGGAAAATATACTACCCCATTGTAGAATACTACCCCCAACTTATTTTACATGACTACCCCCGAACTTATTTTACATGACGACCCCAAACTTATTTTACATGACTACCCCACCTAGTTTACATGACTACCCCACTTATTTTACATGGCTACCCCACTTATTTTACATGGCTACCCCACCTATTTTACATGACTACCCCATCTGCTGTGTTACTTTATGTTGGGGTAGTATTTTGCAAAAATTTTCCGGGGTAGTGTTCTACCGAAATAGGGGTAGTATTTTTCCAAGTAGTAGTATTTTTCGAAAATGGGGTAGTGTTGTAAATGTTTACCTGAGCGGACTACTTGGCTACCCCATTTTAGGGAATATGCTACCCCATTTTAGGGATTTTACTACCCCATAACCTGGGGTAGTTTTCGTAACTGGGGGTAGTATTTTTACATTTTGGGGTAGTATTTGTGCAGAATATTTTTTCGAAAAAATACTACCCCTTTGTTGTGGGGTAGTCTATTCCCGATTTGGGTAGTATACTACACTGGGGTAGTATTCTACATTTTTACCCAATACGTCTCAATTTATAAGATTCAAGTAATATTTGAAATTTCCTAGCTAAACACGGAATGCTCACGTAAAAAAAAACAAGGACTAAAGATATTTAAAGGTATACAAACCTGGTCATTGCCATTGCCTTGCTGATCTGTCCAAGTGCTTCCCAGTACTCGAATTTCTTTCGACCCTTTGGGTCCCAAATCGCCGGACGATGTGACGGATCTTGAAAACGAACAAATTAAGATAACAACAGAGATAAATCGATAAATGGAATCCTATCTCCCTATCCAAGAAGACTCAGGGGCAACGTAACTATTCCCCATGTCTCACACAGAAGGCTAGTGATCCCAACAGACAACATAATTCAAATTTCAAAACATTTACAATGATAATGTATGAGTTACGGTTTCCGAGCAAAAAGAATCCCACCAGCTGGTCCACACATCGACTGTTTGTAACATCCGTATAGTTTCAGTAATGTTTGTTGATCGATTTTTGTTACATTACTCTGGACAAAATTACTGGCAGACTGGAAAATTGCCTCGGTTTCTGGAGGTACATAGTCTTCTTCGGCATCTGATCTAAAACTATAATAAATCAAATACAAGCGGTACAACAAGTGTCCACTTGAGGGTTAGAGAAGAGGTACAAAGGAGAAGTTATAAAACTGACAGTTAAATGCGCACGAATTGGATATTTTGAGTGCTACCTATACCTAGATCGAATAAGGTAATCTTTAACAAAGCACATGAGAAAAGAACTGCCGTGCGTAATGGGTACTGATAGACTTGTAGAACAAAATGCAAAGCCCACCTCTGTGATCGACTTCCTTCTGCTCGGTCAAAATCCGTCGAAGAGTCACCGCTACTACCCTGCCACCATCGTGACAAACCAATCACAAACATGAATAGCCGCGAGCACTGAAAATATAAAGATATGGGATCTCATTTAAGAAAAGAAGTCAAAATGGTTAAACAAATAAGCTCGCATGAAATGGTCATGAAAGTATCGATGTGATGAATACACGAGAGATTGGCGAGAATACATCAAATATATCAATTGTTCATTTAAACAAAAAATCACAGATGTTACGAGTCATTCATGCAAATACAGCACTGAAAGATGGAAGTGGTCTCTCCAATAATAAAAGCACTCAACATATGAAGCTATCAAACCATGTATTACTGCAACGTTAATGGGTATATGGCTTATTCACTGAAGAAATTAGCATGAACAAGAATTCTCAAACAGAACTACAGTAGCCATGACGATTCAATATTCCTAAATGAACCTAGAAGCACAGTTAACAAAGGAATGAAATATATCCCGAAGATTGAGTGAATATGGCTTTAGATTCAGTCTAGAATCATGACTGGGCTTGCTGTGCTTTCCACTTCGCCTCTGTCAACGCTTTGATTGTCACGGCATGAATTGAGGGCATTTCTTCCTTGATCGCATCTTGCACGATTCTATAAGTGTTATTTGCACGTTTTAAAGGGACAGGCCCATCAAAATAAACCTATATTTACGATACGTTCATAATGACTATCAAGCATTTTTATTACAATATATACAAACTAAATTTCACCATTATTCGCCCTAGACAACTTTTTTCCAATGCGCTCAAGGCATATGTATACCATAAAACTGCAGATTTCAAAGCTATATATGCAAATTTTAATCGCATTATAATTTCACGATAAATTTGCATAGACGACAAGGATATTTGCGGCTTTATGGTATACATTTAAAGCGAAATGCTGGCCTCTTTGGAAAATTTGCATATGATAAGCAAATCCTATGTATCCTATGCTAATTTTGTACGCTTGCCGTGGACGATCGTACAAAATTAGCATAGGATACATAGGATTTGTTTATCATATGCAAATTTTCCAAAGGCGCTGGCATTTCGCTTTAAGCTGAGCGCATCGTAAAAAAGTTTTCCATGGCAAATAAATGTGAAATTTAGTTTGTATATATTGTACTAATAAAAATGCTTGATAGTCATTATGAACGCATCGTAAATATAGGTTTACTTTGATGGGCCTGTCCCTTTAAATCTGAGGTACTGTAGCACTAAAATATAATGATCAAGGGCTTACTGCTCAACAGTTCATAAAACAAGGAAAACTGTATAATGTAATCATATCTTATTATATAATAATTACAAACCTGTGAGAGGCAAGGGTCGTCTTTCCAACGAAAGAATCCGACACAACGAGGATTCTGAATTTGGCACCACATCCGTCTGATTCGTCTTCAACTTCCTGAAGTGAAGTGAAGTAAGTAGTAATTGTTTTCCGGCACATATTTGTAATACAAAGCGAAATTTGACAAGTACACTCACATCGGCTTCATTGTCTAGGATAAAACTGTACTGCATCTCGGCGTTTGTATTTTAAATTCGCAATTAGGGGGCGTCGTGGCTCACTGGCAAAGTTCTCGTCTCTCACCCATACGACCCGGGTTCGAATCCCGCCCAGTGCTACGATCTTGCAAACATGCCACGGCGTCGGGAATAAAGTTAAGGCGCTCCCCTTGCCTAGCCTTAGGATGGACGTTTCGCTATGTAATCTCTGTATTTCGTCTTCCCTACATTCGACAAATGGTCACTTCCCTGCCCTCTACCCTCTCTACTACTCTCTACGGGACACATCGGCCAAGAGACACCGACCTGGATTGGAACTATAATGAAGATCGACTTCTGGAAAAAAAAACGGGACCCTGGATTCTACATGCTTAAGTCTATGTGTGATGATTGTATGTCTGAATAAAGTGGTATTCATAAAATTAAGAATTAACACGCAAATTCGTACGCGCAACAAAGAAATATCAATAAATTTTTATGGCTACCTAGTCTAGAGTCTACCTAGTCTAGTTTTACCGCACGCGCGTACGGTAAGAAAAACTGTCAAAGAAACATACCAAATGTACAGGGTTAAGGACAGCAAGTCTTGCCTTCACTTCAGCCTCTGATACCATAATTGCCTGTAATTGAATTGAATAAACATAATAAGTAACGACAAAACCCATACAGGTAAAGCAATTACTGTAAACTAATCCCCAGACGAGAGAATTCATGTCTTACCTCCTAAACTGACTCCAAGTCTTCAAAAATAGATCCATCAAACTATCGAATAAACGACTAAAATAAACAATTCACAGGCAAAAAAAAATAACATTTATTAGGAGTATATATGTAAACAAAAAGGCAGCATAACGATAGTGAACTAATATGAAAAATGGACAAATCTAAACTACATAAAGATGAGTGGTAACAGATTATTAATTCCAAACATTTGTATGTACATAAGGCACACAATATTAGTAAGGATTCTTTGCAATTATTAGAAACATGTTAATTTCGAGAATAAACTATGAACTGGTAAACTAACAATGAAACAGTAGTGAATATGTAGGGTATAACAATCCAGTAAGGCACATAAACAAAAAAAGAATACAATCAAATTAAATTAAATTAAAGAAGAAATGATGGGGAGTCGAGTGAGAGTGAGAAAGCATCGCGAAATAAAATTTGCTCACAGTTCTCTGATTCTGAAGCGGACAAATGATTAGTGTCAAGAAAAAATGGAACATTCATAATTGACACACCAATTGTGAAGCTTAGATAAGATGTTTTATCGAGAAAACTAGGTTCCCTAAAAACAATCAATATCGGAGAAAAATTTCGCTTAAAATCAGTGCATTATCATAATTTCCGCAGCAATATTGCATAAACTTGTATCAAAATTGGGTACACGCTCCTTTTAAATAATAATACACATGTGCAACGAATGGAACAACAAATTGCATCACAAACAAGCAAGTAAACTTTCTGAAGTGACAACGAGCTTAGAAGAAAAGTGAGGGAAAACTAGAGTGAGGTTGAGGTATTACACAAGGCAAGATAAATTTGTGCGATAATCTGAATGAAAATAAAGTAACATTTTTTATATTTTTAAAACTGTTTGTTATCATTATTACCGAAGTTAGCCCCCATCATTTCAAGTAAGATAGATCGATAAAAGAAAACCGACCACAAAGCCAACTAACAAACGTCAATATGATACACAGACTCACAAAATGTAGACTGTAGACTGGAGAACGCGATCACATAGGTGCAACAATCCCAAACACAGGATCTGAAATGCGGGAATATAAGTCGCAAAACAATCTAGTGCTATTTTCACGCAACTAAAGGCGCACTTAAGATGGGAAAAGTTTGAAGAATTCCGGAAAAGGTTGGTTCAAGATGGATGGAAAAACATGCAGGCAAATCAAAATCTACCGAACTGAAATCGTTGTGGGATATTATTTTTAACACTGCCGGATACAAGAATGGATCGCCCGTTCGAAGTTGACCCGGACGGTTGGGGCTAAATAGCGGAAACGGTGTAAAATTCACGTTTCCGGTCCGGTGTCCATCTTGAACAAAACTTCTCCGTAATTCTTCAAACTTTTCCATACATCTGTTACATTGTCATTGTTTCGCAATAAAAACAAAAGATGTAGGCTACAGACAATTGTAATAAATACTACCGAGCCGAGACTTTAAAAGCCATAACAAAAAAAGTGAAATGCTTCAATGCTTACCACTAGAGAATCAGCACTCATGCCTCTCCGAAGATCTTGGCCCTTCTCTGTTTCTCTTCCTCCTCTTCTCTCTTTTTCTTCTCCTCCAATTCCTTCGGATCAGTCGTGCGTGGCTTCAACTGAAGCCGTGGTCGTGGCGGAAGCGGTTCCGCTAGAATAAAAAAAAATTCCCATTTACTGCCCTACACCGAAACAACGGAAAATAACGAACAACAAGAAAAAAAACTAAATCCATTATCATCGTCCATCCCGGTAAAAGCATACAATTGACACAAAAATCCACTAATCCACTTTGGAACTCAGGGCATAAATGATTGCGCCCAACCTTCCTACTGAACAATTATCGGAATAAACCTTACATGGTTGCTCATCGCTCTTCTGTTGGACATCGCCTTCTTCAGACTGCGAGTTTCTGCTCTCCCTTACGTATCCACCTCCCCGATCACTTCTTCCCCCACGACGGCCTCTCTCCACTCCATGCCAGGCAAACGGGTCTTCAGGCCCTGAGGCCCTACCAAACTGTCCTCGCTCACCATTATGATGGCCAGCGTGCTCGCCGCCATACCCACCGCCACCATGACCACCTAGGGAATATTTATCAATTTTGTTTAAAGGGACAGGCCCATCAAAGTAAACCTATATTTACGATACGTCCATAGTGACTATCAAGCATTTTTATTACAATATATACAAACTAAATTTCACATTTATTTGCCATTGAAAACTTTTTTCCGATGCGCTCAGCTCAAATGTATACCGTAAAACCGTAAGTAAGTTTGTATATATTGTAATAAAAATGCTTGATAGTCATTATGAACGTATCGTAAATATAGGTTTATTTTGATGGGCCTGTCCCTTTAAGCGCGTTTATGATGGGGAAAAGTGACGAATTCCAGAAAAAAACCGTTCAAGGTTGGACATCGGAAATGTAAACTTTACTTGTTGGAAAAATGGAGACACCGGGCTCCACAACGAGAACGAGGGTTGGACCATTTTTGGATCTTGGGTTAAAAATAATAATCCCGTAACGATTATGCTGCGGAATTTTTTTGCGTTTCGGCATGTTCGCGAGCGTCCATCGTGAACGGTTTTTTTCCTGGAATTCCCCAACCTTTTCACATCTGGAACGCACCCTTTGGAAAACATTAATACTTAGTTCCGGTTGATAGTGACTTGATTGACTAGCCACGACGATTTGAATTATTTGAAAAAAAAAGACAATATGGGATTCGAATGAAGAACAAGACTAAGCACTAATCCACTAATAATTAATAAATACCTCCTCTTCCACCACGCGCTCCACCTCTGCCACCTCGACCTGCTGGGTCGCGTGGCGTGGCAACATCGACCTTCAGAGGTCTACCTTCAAACATCTGCAAAGAATAAATCGACAGTTAATTATTATACTTGAAGAAAGCCCCCGTAAACAAATAAGAAGATCATACGCACTAACTGTCATGATAGGCAACACACACATATACTAGTGCTGCCGCTAACTTAGGCGCCTCGGCGGACCGGTTATGACACTACATACGACCTGCAGACAAGCATAACATATCAATACACACGTGAGGAGGAGAAATTTAATTTGGGGTCCGAAATGTTCAATAGTATTGGATGATGATACTAACATAACTCATCAACTGTGATGCACGCTACTTATGCTCAAGTGAAATAAAGGTTTAAAAGCACGAACCACTCCTTTGAGGTTTAACATTTTCTGCAACTGTTCGGCCGTATTGACCTGTACATATGCGAACCCTTTGAACTCATCCGATTCGCGATCCCGAACCATTTTCACTTCAAATCTTCGAATCTTAAAAAAATAACAGTCAACATTATGTAGCAGGCAGGCCGACTGGCTAGGGTGCAAGGCCAGTCGGCCTGCCTGTCTCTCTCTCACTAGGCGGATGCTCTCTCACGTTATGTCGATGAGAGAGGGCAACCGCCCTCTACCCTCAGTGTGCCCCACGCTGGTCCAATAGCATGTAACAACTCGCCAGCATAAAGATGTACTTGTCATCTGTGTCCTTATTACATTCTACACAGTATACAATACACAACACTACACAGTATTACGTAGGAAGGCAGGGCGTTGCCTTTCCCCCGTAACGATTACTGTTTATATGCATATGCATACAACCACGAATGGGGAGATGAAATGTCTCGACGACAAAGGCAATACCTCATCGTCATCAATCTCCAATGAACGAAGAATGGTTTCGATATCTCCAAGAACAGCATCACGCGGAAGATTGCCAAGAAATGCCTTGTATGGCGGCTGATCGGGAATGGTGGGTACGGGATGACGCGACATTATCTGAAAACAACAAGCACAATTACTTCACATTCCAGTCTGGCAAACGAAGGTTTGCACGAAACATATCCTATTATATAAAGTTGGGAGCTTTGTTTGTTTGTGTGTTTGTTTGATTGTACGTTTGGATGATGAGCGTTACGCTCAGGAAGTAGGATTGGTTCAGTAGTTCATGTTCCCATGCACTGATCCATCTCACATCCCGAGCGTCCCTCTCACAAAAGCCCGAAAAAAGCTGCACATATGGAATGCGTGTGCCGTATTAGACGTGCGAGTTGGCGGCGCTCAAAGTACTAGGAAAAAAACTACAAAGAACATGCAGATCTAGAGCAACAAGAAGAACAACGAAGCGAGGATTTTTGCATATGATCCATACTCTAATTTTCTGTAACTACTTTTGAAACCACGTTTCACGTATACATAAAATAAATGTAATAGAAAGTCGCCTCGGGCGGCGTAGCCGGCTGGTAAAGCCGCGTTCTAGTTGGGAAAAGTTGTGGAATTCCGGAATTCCACCGTTCGAGATGGGACACCAGAAACGTAAATGTTGTCCGCTATTTAACCCTAACCGTCGGGGTCAAGCGCATTTTTGGCGACTGCAGTGGTTAAAAATATAATTCCACTACGGTATTTTTGCTTTTCCACGCACGTTTTTCCGTTCAACTCG
This sequence comes from Pelodera strongyloides, assembly GCA_036852015.1. Lineage (NCBI taxonomy): Eukaryota > Metazoa > Nematoda > Chromadorea > Rhabditida > Rhabditidae > Pelodera > Pelodera strongyloides. Next base: position 221,966 of record JAANDG010000019.1, read on the forward strand.
AACGGTGGAATTCCGGAATTCCACCAACTTTTCCCCAACTCGAATGCGGCTTAAGCATATACTTATCACACAGCGCGCAGTACATTATAAAAAGCAAATCTTGTGCGTGCGTTGTCGTCGGGCGAAAAAATTCGGATTAAAAATTCATTCCCAAAATCGAGTATAAAACACATTTTTCGATGTGCAGTTTTAAAAATACTGTAAGCGTTGCGGTTTCCGCGAGCGTTTTTTTGCAAGACAGTGTGTAAATCCCGGAGATGCAGACGGCTAGGATGGTGCATTCGATTGATGGCGTTCGCACCGCACACTTGTCGTTGCGCCAACGCGATGATAGGTGTTCGTTTTGCATGTGTTTTGTTGTTCGCATTGCTCGTGGTTTGATTGAACTGTTTACTTCCGTTTTCGGTCATCTTGTATTCTCACTGCTTTCACTTCATTCAGTCTCATTTGCAGATGTCTGACCGTCGACCCAGTGGCCGCGGACGCGACTCAAGGGATTCCCGAGATGATCGCCGTCGAGATGACTCAAGGTACTGGGTTATTACGTTTCCAGGCTAATTTGGCTGGAGTAGAGCCCATAGTATGTTGTGTTTCTTCAGTTCATTCATACCCGTAATGTATGTAATCAAAGTGTTGTTTCAGATCGTCACGCAGGACAGAATCATCCCGCGACCACAGAAACTCTTCCTCTATGGGTGGCAGTGGCGATTTTGATAGAAGTAATCGTGGTTCTGGAACAGGTTCCGGTGGCACACAGCAAAGGCATCCTCAGCTCACTGGACAGGCTTTCTCTGAGAGCGAGCTTCTGCATGAACTCCCCAAGAAGAAGTTTACCGGCCGGTAAGTGTGTATGTCTTAAGAGAGCACTTTCACAAGACCTTAACTTACTATGTCCGAATAGGTGATTCGTTGTGGCATGTTTATACGTCCTAAATTCCAATCAGTGTCTTCGCACCCTCTTTAATTCCACTATTCCATATTAAGAGGCGTTCATGTTTTTAAAAGCTTGTTTCCGTGTTTTAATCCTTTATCTTTAAGTTGCCGATTGTTCGTGGGAAATTTACCTAATGAAGTTAAAGACGAGGAGCTAAAGGAACTGTTCAAACCGCATGGAGAGATAGCGGAGTGCTACCTTTCAGGAAAAGGTTTCGCTTTCCTGAGAATGGTAAGTGATTCTGTGACTCTGAACCATACCGTATCCAGTCCAAGATAATGTCTGTTCATTTAGATGTGTGCATCTCTGACTTTTAGCTGCCTAACGGGCTATTTGGAGTAGAACTTACCGCGCGCCAGACTTTCATTCACTCTGGTACATATACTCTGATTGCTGCATTTCTATAGAATGCGATTGTTTCCGTTGAAATTCCCTAGAGATGACACATTTTTCTTGTAGATGTTCGAAATCTGGGCATAAACCAATGTGTAAAATTATGTGTAATTTGATGAAACGTATTGTTTTGATGCCGACCATCCCTGGATAAGTTTTCTACCCATGCCCATACTGTCAACGTTCATCTACTTAGACCGCTGCCTGTACTGTGAAATGTAAAGCCTATACCTAAAAACCAGTTCATATTATGTGCAGAACAACTTTTTTCTAAATTGAGACAACCGCTGCCTGTACAATGAATTCTAAAGCCTGTACCTAAAAGCCAGTGCATATTATGTGCGGAACAACTTGTTTCTACGTCGAAACACCTCCGCGAAGAGACTTCTAATTGATGCAAGAAAAATTGTAGTATGACGAGATGTGCTCATATCGATTAAGTTTAATATTTCTTTTATTTTGAGCATTGTCATGGGTGAATTCACACGGCGCTTCTATCCTGACTTGATATTATGCAGGCTATCTTCCTGAGAACTTTATTGGGGGAAGTAGAATGTTATTTCTACTCATATTGATGGGTTCCTAAAGGGCCGTTCGAAATAGGTAGAAAAGTTCACGGAAAAATAGGTTCAAGATGGATCCGCAAGAAAAGTTAAGAATGAGAGACAACATACATACGACCATTGACCACTTGGTGTCGTTGTAGTGACCAAGCTTCCCCGAAAACCGTCGTGGATTGGTCACCACATATGTCACAAAACGGTCACAGTCACAAACTAGACAAAAAAATTGTTTGGTGTCCGGCCAACCACGGTCTTTTCTGTGGTTTCGGAAAGTTATTTAGTTTTCCTGTGTATGCAGCCGAAAAACGATTGTGTACGTTCCTGAATCTACAAAGAAAAACAGAATATCAGTATATCTGTTATCTGTGTCGCATTTTCGGACTATCCCAACTTTTCTTTCGTTTCTACCTTGAACTCATTTTTTTTTCGGAATTAACTTCAAACTTTTCCATCTTAAATGAACTATATTTGAGCACTTTCTATGAGTATTGTATATAAATGCTCGGTGCCCTAAAAACTATTGCGCGTTCCAAATAAAAAAAACTGTTGCGCTTTTGCCTAAATATGTGGTGTATCTGTGATTTTTGACTTGCAATAACAAACGCTACATTACTTATCGCTCTTTTCGTATTTTAGTTATCTTGTTAGGTAATTGAGTTCGGTAATATGCAGTCGTCACGAGACGAGTCTGAACGAGATAGGAGAATGGAACAGTTTATTATGTTACCAAAATTAATTTGATGAAAATTTTCAGGGTATGTGAAACGATTCATCTACGAATATATATAGGGCGCGCATATACTGGTTTCTTTTGTCTTTTGAGTGCTTCAATTATGAACTTAAAAAACCCGAGAGATTGGCACTTTCTATTATATAAATTATACTTATTTATAGAACGTTTCGCGCGCGATGTGAATAACTCATATTCCAACGTCGGATTTTTCGGGTTTTACATTGACTATCTTGCCTAATTAGCGTATTGCTTTTGATGTTGTGCAATTTTCATAAGCAAATTGATTACCCCTACTTACCATTTTTGGTTGGAGAAATTAGCTTGATCTTCTATCATGTTGCCCCCCCCCCCAACAAGTGTATTTTTTGTATTCTCCATATGTAATTGTGTGAGCATGTTTAATTGGCATGTTATACAGGATACTCGTGCTCACGCTGAGGCCGCGAAGGAGGCAATCGATGGACAGATCATCAAGGGTAGACAAGTTCGCGTGCGGTTCGCCGTGCACGGTGCTGCGCTAAGGGTGAAGGAGCTCTCACCTACTGTTTCCAACGAGATGCTGTATCACGCGTTCTCTCACTTTGGCGAAGTTGAACGGGCGGTACATGTAGTTGATGAGAAGGGTCGGCCCACCGGAGAGGGTATCGTCGAATTTGAAAGGAAACCGTCTGCCAACGAAGCTATTTCTGCCGTGAAAGAGAAGGTCTTCCTACTAACCGCGTACGAGTTTTCACTTCTTTTATTTTTAAGCATTATGTTACGTATTAGGGAATACCTAATTGTTTGAATTCTATTGTAGTTTGTAGAGTAAGAGAATCAGTTTTTCACTGCGCTATTGTTTGAAAATTTAGATTGCCGCGGGGACTGTATTTCTTTGTATGGGTTAGTATAGAATGCAGTGTGTACCTTCATTATTATGAGCAGGTTGATATGATTAAAAAAGACATCGTTTTAATGGTATCAATGTAATTGTTGATATCATTATCATTATTGAACATTCACAGCCTCGCCTTTTCTGAATAAGGTTCTAATATATACGGGCGATTTATTAACTCACTATGATAGTTGTCTATTATATGTCACCCTTTTATGTGTGTTTGTTAGATGTCCGAAACCGTTGGTTGTGGAGCTCTTGGAGCCTCGCGACGAGGATGACGGTCTCGCTGAGAGAATGATACCGAGGACACCTCAGTTGCAAAAGTAGTTGCTTTATTGTTTTTTTTATCGTACTGTTGGCAACTATATGGTCTTGTATTGATTTTTTTATGCTACTTGTTGAAATACCGATCGGGAAGGGCCCATAAGAGCTGTGTTCTGGACTCATTACTACTGGACTGTTCATTAACTTGTGCACCAGACTACTGCCATTCTTTGTTTTGTAGGGACCATTCCTAGTAAGCTCGCTTTCCTTGTGGCAATATAAACGTGCGAATGGACTGAAGGACTTGTGTACCGATACAAATGTGACCTTTTCCGCCTCTATGATACACTATACCCACTGTCAACTTGCATTACCCCGTCACCTATGATTTCATGCATACACTGATACTGAACTATATGGACTTGTCAGCCAGGCTCTTTCCCGATCGGTGTTACTGTTACTTTTTTTGTTTGTTTCAAATTCATGGTTGTTACCGTCATAGGGAACGTGAGATGGGACCGCGTTTCCCGGCCCCTAACAGCTTCGAATATATTTACGGAATGAAGTGGAAAGAGTTGTATGACATGGAGAAGCAGAGACGAAATCAGGTGGAAGAAGAGCTTAAAGAAGCTCGCAGAAGACTGGAGGCAGATATGGAGCTTGCGTACCAGGATTATCAGGCTCAGATGCTCAGAGAAGGCCCGTTTTTATTATTTCTATTATTGTTCCCTGTGAGTTTTATGAATTTTGTTATGGCTGGCCCAACGTATATTCTGTCAGCAACGCGCTTTGAATTTAGGTAATTTTGTATCTGTTGAATGTGAAAGAGAGATAGTGTGGGCTTTGTTGCTATGAGGGGAACTCCGGGGATAGACGTACGCATGTACGGAACCATTGTAAAGCTCCATCTTTTTCTGATCAGTGTCGCCTATCGCCAGATAGATTTTTTTTTATGAATGACTACATCGTTGGATCTCGTTTAGCCGCATATTTTTCACTGGGACGATTTTTCGCATTTTCTGTTTGATTTTAACCTATAGTAGTGTTTCGCATTCTCGGTTGGGACAACTAAAAGTTCACTGTCGCGTTCCATATAGAGCTCCATAGTGAAACGTCCCAAAACAACAGGGTCAGCTTTAAAGTTGAGAGCAGTGCACGTCCTATCTGTAGAGTGGTTTCAAGTTATCGAGAACACATATAGACATCTTCATACACCTTTGACTACATTAATTTCTTTGGGGTTTGGGTTCCACGAAGTCGCGGATCACAGTGCTATTTTCATCTGGGTTTGTGCTATATGTATTGAACGCGAATGTGGGACTCAACACCATAACATCTAAACTAACGCCTTGCGCATTCCTGAGTTTTGATGTAACTCTTCTGACATTAGTTATCTGGCATTTTTCGCCTCCTCAAGTAGCCAACAAAGGCGGACGCTTTTCATGGACTATCGTAGGGAATACATGTGTTTTGTCATTGTTCTTGGGCTTGCTTGATCTTTGTAGGTTTTTGTTCATTCATAATATAGTTAATACTGCACGCAGGACGTTATCATTGCTCTTAAATTTTCACTCTTGTGTTTTAGACCTACAACGTCGCCAACAGGAGTTAGAACGACTGGAGGCTGCCCGAAGGGATCGTATGCAACAACAGCAGCAAATGGGAGGAAGGCCACCTATGGGAAGCGCCTTCGCCGGAGGCCCACCACCTGGTAAGCAGTTATCATTGTTTAGTTTTGTTAGTTGTGTCTACTTTACCATTTTTCGTTGTTTTTTTGTGGGAAATAAGGTTATTGTGTGGTGTAATAAGAAAATATTTTGACCCTCCTATACAGGGATTTGCTATATTGGGGTCTCTTCGGCGATAGTGGATTCGACCACCTTGTGAGCATCCAGATTGTGTTTTAATAAGAAATAAGAACAGTCATTGCTTTAGCATTCGGAGGCGGTGGACAGATGGGTGGACCACCACCAATGGGTGGAGGAGGAGGATTTGGAATGCCACCGAATATGAGTGGTAGGTCATTTTCTCATATTCTGTTTGTGATAATAGCCCGTATTCTCGGGCGCACGGAAATTTTCCGTCGCGGAACATGTTCCGTTCCGCGAAAAGAATGGTATTCTCGAAAAAACGGAGCGTGTAGTTTGTAGTCTGCAAATTTCCGTTCCGCAAAACGGAAATTTTTTCCATACAAAAATTTCCCCGAGGTTTTTGGGTGGGAAATCACGACGGAAATTTTCCGTTGATTTATTTTTACTTTATTTCTTTGTAATTTTTTTGTTATTTGTTTTTCTTTAACTTTTTTTTATTTTTTAAGAATAATTTTCGTTAAATTTACAGTTCGTTAGTGAAAAATTAAGCATACAAATGCTAGAAATTTGCTATAAACAAGTAACAAATGTGTTAACTTATATATAAAACAATAAATTATTATAATATAAACTCATAATATGAAAGAAAAGTGGTAAAGTCAAAGTTTTAAAGTACATGGAACATGTTCCGTTCGATTCGTATTCTGGCGCCCATCTAGTGCGGAACCCTTTCCGCAGCGGAAGATTTCCGCACGGATATTTTCCCGGAACATGTTCCCATTTTTGAAGTTCCGTGCAACCCGAGAATACGGGCTAATAATGTTTATTGCTTCAGCGATGCGAAGGCTCATACTAACATTCACGTTTCGAGGCGGGGAAAAGTATGGCGATGAAAGACGTTTCCTGTTGTCAACATGAGTATTCAATAAAGACGCTAATTATCTATATTTTAGGCCCGCCTCCGTCTCAGTTCGCTCCTCCTGCACAACACCAGCACCAACAGCCCCCTCCCCAAATGGGCGGCGGTCCTCCCCAAATGGGCGGCGGTCCTCCCCAAATGGCACAACAGGCTGGCGGCAGGCCCAATGTGATAGAAGGCGTGCAAAGACTGTTGCAAATTTTCAAGAATGATGACTCTGGAAGACAGAACGGTGGCGGTCCTATGCAAGGTACGTTTTTTTGTATATGCTGATTGCTTTTGAATATTGGCTTGATTCGATTTGTCGCATCTGAATGTAGCATGGAACATCTGGATGTTATCTCATGTGAATGTTTAAGGAGCACCACAACACGGAGGCCCGGGTGGTTTCGGTGCGTTCGGAGGCGCACCACCTCAGGGCGGTCACGGCGGATATGGAGGCCCTCCTGTTGGATTTGGAGCGCAGCAGGGAGACTATAACCCACCTATGAAGCGTGAGAGGAGGTAGATCTTGAAACGCAAAATGTTTTCCTTTATTCCATTCTGTAGTAATGGCATTCTGAAGACCTGAAAATTTCCTGATTAATCACCTTTTTTATACCTTTCGTACTGTATGTTCCGCTGTTTTTGTTACAAGTTCTTTCGCTGTCTACATACCGTATTGTAGTTCGTGTTAATGTTGTTGCTTATTTTGGTTTATTTGTGGACGGTTGTTGATCAACCTAGCATTGCAGTTTTCCCCAAATTCTAAGCTGTGTCGATTGCGTGTTTTTCCTAAGTACTGTACATACGTACTGTGAGTTTTAATTTATTTTATCTTTTCCTTTCTTAAATATAATAAATAATTCGTAAATAAATTTCTGAGGTTTTTTTTATGATGTATTGCTTCGCAGGATAGTACGATTAGAACATCTTTATTGTAAAGTGAGAACAAAACAACAGGTGAAAATACATGGACTGAATGTGAACAATTACGTGGAGTGTTTCTTCCGTCCTAACGGCTCTCGCTGAGATCAAGGCAATTACAGACCAGAATTTCTTTACGGTCCTCAACAAACTGTTGTGAAAATGTCTTCGGTACAGCGGTATGTCTACAGGCAGATAAGGAGAGCGAGGATCCTAATTCGAGATGCTTCTCACACATCTAATTACGAATCAAAAAAATAACCGGTTGCGAATAGGACTGAGGTTTGATTTGAAAACAGTGAAATCTCAATTCAATTAGGCACGGGAGAGCACGTACAAGAACGAATCATGTTCCTCATTGGCAGTTAACATTCAAATAGACAGAGAAACGCGACTAGGGGTTCCCTATTTTGTGTATGCTTATATCCATTACAGTTTCATGATAGGGAATTTCAGGAAAAACTTGTTATGTATACAACCGTTAGAGATATAATTTACATAGCCAACATTACTAGTTGGGTTGTGATGCGTTGTTTGTTTCGTCTTCCTTCCGTCGTGTCTTATGCAAGAAGAAGGCTACCGATTCTGTCGCATTGACCGGCATACATTCGAGGTGTTCGATCACTTCTTCCAACATCTGAAACATCTAGATTAGAACACTGCTCCACCAATTCGGAAAGCAGGCCTGCACTATCATGGCGAAGCTGTTAAAATGTTAAAAATTCGAGACAGTTAGAAATACTGAAAAACTATGTATTTACAGTAGTGAAGTAACTACATTGAAGTAGTCTCTGTTTCGCTTCCACACATTCGACAACTTTAATGCGTATAGTACCCCGCTCCAAAAATAAAACGGCTTTAAATGTAAATCTACAGTATTCCAAAAATAAATGATTACTACATACCGCATGCTTTGTGGCGCTGGCCTTTGTAGGAATATCGAAATGTTTCCTGTACTTCCGTAAGGACGCCGCCGAAAGTACTGCGAGCGGATGCTAAATGTAGACATGTACAAATTAGTTACCTATAGTATGTTCTTCGAGTTACAGTAGTTCCAAAATCACTCATATATTTGTGAAAGTATCAGCTCAGCTCCATCATAGTTGTCTAACGGTGATCGTAATATGTATGAATTGATTCACAAGGTTAATTGTCAGGGCTGGTGAGATCCACCAAGTATGCTTTCAATGGAAACAATTCACATGCACTCACATCGTCCTCCTCTTCATCGTTTCCATCTTGGAGATCCTTCAAAAGTTCCACTTTTCTATTCTTCACGTGTTCCTCGCGTAATTCTGGAAAATAAATATATACAGTATTCGGATTATCGTCAAGTATTCTTCAGAGCTTCTCTAGTGGTGACAAAAATATTCAAACGCTGACTTTGAGAAAATTTAGAGACATTGACAATTACAATTGAAAAAAGAACGTGCAGAAGACAAAGAAAAGCGGCGAACTTTGTTCAATGTTATAACAAACATGTATATACAAAAAACTCTACATCCGAAGAAAAAAATAGAAGTATTTAATACACACTATACCTTTCATGTGTTTCCTACTATCTGGATCGATCTTCCGCTTCCGCTTTATCATATAGTGCAAGGGCGACTTTCCAAGGTTACACGGGTTTTCCGGGTTCAGGCCGCACTCCTCACAAGCCAGGCATTCAGATGAGTACTGAAAAGTGCGGATAATAAGTAATTTTTCTTCCAATAAAAAGCATAAGTTTACAAATAACAGGTCAAAATAGGTTCCCAATGGATCGTTGGGTAATACGCTTAGTGAAAACAATCTACTACACTCTGCAAGCAACACACTGTAACCGTCATACAGTAGAAACATTTGCCTTTCTCACCTCACTAGGGTCCGACGACGCGTCGAGCCTCTCCAACTCTTCACGAATGTTCTGTTTCCCTATGCTTTCTCCATTTCTCCGCCGTCTCTTTCTCCCTCCTCGTCTCTCGTCGATCGATTCATCAGAATCCGATAGAAGCGCCTGCAAGAGAAAACTTTATTCAAGAATAAAGGCCATATATGCGACTGATGTTAAATGGAATGGAACAAGTTTACACATTCACATGTGATAGAGACAAAGACAAGACCTGGCAGTATATATGTCCTCCGGTGTAGTTACTAGTTACGTCTTACAAATCCATTCCAAAAACCAAAAAATATAACCAACCTGAATTTCATGGGGATATAGGTCGAGCACCAAGCTTTCTTCCAAAGTCTCCGGTCCTTCCAAGGTCTCGGTGTCCAGTTTCCGAGTGCGCCTGTTGGTAAGGGGATTCAGCTCCCTTTCGTATCGAATCAGCCGTCGATGATAGACACATATCCGCATGTTCGGATCCTAAACAACAAGGTTCGTAAGGCCGAAACAAAAAAAACAGAAACTTAACTCTTATTGTGGTCTAGCTTATACACTACATTGTAAATTGTGATGAAGCCTACAAACTACAATTACATATTCAAAATGATCCTCACCTCTTGATCTACGGCCAGAGACAACTGCTTGTCCAGGACCATTCTCTGTAACATTGTAGTAAGTGGCCGGAGAGAGGGGCGAGGACACCGAGTCCACACTCCATTAACGTCCTCCAGAAGACAACACTGCACGGAAGGACCAGCCTGGAATACATGAGAGTTAAGAAAGGAACATATATTAGTGTGGAATTCATGCGCATCAACATGACACTGTTATTCCAAAAGGCAGATACCACAACCTCAGTGGAACACACCCGGAATAAAGGACATGATAACACACAGGAGCCTATAGATCACACGTAATGCATTGTTCCTTTAGATCTGTATGCAACTGTAATGTTTAGGGGTGTAATTCCACTGTGCACTTCACCAGGTTATTATTGGACGTCAGACAACAAGTGATAAACTAAAAAACATCGGACACCTAAACACCTAAAAAACATAAAAAAACACAAAATGTTTCAATTCAAGTCTAAACATGATAAATCTTATCTTCTCATGTACAATAATAAACGCATACCCACCTTTCCAGTTTTCAGTTGCCTTTCGGATGCATTCTCCGCATGACAATTCGATGTCGATGGCTGTGAATCTACATATTCGGGTAGATGGGTGATCGGCCCTCCTAGTTCACGTCCTTTATTCAGATCTTTGATAAACTGGTCGAGTTTCGCCTTTTCTCGGAGCAGATTACTGCGGCTATTCTGCAAGAACAACAATGATTATGATAGAGAACAGACCTAGTCACAAATTCGCAAAACACTAATGATAACAAATAGACTAACTAAAGCTTAACAGAGTTATACCTGCTCAATAAAAGTCATAAACATACACACACAATAATTGTACTACGCATAAAAAAGCCCTTTTTTACAGTAGACAAAAACACAACTGCCAGACTGACACAACAAATAAGAATAAATCGAATGCTAGAATTCGGCTAGATTAGCTTGTTTCAATGATAATCTGGCCGAAACCATAAAATCTATAATTATAATTAACACAATCACCAACCTTCTTTCTTTTCCTTCGTATCCTCCTCGGTTTCTCCACCACCACCACTTCTTCGTCCACGTCTACATTCGCTGGCGCAGGAGGGAGCACAATCTCATCATCAATAAGAGGTTCCACGATACCATCTAAACGAGAGAGTATAATATATTAGTCATTCGAGAAATATGAGAATGTATCCACATATCTATACCCGAAAGAGAAAGATCCTATTTTGATATTACTTGCGTGGTAACGCGTGCGCACCTAACAAAGACGTGGCTATAAACGTATGAAAAAAACGTGACCTGAAACTGCTTTAAATTTTCTAATCGCACAAAAAAAACAGCAAACGAAGTTCAAATGAAGCATATTGCATATTCATTAGCGGGGGTTTGGCAAGTTCGCATACATGAATTTGGTTTGTTATTTGTTGGTGTGGTTTTTTTCATCAGACTTCCTGATGGACGTAACAGAACAAAAATACTATTAAATTCAGCTTTTCCAAAGAACAAGTAACCTCTTTGAAACATCGCTCAGTAGAAGCAGAAAAAAAGACGTTTAGAACATGTAAATGCGTTGAACTGTATGTGATCTCATAGTGTATCCCAGACGAATCACACGAATACATTATAAAATAAATTAAGTGCTCACTTGTACTAGCAACCTGTGCTGGTTCAACCCCAGTTCCAGGAACAGAGACACATGGGGCAGTGGTAATGTCGCCGGGCGGTGAGGACAACCCGGGTTCGGTTTCAGCCGAGGTCGAAGAAGAGCAAATCGACCCTGTCGACAGCCCGGATCCCCGACTACTGTACACCTCGACTACCTTGGAGACGGGCAACTGAAATAAAGCCAATTTAAAAGAAACCTAGCGAAGAATCATGAAGTAATACTCTAGACGTAAAACATCACACACAACGGAATTCTCATAATGAAATAAAGATAAGTAACCCACATCTTCCGGGAATGTCGTATAGAAGTGATGATCGAATAGATGTTTGGCCGGGTACGGGGGTGACTGTTGCGTGGGAGGGGAGTTGGAGGGAGGCGATTGCCGGGTAGAGGCCGCCCCCGCATGCGACATCATCTGAACCAACAGGAGAAATAAGTGATTAGTGGGGAAACAGATACTCGAAGCAATTAGCATCTTTAAAGACGACTGTAATGGAACCTTTCAAAGAGTCAAAGCAGTGATTATCTCCCGAATTGGAACTACAATACCATAAATACGATCATGATGGGAGAGTAGATATATGGGGACAATACAGGTACTGTACAGGCTGTTCTTCTTCCAGAAGTACAGCAGTACAGCTCAAGTTACAGAAACACAACTTATTGGATAGAAATATAGAAATAAAACCTATCCTATGCAGAAATAGAAACTACCGTACAACAAAAATAACAGTGACCATAAAAAGTTCATAAAGTAAAATATAAAAATACGTACCACATGATTATTGCACAACGGAGTGGCCACAGAAACACTTCCTCCGCTCTCAGCTTCCATAAACAGGGGAACAACTCTTTTCTGACTGGCAAGATTTTCTTTCGAACGGAAAAAAGGATAAGTGATAATCCTGAAAATGAAACTTTAACAGGACATCTCACATATTCCGACTTTCCGAGAGAAACAACAGCAAATAAAATAATAGTTGACAATCAAATTCAGCGCAAACGGTACATAATAGAGAAACAAATCGATTGAAGATATGAATAGAAGACATGGTCTTCTTCTAAAATGGGTGTTAGAATCATTATACAGGTGCAACATGTAATCAAGAGAACTCTGCACTCTATACGATACGGGAAGTAGTGGCTGATGCAATAATATTCGTCAAAAAAATTAAAGTAGACCTATATAGTATGACAAAAATACCTTTCACAAACTTACCTACATTAAAACAATGTTAAAAATATACAGTACCTGCTACTGTACACAAAAATAGACGCCTTCGTCGATTTTCGAAACTACATCCGGAATGCGGAACTCCAACAAAGGAAGAAGAATAAAAGAATAACATTATCTCAAATTTCATTCCTCACTTAACCAAAACCAACATCTTACACTCATCAGTCACCACCATGCGATTTCGGAGCTTGTCACTACATCTATATACATTCGAATAAAAATGCCTCGACGCTCGATTCAGTCTTTCTATTCTACCACTTCCTACAGAACAACACACACTAATATAACAACACGAGTAGCTCTGCATTACACAAATAGTAAAACTACAAACTACAAAATAATAGCAAAAACATACAAGTGTGTAAGAATATAAAGACAAGGACCGGGTGGTGGGGGTATTGGTGGTTGGGGGGTTTGGTTGGTTGGGAGAAGAACGCTCTTTCGAAGGGAGAAAAGGGAAAGAGATGAGAGATGGGGGAGAAGTGGGAGAGTGGGAGAGAAATGGTTAGGGGAGAGGGGACGAGGGGATCGATACGGAGAGAGGGGGTGAGGAAGGCAGACAGTCAGCAAGGGGTGGTCGGGTCCCGAAGACTAGGAGGGAGGGGGTAGTTGAAGGTATAGGTAAGCAAAACACAAAGCAATAATATGCTAGGGGGTGGTAAGGACTGGCAACTTGGAAACGGTTGACATGGGGCATTACTTCTAAACATTACTTTCTAAAACGAGGACGAAGCACTAATTTCACAATACGGGAACGGAAGGGTGACATTCAAAATTAACACTAAAAATATCGAAGTATCACGACGAAGGACAGAAAACCAACGAAGTACCAAATCGAAAACGACTATACACTAAGACGTACGACAATTGACTGACAACAAATACTACAGTACTCTACACACGCAATATAAACAAATCTCTCTTCGCTAACAAAGTGAAGATCGGGTCAAAGCTCCAGGTGAGATCTCTTTTGAGAAATTGGAAAAAGACGTTTCATGGATAGTCGAAAAGGGGGGAAATATCAGACAGAGAGCAGAGCGGGAACCGGTCGCAACATGGAATCGACCGAGCGTGGAGACCGAGGGGAAATCGAGCGGGGAGGGATTCACTTACAACTTTCACTAAATGGGAGACTGCGGAGAATCAGACGACTGAGGGATCCAACGAAACCATCCACGAAATGAGAGATAAGGGAGAAGTAGAGCACAGGTGAGATAAGAGCCAACACCCCGAGAGTGACGGTCTGCAGACAATGTACAAACAAAGAGGGACAGACACGGCTGGCAGACGAACCCGGTCGAAGGTAGGAGAAAGTAAAACACAAGAGCATGTTGAATTCTACTATTACTGCGGTGTCAACCCAAACTCCAAACAATACCTACGAAACCGCGACGTAGATATGACCCTATTCTATTCTAAAACAAGGAAACAACTAGAGCTGCACATCGACAGGCTTATGGAACATAGTCAAGCATAGGCGAATAACAAAGGTAAAGGAAATTAGGAAAGTGTCCCGTACTCCAAAAGAAGAATAACTGATGTTCTGACAAACTGCTGTAAATATCACCGAACAGAAAAGAAAACGTAATAAAGAGTTCCAAGAGCAAATCCACAGTACAAGAAAAGTCACACACTTAACGACAACCAATTTACAGCCATAAACGGAGGACCACGTTAGGCACACTCATACAGGATACAGCTTATGGCATCCTTCTCCAAAACAGACAAAGTCACAAAAAAACAAGTAAAAATGTGATAAGTGAGCTCTAACGAATCAACCAAAAAGATAGGAGAGAAGAGAGTAGAGAGACACAGCAGACAGATAGAGAGGTGGGAGAGAACAAGAAGTGATCCGACTATTTCCCGACTACTTGGCCGTAGCAATCTAGAGGGAGCGAAAACACCGAAAGTGCATCGCGCAGTCAGAGACGGAGGAGACAGTGCAGAGGCATGTGAGGCGACGAGACGAGCAGACAACTCCGACCACAGTTGGCACACGGCCAGCACAGGTGAGCGGTTGTTTGTATGAATTACAGGTCTGATCTGAACCCGGTAGACGTCAGTACTCAGTACTGGGGCTCGAACCCGGGTGACACAACCATGTGCAGATCAACTAAGCCCTCAACTGTGTAACTCAGTCGTCAGGGCGATCATGTTGTGCTTAACTTGATGAGCGATTCAATTTCAATATGAAAACCTAGCGCGACCCCGCAGACAGTTACGTGGTGCTCACATCATTAAACGCCCATAACTGCCACGTCCTACTGAACGAGAAGCCCCACCGTGAGAATTACTAATTGGACAACCCAACTACCCAACCGTAAAGTCTACTCCTACAGTACCTTACAGTATCCACAAATATTCACCCAATGACGTCTTCGTACCTCCTAGTTCACTAACTATCCACTTTTGCCTCTCTCTATGTTGCATGTCACTCCGGGGTGGTGGCAGAACATCTAGGTTAGGCTGTCGCGTGCTCTGTCTACTTCTCTACTCTCTCACCTCATTTCCCTTCTTTTCACTTCTCTAACCACACCCATAGTCCCTCAGCCGTACTTCCATGTGCTGTGTCTCCCTCCTTCCCACTATATTCACCCACCTATATGACTCCTCCAATGTCCTGAGGGATAGGACCGAGTGAGTGTTAGCCAACAGCACCAAGAAACATCACTCGACTCATATTTCAATTCGAGTTGCATCGACATTTCGCGGACTTACGGTAACAAGTAAGAAATATATCTGCCTTCTGCCAAACATCCACTCGAGGCCTACCAACTATAAAACACTAATAATACTCATAATCCCCACTGGGAAACGAACGTTATGAGCACTGACCTCATTAGCAGCATCCAAGAGTCCTGGACTTCACATTCACATACAATAGCGATACATAAAAAACAAACTCACATACCAAAAATTCCGTTAAACTTGAACGTCAAACTTAGTTGCCATCCACAGAAGTTCGCATTGAAGGTCTCCAGGTCTTCTTTTCATTATTTCTGAAGTAAACCTAATTGTAAGTAAAACCGGTCTGTTAGCTGCGCATAAATACTAAGTATTGTCACAATAAGTCTCGAACCACAATACATCACTATCACAATGTCAATACACGATACAATTTGAGCGACACGACCCAAGATCTTCAAAACACAATAAAATTTTATGAAAAATATTTATTAATTTACTTAATATCGAATGGTGTTTTCGATTTATCTGGAAATCATCTCTAACAATCATCGGTAATCAAAGTTTGATTTTCGTAAAACGAATAAAACCCGAATCTTACATACATAGATACCGTAAATCTCCGTGACAAATTAAGTTGCCGGAAAACAAAATAAATAATAACACGGATTCTCGTCCTGAGCCTAAAGTGCTCTTCAAATTTCTTTTGTTTGGGAGATTCATCATTGCTAAGCATAACTGGGATTCCCTGGGCAAAGATCCATGCTAATTGGGGCAACAAAAGAAATTATACTCTATTTTCATGGAAATCACAGACAATAGTACATAACCATACAAGACCAAACCAAATCACAACAACAAATGCGAAAATCAACAATTCCTTTGCAAAAAATGTTTAAACTATAACGAAATAGATTACATTAGTTAAGCTGAGAGATAGACTGAACATATATGCATAAAATTACTGTCACCGTCAATAAAACTACATAACAATGTTCTACAAGGAGTTACAAGGAGTTAACAAAACCCTACGTACATTAACAAGAATTCACATCCAACACTTCTGGAGCGCTAGAAAAGAATAAACAAACAAAATCCAAACTTGCACAAGATCAAAGTGAGATCCTTATATTGAGTGAACAATTGACTAACCGGGTTCCTCTACATACATTTCTTTACTTCACCTCCGACTGGCTCTTCTGAAAAAAGAATAAAATAAACAAAATAAAACATCGACGTACAAGAAAAGTACCTCAATCGGGAATCGCCAAAAGTATGCTCCTTTTCTTCGAGGAAGGACAAATTCCATCTCACCTCCAAACCCAAAACCACTATTTGAATACCGTATTTTCACACCTTGATACTTCAGATACGATACAATACAATATATACGATATTATGATGAACAACCAACTCTTTATACTTTTTCTTATCCTTATCCTTTTCCTTATGCGCATCTCGGTCAGCATGAGGTGAGCGTGAGAGTGCACGGATTGGTTCCCGCCCTGCAACTGAAGACATGATATAATTATACTATACTTTGACTTTCTACTGGTTTACAAAACAACCGTCACAAAGCCGAGAGGCTAGTTAGTTTTAATAATTGTAAGAACCACATTTCCTTTGACAGCTAAAACAACCGGGAAGTCAAATACGCTGTTTTATATCGCGTTTTGTTCTTCGGAATAAATTATTCAGAAAACTAATAGTTTACACATTTTGAAGAAATTGAGAATTGTGTATATTTTTTTTAAAGTCTCACCTCGTCTGTTATGCGATTCCTTCGCCTTTTCCATAGACTCTCGTCGCTGGATCTTCGGCTCTCTGAAACCACAGCAATTGAATATATGGAAATAAATGAACAAAAGTGTGATATTATAATAAGAGTTAAACACAAACATAACTGGCCACCTAATTAACTAAACCAGTGCTTACACCTACAATAAAAACAACAGCTCGTGAAGCGAATTGCACGAATGGAATACATTCAACTAATATGACTAATAAATGAACTCATCCCTTCAACAATCAAACACAAAACTTACAGGACGTCATCGCTTGCAACTGTTTTCACACTCCTCTTCGACGCCTTGCGGTCATCCGTGTCCTTTTCATCCCTCCTTTCCTCCCTCTTCTCTTTGTCTCTTCCTCGTTCCTCCTTTCTGGATTCCTTCCCGGCATCCTTTTCCTCCCTCCTTTCTTCTCGTCTCTCCTTATGATCTTTCTTTATCTCTTTCTCCTTCGGTTTCTGTACCTCATTTTCCTTTTGTTCCTTTCTTTCCAATTTAGGAGGTGGCTATAAATTGATAATTTATACATAGCAAAATTCTCAATAGTGTATAAGCCACGTCACAAAATATCTCTAGAGCACGCAACCGTGGACTAACAAACTTGGCTAACAAAACCACAAGAAGAGTGTACACAATGGGAATACTCGGTTTGAAACACACCGTTTCAAAACTGGTTAAACACCGAATAATGAGTACTTGGTACTTGTCGTCATCAGGTAAGTTCTATACGTGCATCTATCTAACTAATATGCTCCACCAAATCGAAGACATCTGATAACTCACCGCCGGTCCTATATCCACATGTTCCTCCTCCTTGTCTGTCTGCGGTTCCATCCTTATCCGTGATTTGAGATCTTTTCTTTCCCGCGAGTCTTTCGGTTCACGTTCCTTTGAACGCTCATCACGTCCGCGGGAAACAGACCGTTTTTCCTGGAAAATGTATTTTATTTACACAGTAGGAACATGATTCTACTCTCAAACAAAACAAGCGCGAGACTTAAGACTGGACTCATCCGTTAACTCTCTCTCAACCCAAATTTCCAGCACTCAGCGCTACAGTCGTGCAGTCCACAAAAAGTTCAAAATCCTCACCAAACAATTAACAGCTATCAATTCATAAGAGTATCGACTCAACGACTGAAATATCACTTGCCAATCAATGATTCACAATGACAACCGCATTATAAGATCGCCTCCTACCTCTTTAACTCTCTTCTCCTTGCTCTCGGAACGCTTGTCAGCCCTCGTGGTGCTTTCTCGTCGCTCTTCTTTCTCTCTTCGCTCCTCCTTTTTCTCATCAGACTTCTTCTTCTTATCCTTCACTTTCTCGCGTTCTTTGTCATCATTTTCATCCTCTACAGCTTCTTTCTTTGCCTGAAACTTACACTAGTAAATAAGCCACACCACAAGCAAGTCAAATCATCAATTACTGCGCGAAATACGCTGCCGTTCTGTAAATCATCTAAAACAAACTAGAGATCACTGACACGGGATACAATCATTACCACGGGATCGATCAGATCAGGGCAGAATTCAAACAAGATACAAGTACAACAGTGGCGTGGAGAGTTGTTCTAGCGCCGAAGAACACTAACATCGATGCGCATGCAGCTTGTAAAAGCCTACCTCCTTGACCGTTACTCCTATGGCCTTGTTCAATGCCCGCAAAGCACCGGCTGCAGCTCCACCATTCTGCTTCTTGTCGTCGATTGAGCGATGCTTCCGCGCCTAGAATAGGTGCAACGTTTTTTTAACGCTCAATGAAGCTATAAACGAAAAGACTAGTACAAGGTTTACAATGGTTTCAACTCAACCAACCTTAGTTGCTGAAGGCGGACTCGGAGGCACTTCGCCCTCTTCGGTTTCAGTCGAATCAGTCGCTCTCACACTGGCTAGTGCAGATTGAGGACGCTCACGCTCCTGAAAACAAAACAATGAGGGCGGGCCGGCTTTGTGACTTCAATATCAGTGGGTTTCCAGCTCGCCAACTTCCAGGGGCGAACTCACAAGCAGAAAAATGCCGTCAGCACGAAAAAAAAAACCACCGAACACGCCAGAACAGTGCAAAATAACAACGAAGGTATGTCTAATCACAAACCAAACAATTTACAAGGCAATACAAACAAGGAAAAAGAAAGGGCATGATCAAGTAAAATATATCGCTCTAACAATATATAAAGACTAAAATTAAGATTAAGAACACAGAACACTCACCTCACTTGTCTCCACCGGCTCAACCTTCTTCACGTCTCTACTTCGCTCTTTATCACCGTTCACGTGGGAAGACTGAAAAGAAAACGATGCCGAAAGGAGAACTATTTTTTGGGTCATGGTCCAAAACTGAAAGTAGAGAGGAACCGCACAGCCTTAATAGACTAAAGTACCGCACAGTGTCCACTAGAAACAAACTCCGATCATCCTCACCTCCCTCTCCTTCTCCTTCTCAGCCGGCTTTCTCTTCGGTGTCGACGCTTTCTTCTCCTTGGCTTTCTCCCGCTCTTTCGGCTCCTCCTTCGGTTCTCTGTGTATTCTCTCACCATTCTCTGCGGTCACTTTACGAACTTTCACTTTTGTTTCAACTTCGACAGGCGCTGTCTGAAAGACATCAACTCATTTAAAAAAGCCTTCTGATTGAATTGGGGCCTCTGAAACTTGTGAATAATATGAGTTAACGTTGTCAGGGGTCAAATACGCTCTGCGCTTGACAGACATAGAAAAGTACTACAACACCAATGCATCCGATTGATACACTTACCGTAACAGCTGGACGTTTCCTTTCCGACGGAGGAGGCCCAGGTAGGATGGACATTAGCTTCGAATTCTAAAGCAAGGAACAGCACCGTACAAAAACTTCAATCAAAATCTTTCGATTTTTCCTTATGTCAGGGGCACATTATACATCACACAATATAATTTCACAAACCTTGCTGAAATCGACAGCCTCCCAGAGTGTGATTTTTCGCTTCTTCAGCTTACCAACGTAACTTGCTGCCTAAAGATATATTATGAATATGGAAAAGATTAGAAACCGAGCTCCACATATGTTCAACGCCAACATAAAGTCAATGCCTAAAATGTATTCATACCTTTGCGTTCAGGTCTTCTCTGACTCCTTTCTCGGCGTCTCTCAATTTCTCAGCCACTGTCAACATTTGCTCTGCCATTGGTCGAATAACCGGGAAGCACGGGAGCAACTGAAATGATGCTATTCAAAATTGCCACCAAAACTATATTATTTTTATCATCATAAGATATTGTAATCGACAGAAATCCGATTAGCACGGATAAGGGTCCAAAGAAATGAACGATGTCCACAAACAAACTCAAAGCTCGCAAACTTGTAAACAAAATAGACTCAACGAACCTTGTCCAGAAATACGAGTGCGTTTCGAACCAACACATAGTCTGGCTTGTTTGTGCCAAGGATCCGGGCGAATGTCTTCCCAAGTTTATACTGAAAATGTGTCAAGTTTCACCTATACAATAAACCACCACCGTAAGCTCACCCTTTGATATTAGAGCCAACTCACTAGATACTCAAAATATTTCCAAGCAGGCGGAGAACGTAAGTCGTAGGGAAATATATATGGGCATAAGAATCACGCTTCTCAGATTAACTTTATATTTAACTGATAAGGGACAAGCCTCCTAGATGGCTTAGAATGGCCACGAGTGTCTACACTGATAGTTGATAAAAATAGCCCCATTTCGTGCAACATACCGAGAGAAAAATTACGCAACGAGAATCACACTTACCTGGAACTTGAAGCACAGCTTCTGGTAGCTCTCGTAATTGAAGCTCACCACTTCTTCTGCTCCATCACCTTGTTTCACCTTGGACAAGAATCCGGGAGTGCCGAAACATTCCTTTAAAAATACTTTTCAAACTTCAAACGGGGCAGCTCGGTAAAGAGCTAGCTTGGATGAATCAAGGGATATGCGGTCGCTACGAGCTAGACATGTAACGCGCCAAATCGGTATCACAGAGTATGTAGGATGCGGAAAACGAACGGAAGAATAAAACTACCTTTTCATAGACAGTACTATCGGCATGCCATCTGAGTGACTCGGTGAGCAACATCGACATGAAAGTTCCCAGAGAGGTGGCCTCATTTTCAGTCAGACCCACGAGAAACGGTAGCACATCGTTGAACACCTAAGTGAAAACAGTGAAGATAACAATGCGCAATACAATACATATAACAATTGACGGTCTGGATTACCAAAATAAACAGGTTTGATTTATCAAAATACCATGGTGAAGTAGTCGAAGGCATAAGTTCCAGGTACAGTGGTTTTGGAAGGCCTAGCGCGATTTGGATGCAGTGTATGTTTTCTCGTGACAACGAACATTTTATACATAAACTGCGTGTTGTCGAGGTTTGAGGCTGAATCTTTGCTCGGGGTTAATATCGTTCATGTAGCAATGAAAAAGCTCACCTTGTCCATGACGACCACCGTGTTGAAGTAGATCACCTTCATTTGTTGCAGCTTGCGAATCAGTGTCGCGCAATAAACGGCATCCAGTTCACTGATCATCGCGCGTTGGATGAAACACATTTGGAGGATGGACGATGATTGAGTCGGATCTACAAAGTGTAGTGTTTATTAAATTACAGTGTGTCCGTTCAATTAAACCCTCTGAAAACCGTGGGCACAGGGCACCTTTGGTTCGTGGTTAAAGGGAAAGGCTCACGACAGAACACATGCTATAAATTTCTCGTAGAGTGCGCATGCGTTATGTGATTCCAAATATGAAAACGCCATCTCCAGGAACTCAATGTTAAACTAGTTATTTGGCAAAAACTACCAGCGGGAAGCTACCGCACTTGACTAAATATTGAATTTTGGTTATATGTTGCAGGTGAAATATATCCGTTTCTATATTTTTCTATGCGGCTCTACGGTATGTTCACGGTGGTAGTTTTTGTCAAAATAACTGGCTGAATGCGGGGGTTCAATGTTCCCATCTTCACTCGGCACAGGCACAGTACATAACTTTGCCTTCTTTGTCACCAACTAGATCAGTACCCGCTCGAGTCAGGGCGCACATATAATTGAGGAAAACAAAGCGTACTGTTTGGCCAACAAGCATCAACTAACAATTATCATTTGTCATCAACCAACAATAAAGCGTACTGTTTGGCACGAAGAGTTGTGTCTTGTCCACTTTGAACCAGTCGTTCACCCTTTCCACGTGTGCTTTCTGCTTCTTCTGCTCGTCGGCCAGTTTTGCCTCCAGTGTGCGGAGACGCTCTTCCTCCTTTCGCAATTTGTTCTTGCTCTGTAAGAAAATGAAAAGATGAAACGGAATTTGCCAGCGTCAAATAATCTGGTCGCGTTGTGAACATATGTTTTTCTTACGTACATGACTACGGTTCTACCCTCATTTCTGGGGCACATTCCTTCATTCCTTGAGAAACCCGATTTCAACTTGTAAGAGTTTTCGTGGTATTGCGTAAAAAAGCCAACTTCGATGTTCAGCAGCCCAGCTTTGAAAGGGAACTGGATAAAATAAATGACAATACTTAAACCACATCTGTGAAACACTAGTCTGCGCCACACCATCTTCAAAACCCTGAACAATAAAGCACCAACCAATGCAACATTGTCTCCCAATGCGGCCATTTGTTTGCGAACTTTCTCGATGGCTCGAGCGTAGGCATCTGTTGGCACCTCAATATCATACTGGGAGAGCATCCAGACAAGGGCAAAGGTTCTGAAAACAGAACATGTAACAAGAACTCTGGACCAACTATGCATACAAAGTTCCATCCACTGGGGGCCAAGACCTAGCACTATACAGA
This sequence comes from Pelodera strongyloides, assembly GCA_036852015.1. Classification (NCBI taxonomy): domain Eukaryota; kingdom Metazoa; phylum Nematoda; class Chromadorea; order Rhabditida; family Rhabditidae; genus Pelodera; species Pelodera strongyloides. The sequence continues at coordinate 245,034 of JAANDG010000019.1, forward strand.
GAAAATGTAATGTACTGTCGGCATAAAATATACTGTACTCTAGGCATGAATGCATAGCGGAGCTCATGTTCACATTTACTCGATTCGTAGAGAAGTCCAAGTGGAAGTGGGGAAGTGCCCAACCAACAAATATTCAACTATGACATCATCGGAACAAACAAATCAGAAAGAAGCAACACATAGAACAGAACATTTCATGGAAAGAAGAGTGACAATAAGATCGCAAGCTACCTCCAGACATCAAACATAAAATGAAGATTACCAAATCTTAAGAGCCAAGATCAATATGAAAAGTCGACAAACTAACCTGATGGGTATCTCTCTCGCCGCCAGACAAATGTGAGGTTCAAGGGCATCAGCCAGCTTAGTCAACACATCATCGAAAGCCGATTTAAAGAAAGAATTCTGAAAACAACACGCAATTCTGGAAAAAAATACAGCAACTTTGAAACTTAACGGTGAAAAAGCTGGAAAGCGGAAGAACAAGCCTAGAAAACAAAGCTATCTCTCAATTAAATACATTCAAACTATATCAAGCAGGTGAGGCAAGACATCAAAATACAAATCCAGGAATTCAAAAATACAAATCATCACAAATCAAAGACAAACCTCAAGGATCGCGTCCATCTTCTTACTTTCCTTGTCCTTTTCCACATCCTCCCCATTCTCTGCATTTTTGGCTTTCAGTTCCTTCTTGGACGCCTTGAAGGCAGCGTAGATCTGAATTTTACATTCACATCATGACGAAATTATAAGGAAACAACATAAAGGCTTATACATATATATCACCAGCAGACTAACCAAAATCAAAAGAAATGTGCAAACAGCTAAATATACGTTAATGCTAAGGCTAACCTAACTCACCTAACTATGAAAATGATTAAAAAATATATATAAGTCTCCACCCACCTGATGCATGAACACCGGTCTTGCCATGTACATAGCCGTATCGATCGGAATATGATATTCTGACAAGAGGACGTCGATTGGGGGAATCATACTACAGTAATCGTCCATCTTCATATTCGACTGCAGGAACGAGACGAATTGCATCAGAGTGTCACGGCACTAAATTAGAATTGCAATTTTAGCTATTCCTATATTAAAGTCTCTTCGTTTATTGTTTCTCACACAACTCAGCTAGACAGCAAAGCAAACGATAAAAGATTAGGCTTCAGAACGACGAAAGGAAAGAAACTTCAGATAAAAAGGACTGTAGTTTCTACAAGACGAATACGTGATCTAAGAGAAATGATTATAAAGAATGCACGTATAATAATACCTCATCAACCATCGATCCAACAAGTTTGAGTGGCAATTGATGTGACTCGTTGTGCACAATGCATTCTCGCTGTTGTGCCATCAGAACGCAGAGACCATTTGCTAGACCATCCTCAAAACAAAAGAATTATGCATTCATTATTCAGCACAACTCACATAAACGGAAGAAACCTTCCTTGCATCGTTAATAAAAAAAAGAGTTACATCTTAATCCCTTACTGAAACATTCACATTTGCATGTTATTTCATCCGTCCAATAACATGCAAAAAAAGTAGAGAACAGTGGGAAAAACCAAAAGTTAACAAATCAGGCAAGGTTGAGAAACCCTTATACAAAATACAAAGAAGCACACCTTGAGAACTGCATCTCGTAGGCGATTACACGATCGACGATTCCGTACCGTGGCAAAGGACCCACCCTAAATGTATTTTTTTATATTGAAATGTATGAAGGAAAATAGTGTTACACTTACAGAATATCCTCTATACCCTCTAGACTTTAACAATCCATTCGTGCAAGATCGACACTGAACCCGTTCATTGGAGTGCTTATACATCAACATTCAACTAAACTATCCAAGGGGCTGTTTTTTATTAACACATGGCAACTCGTAAGGTTTCACTAATTGCACATCACTCAAAGGATTTACGACGAAACAGTGCGTCGTTGTCTTGCTCATAAGTTTTGTACTTCTGTTCTGAGAAACAACAAGGGGGGGGGGGGGGGGGGGGGGGGGGGGTGGTTACGCGTCCTAGCGTCCACCAATAAATGGGAACAAGTGTGCCCACCTCACTCCTGAGGGTCTCTCCACCAGCCTTCGCTTCCAAATGCTCTTCGGTCAATCGCATTCCCGCTTCAACACTACCCATTCCTTGTACAATGGCTCGCAAAATCAGCATATCAAAGCTGAAATAGAATTATGCATCAAAGTAAAATATCAGACACCACATGCACAACAACAAAACAACCTGGAGGAGAAAGGAAAACGCCAACACTTTTCCATTTTGTCAATTCGTAACCAGTACAGTAAAAATGAAAAGAATATAACATCCACAAGCTCACTTCAAACTTCAAAGAAATCAACACACAACAAATAAATAAACATCGGTCAACCTCTTTTCATTGATGAGCTGGTTGGCCACATAATGGAGCATGCCCTGTACATCAACGGTGTACTTTGTGTATACAGATCCAACAAAGGCCGCCAGTGACTGAAGCCATGGACTCAAAGACGCGTCCGAAGCCTGAATTATGAAGCGCTCAGTGTTAGAGCTAGAGTAAACCAATAGAATCTCTGCGACTCTGTTGGCAAAGCACAAGTACTATACAAATGAAGCAAATCATCTGTAATGTTAAAGACGCTCAACAATCGAACAACTACAAGTAAGCAAGAAATGTGTGTATTACTGTATTACAAGTAGTGACGTTGTAAAAAACATCTTACAAAGAACCACCAACCTTCAGTTGTTGTTTTTCGGGACTGGCCAATTGTTCCATGATAGAAACTAAATAAAAATATATAAACTCTCTTGTAAAACGAATCGAAAATTGAAAAACTTAACATAAAATAACTAATACGCTCAATCCACATAAATCATTGCAAATAATGTAAAATGATCCACAGACCGTATAGGACTTCCTAGATGTTTAAAATTCAAAGAAAAAAAAAAAGAACTCACACGACAACACATCCAGTGCTAAACTGGAAAGAAATTTGAGACTGTCAACAACTGGTCCGATCAAGTTGTCAAATGCTTGCACCTAAAATGATCAAATATATAGTTCTTCTCCAGACTGAATAACTTTCCACCAAAACAAATGGACAACTACTGTTGTATTTGTAATACGTACTACATCACCAAACACAAGCAAAGCCACATCACCAAATTCTTAGAGAAAAACTATATAGTAATAGTTACAGTACATTGGAATATCTATATAATATTATCCCAAAGAACCTACTTGATTCAAGAGATATCCAAAAACAATGGTCGGGTGGACAAGGCAGAGCTTTCCGAGTTGTCGTCCCATATGGCGCACCGTCTCCTTTGACAATCGTCTGCAATTTGATTAATAAATTTAATTTACTCACTTCATTTCATACTAGGTTCAAAGAGAAGCAGACCCGAAACTGTACATTAACAAAGAGGCGCCTTAATGTTTAAGATACACCGTTACTAAGGTTAAATCAACAACAAAGCAACACTAACAACTCCAATGAGCTAAATTTTTCCATAAAAATAATTTCTTACTTGGAAACATATTTCGTTCGCCCCAGAATCTTTCCTTTTCGTATCAACAGCTCGGGATGACGAACCGTATGCTCACTCTTCCATCTAAAACAAAGGTAGACTACACGAAAAAATGAAATGATTTCATGGGTGGGCATCAACATCAACAATATGATAATACAAAACACGCACCTTCCGTACAGACGATATCGTTGTTGATATGGAAATAAAGACAAGAGCGTCCAAACCTGAATACACACATCAAAGGACAATCGAGGAAAATATTCGATAAAATGCGCGTGGAAGTTCAAACAAGCCACATAAAATAACGCTTAAACGCACCTCTTCGCACATAGCGATATTCTCATCGAACAGTGTGATACCGGGGACAATGACGTCATCGATTATGTCCATCATCGTGTTACTCACTAAACATCAATCAAATATCACACACATTAATCCAGGGAGCAGCATGGGATAGCGAAGAGGTGCCATATACTGTGGATAACATCGTATAATATATAATACGATCACAGAAATTGAGGAATATTCGGAGAAGAAAGGGTTCAGCATGCTATTCAACAAAAAAATATTCACCAACCTGTTTCATCACACGCGTCCTTTTTCTCTCGTAGTTCCCGATAGAAAACAGTGAGTAGTCGCAGTAACTTTCCATAAACAAGCGGATCTAGTGCGAGTCGGGGTCCGGCGTAGTACAAAAGTGATGAAAGGGCAGCCAGGTCAGTCCAACTTTCAACCTAGAACATAAATGGGGTTAAATGGTAATTACGCAAACATAAACAAGGTGATTGGTGATTAGAAAACGTAAACATTACAATAGAAAGGAAAAGAGAGAATCTAAGGCAAGAAAATCAGACAGACATTCTTTTATTTTAAACTATATCGTATTTTCCTTACCAGTATTAAAATAAAGCACGACCATACCTTTCGTATACTCTCGTCCACGATAGGTATAGTTTTGTTGGGACATTTTCGCAGCTCGTATTGGGGGCATTTCCTAAACTGGTGGATATTTACAACTTACGATGGATAATACAGTACACAAAATAACACCGGTGATATGCCAGACAAACAGTCTTACATTTTGCAGTAGCATTACAACAAATGCCAGCAATTAAAAAAATAGGAGAGAAACAAAAAATTAAATTAAATCACCTGCGATAAAATTCATCGATAAGCGAATCCACAATCTTGCAGATGGCATGGGCAATGCGTGGACTAAAGCACAGTATTGGAAAACATACTATACAGTAAACGTATGCAGTTGCTCTTTAGACAGAAGTGTAGTGTTTCCGCACAAAGGATAGATTCTGGATCCTGCTCAAATATCGAATACACGATAACCTTACACTGATGACACGGCAGCTCATATTAAGTTTATAGTAGTACTCGCAGATTAACCACACTACTCGTCGCGTCGGTAGTCTATGTGTGGGAAAGGATTCACAAAATAACCACAAAAACTGCAACCTACACTGATGACACGGCAAAGTTTTCAGGCATGCAATCGAGGAGTTCCTTCGCATGTTCCCAGGCTCCCATCTCGGCCAGTGCACTCGCAACACCCATCTTCTGGCACGTCGATAGTGTAGCCTCCTGGAAGGCACGCATTAGAACTTTATTATAATTTATAACCAATTACGGACACTGACATACAGTTCTATTGAGACTAGTGAGCGTATCCTATAATGTAACCAACCAAGATGCATATAGATCAAAAACTCACAGTGGGAATAAAACAACTTTCTAGTTGCTAGCATATCACTAATCGTGTCATGCTGAACCATCTACCACTACTGCATGCTTTAACGCATATATTTGGATGTTCCTTTTTGGCCAAACGGAACATCCATAGACAGAGTTCAGGGTTAACTAACACACGAGTAATGCACGTCGTTTCATTATCTTCAGAAACATTCCAATTGGGGCTAGGGCGCGGTAGCGCGCCTAGCCCTTTTTGGTTCTTCTCCGGGGGTCTGCGTCTTTTTTTCACTCTTTTTATAACTTTTCAAAAAATGTACCTCTTCAGTTCCCTCAGCCAATTTGGCGTCGTCAGCTTCTTGAACAGCGATAACACTGTAAAATGACACACCAGTCACGTTCAGCGGTTCCTAAAATGCATAAATAAAATCACAAATTATAAAACAGACACCACAGCATGACGTTTACAAACCTCAACCGCTCGACCACACATAGCGAATTTCAAAACGAAGGGTTAACACTATACCACACTATATACCTCTTTCTTTGGCACTATACGAGTACTCTACATAGTTGTGGGGCCATGTTTGTGAGTTGAAACTGTCAATGTCAGCGTAGATTGCAATTGCAGTTAATCAATGCAATAAATACTTACTTGTCCCTCGGCAAACTGATTTACTTTCGATTCAATCGGGACTTGCGAAGAGCGGATGATCTCCGCTTTTTGTGCACGTTTTGTGACGAGCACCCACCTCTCCTTGCGAAGTTCTTTCATTTCAGCACCGGACGGTTTTAGCTGAAAATGCATATCTTTTCTTATTCAGAATTCAGATGATGCCTTGTGTCTAGTGTCTTTCCCAAACAGTTTGGTCTATAAATCGTACATTTTTTTACATAATACGTTTTTTTTTACGTTCACAACAGACAACAGGTAATCGAATATCGAAGAGTGAGACTAAGTAGCTACCGCGAACTTGCCAAAAATTAAAACATTTTCGCTACTGAGCCTAAGCAATAAAAATACTCACAAATGAACAAATCTTCTTTAGATCAACCAAACCAGCGTGAACGAGGGATGCAGTGACGACGTACAAAGAGTAAGGTGTGGCTTTGCCCGGTTTCTGGAATGACTCTTTTTAATGAGAAATACATCCACAGAATTAGATTATCTCCTCTTAGTAACCTAGCATTGACTAACTAACCTGATAGAATGTGAACTTGAATCCTAACATTGAGCACAGATACTCCTTGTTGACTTTCATCTCAGTTAACAAGGAAATGAAGAGAGGACGCTCTTCTGGACAGCACTCGAAGCATTCCAGAACGAGATCGCACACTCGATTTGGATCCAGGTTAAACTGACCTGAAATTATCCCACATGAATAACAATTTCCCAAATTTCCAAAAGGCATGTCAATGTTCACTCATAATCTTTTTACTTATCGTAAAACAATTACACAATAAAAACGAGACAGATACAAAAAATAACACACTAAAATAAAAGAAGTAAAGTACTTACTCCAGGATCAGAAAATTTATAAGCCAAAGTGAATGCAGTTAATACGAGGGATTTTAAACGCAGTGAACCGGTAGCGCCGTTATTTAAACTATAACCCACCAATAAGTTTGAGTAATCGGTTGTTTAGCGTCTTCGAACTGACTGAATCTCCACTGTTGATCAACTCCGTAATCAGTTTGGAGTATCCCTCGCTTTCCTCTCGAAGAAGATTGAACTTCAATTGCTTGTAACTAAAACAAAAATAGGCACATAGTGCTGTAAATCGATGCAGGTACAAGCACCCGGCACCGGTCGAACAACTGATTCATGGAATAGTTCACAAAGTAAAGTAAGACATAGAAAACATAATTTTGTTTTAGACTTGGTCCTAATACTTGGCCAAGTGGTCATAGGAAATTAAAACGTACTATAATTTTGTTCTTTGTCGAACGATTGACAGCTGCGTCGCCTTCTCGTCCTTACCAAGACATTTGAGTTCAAATTGGAGAATATCCGAGGGAATAAGCTAAAAAGTTATTCTTAAGTGAGAATCTGAGCGCCAAAAAGTATTCCCCTTATTTGTTTTGTTTCCATACGCAATTCTATCAATTACGTACAGTATTTGCAAATATAGATAACATATAAAAGGGCGAACAAAACCTAAACCGAACAATTTAGTCTCACCTCATCAGAAATTAATTCAACAAGTTGTAAAAATAGCTTCGTCTTGTCTTCGTTGTTTTCATAAGCGCTCAATAATGAGTCAACGGCCATAAGAACATCCAGAAGCATGGAACTGGCGCAGTTGCAGGATTCCTAAACAAATTTGATAGATCACGACATCGTCACCAAACGTTCGGAAAAATTATTCGCGTAAAGCAGGAAAGGCAACTTTATCGCAAAATCACATAACTGCGGTTACCCATAATAGAATCAAAAACTATAGTTGCACAATTCAAATCAAGTTATTTACTTCATTTCACCGTTAAAGGGAATATGTAGGCCCTTTTTGAAGTTAAGCTGTATTAATAGAATGCGTGTTACCCATTAAGGAAACAATAACAAAAGTTGTCTACAATTACCCATTTAAAAGAAAATCAATTACAAAGCTCGCCTTTTCCATAGTAAACGCTAATTCGGAACCCTTGCATAAATTTGGGTCCGATTGAATAAATTTCAGTTTAAATCGGCAAATAGCAAGATTCAAGATGCAGCGCATTCCAATTTCGTATTTACATATTCAGTCGCCTATTTAAATTAACGTCTGGTATGGAAACGCTAGTTTCGCTTTTTTTTTGCTCATTTTGAGTGCCTACATATTCGCTTTAAAGCTTACCAAAAGTTCACGAAGACTATTGAACGCATCCTGTGGTGTCGCAATTGCTTCAGCCACGCTGTTACAAAGTTCCAATAATTTGCCCTCCACCTCGCGGTCGTCCAAAGCCAACGTTTGATCGCTTTCCATTCTGTAACACTAAGTTTTTCTTCAAGAGGTTTGCTAGCATTAAAGGGAAACGAGAAAAACGGCTTACATAAACTCACTAACACTCATACGCAAGTTACACGGAACAATTTAGTAAAGAGAATAAACATCTATTATGCTTACAATTCTCATCAAGTTTTTGAAAACAAAAGCAACATTTTTGCTAGTCCTCGCCTCGGGCATGGTGTACTACGAGTAAATGGGCGGAGCGGCGGAACGAAATAAGGGAAGCACAACTGCGCGTTCACTGCTGTTCTGGACCAGCCGACCAGCTGCATGGAAATGGGAGTTTTAATGCGGAGAGGGTATTAAACTCGGCCTTTATCTTAGTACTCTTCTCCACCATTTTAGTATTAGTTTGTATTTCATAAACCCCGCTTCTCAAAATAAATAAATAATTATAACTGAAATAATTTTAATAAGGTACTCAATGTGTATTCATTTACTTTAATATAACTATTTATTTACTTCAATATAACTATTTATCAATATCAAATCTCTACTCAGTTTTTATGTATTAGCTTCTACATAACATATCTTCTTCTTTTTTTCAAAATTACGGTAGTTACGAAAGAAACTCGTTTCTGCCTTCTTTTCTTCGGGACATTCTTTTATGTTGCTTGTAAGCCCCAGTAAGTGTAGGCCTTTCTAAACAGGTTGTGCAGCAATAATTAGAGCTACTTCTCTTCGTTGGTTCAAATAATATGGAAGAGAAACCGCCCCACTTTATATTGCATTCACCTTTTTTCGTGCAACTATCCAATTCAACCATTTATTTCTTCTCTCTTTCCTCTAATTCCAGCAAATTTATTTTCAAATTCAAATAGCACCAGCTAGTCGCGATGACCCCGCTCTGGGAATATAGCCCCCGGGACAACTCACACCTTGGGACTATTATATATATATACATACTTTATTTCACATAATTGCAAAGTAAAGTGCTCAGAAGAGCCGAAAGACAAAAAGGCAATAATACACCAAAAAAACAAGCAACGAAAAAACACGAACACGAACAATGAATGAGAAAATGAGAACATATAAATTTTATTCAAGCACCAATATTGCAATCTGCCTGGTCACTCAACTCAACGAGATCGAGCGCGTTAATTTTCGATTTGAACGATTCTATAGTTGAGCTGCGGACAGTCGCCTCGTCGAGAAGATTCCAAATTCTGGTGACTCGATGTTTAAAAAATGATTGAGTTTGTAACGTCGAAACCATTTCCTGACGTATATATAAAGAGTTACCATCTCTCCTCTGTCTACCACCTAAAATGAACATACTATCGAGCACGGGGTGTTTATGCAACCCAAAACCTCGGACGATCTTAAAACATTCTATGAGATCGTACACGATCCTTCGATGTTGTAGAGATTTTAGACTAAACACTGTTAACCGTTCCTCTTTAGTGAAATTATGATACATTTCATAATTGATCTTATTGAGTGCTATTTTTGTGAAACGATTTTGCACTCGTTGCCTCAGGGGAAATCACACCCACCCTCTCAGTCTCATATGGATTTGGGAATGAAAAATACCATTTGGGAGCCCCGCCCCCTATACCCAGATCCGTACCCGCACACTCATCCGGAGCATTCTTACGACGTATCATCCCCACTCCCTATTTTTTTATATTGATTTTACACTCAAAATCGATCTTCCAATCTTCCCGCCTAGGGTCCGTCCCGGCTAAAGTTTCTTTCTAGACAACCCCGAATTTCGGTTTTATAGTATGTATCGAACCGTTTTCAAATACTAGATAAAATAAAAGTTTGGCCTTATGAGATCGTACACGATCCTTCGATGTTGTAGAGATTTTAGACTAAACACTGTTAACCGTTCCTCTTTAGTGAAATTATGATACATTTCATAATTGATCTTATTGAGTGCTATTTTTGTGAAACGATTTTGCACTCGTTGCCTCAGGGGAAATCACACCCACCCTCTCAGTCTCATATGGATTTGGGAATGAAAAATACCATTTGGGAGCCCCGCCCCCGATACCCAGATCCGTACCCGCACACTCATCCGGAGCATTCTTACGACGTATCATCCCCACTCCCTATAGACCTACACCCCATCAAGCCTGATGATAGTTATTTCAGAAAAATTTCATAGTATGTTTCGAACCGTTTTCAAATGTACTGGTTAAAATAAAAGCAAAAGTAAATGTCGCAGAAGTTGAGATAAAAATAATTATTTGTATAAATATTTTTATTTTTGTTATACGAGCCCCAATTGTCGTTTTTTTTTTGTTTTCTTCAAACCGATTGGCCTTGTCAAGCCTGATAGTATTTCAGAAAATATATGTCCGTACCATGGCCCGAACTGGGATTTTGGGTAGACAACGAAGGCCGAAAACTGGAATACGAACGCCGGATTCCAAATTACGAACTCAACCGCTCCGGGAATATCGGATCGTCTGAAAAACACCATCTCTCCTGATTATTGTAAGTTTTAGATTTCCCAGTATATTTTATGTTATCTTTCTTACTTTCGCTCATTTTCACTCCAATCAGTATTTTCAAAAAAAAAAAAAAAAATCCAAGATTCTTCACTAAATTATTTTGATTTGCATCTTGTTTATATCGGTGCTATATGAATAGAAGAAAATTTCAACTGAATACGTAATGAGATTTTTTCAGATAACTCGTGGTCTACTCAACTGGTCTACTACGTCGGGTCGACTGAGAAGAGCTCCGCAGTGCAGGCGCAGTAGTCTACAGAAAACCAGGACCGGTGAATCTTATTCATTTCATTTTTGTTGAGTAGGAAGACATGATATATTATATACGGGGGTCTTGCGCGACATGGGGTGTAGGTCTATTGTAGAAATTGTATTCACTTCATTTTGTTACGTAATTGAGTGTGATGTCGTGACTTATTCTACGCGGGGGAGGTACCGCATATATTTTTATTATTAATCATAAAGCAGCGTGGCACTCTAGTTAAAATATTTACTTTAGTTTAGATAGGTAGGGGAAGATGGCTGGAGCGGGGCGCCTGCCGAATACGAGTTCCACACTTCGAGTGTAGTGTGTGCTCGTCCCGGGCCAGTTTCCTACCTAGCGCGCGACATGTGGTGCAGGTCTAATGTTGGAATTTTATTTACTTCATTTTTGTTACGTAATTGAGTGTGATGTCGTGACTTATTCTACGCGGGGGAAGGTACTATATTTTTATTATAATCATAAAGCGCGTGGCACTCTAGTTAAAATAGTTAGTTTAGTTTAGATAGGTAGGGGAAGATGGCTGGAGCGGGGCGCCTGCCGAATACGAGTTCCACACTTCGAGTGTAGTGTGTGTCGTCCGGGCCAGTTTCCTACCTAGCGCGCGACATGTGGTGCAGGTCTAATGTTGGAATTTTATTTACTTCATTTTTGTTACGTAATTGAGTGTGATGTCGTGACTTATTCTACGCGGGGGAGGTACCGCATATATTTTTATTATTAATCATAAAGCAGCGTGGCACTCTAGTTAAAATATTTAGTTTAGTTTAGATAGGTAGGGGAAGATGGCTGGAGCGGGGCGCCTGCCGAATACGAGTTCCACACTTCGAGTGTAGTGTGTGCTCGTCCCGGGCCAGTTTCCTACCTAGCGCGCGACGTGGGGTGCAGGTCTAATGTTGGAATTTTATTTACTTCATTTTTGTTACGTAATTGAGTGTGATGTCGTGACTTATTCTACGCGGGGGAGGTACCGCATATATTTTTTATTATTAATCATAAATTATTAAAATATTTAGTTTAGTTTAGATAGGTAGGGGAAGATGGCTGGAGCGGGGCGCCTGCCGAATACGAGTTCCACACTTCGAGTGTAGTGTGTGCTCGTCCCGGGCCAGTTTCCTACCTAGCGCGCGACATGGGGTGCAGGTCTAATGTTGGAATTTTATTTACTTCATTTTTGTTACGTAATTGAGTGTGATGTCGTGACTTATTCTACGCGGGGGAGGTACCGCATATATTTTTTATTATTAATCATAAAGCAGCGTGGCACTCTAGTTAAAATATTTAGTTTAGTTTAGATAGGTAGGGGAAGATGGCTGGAGCGGGGCGCCTGCCGAATACGAGTTCCACACTTCGAGTGTAGTGTGTGCTCGTCCCGCGCCAGTTTCCTACCTAGCGCGCGACATGGGGTGCAGGTCTAATGTTGGAATTTTATTTACTTCATTTTTGTTACGTAATTGAGTGTGATGTCGTGACTTATCCTACGCGGGGGAGGTACCGCATATATTTTTTATTATTAATCATAAAGCAGCGTGGCACTCTAGTTAAAATATTTAGTTTAGTTTAGTTTAGATAGGTAGGGGAAGATGGCTGGAGCGGGGCGCCTGCCGAATACGAGTTCCACACTTCGAGTGTAGTGTGTGCTCGTCCCGGGCCAGTTTCCTACCTAGCGCGCGACATGGGGGTAGGTCTAATGTTGGAATTTTATTTACTTCATTTTATACGTAATTGAGTGTGATGTCGTGACTTATTCTACGCGGGGGAGGTACTGCATATATTTTTTATTATTAATCATAAAGCAGCGTGGCACTCTAGTTAAAATATTTAGTTTAGTTTAGATAGGTAGGGGAAGATGGCTGGAGCGGGGCGCCTGCCGAATACGAGTTCCACACTTCGAGTGTAGTGTGTGCTCGTCCCGGCCAGTTTCCTACCTAGCGCGCGACATGGGGTGCAGGTCTAATGTTGGAATTTTATTTACTTCATTTTTGTTACGTAATTGAGTGTGATGTCGTGACTTATTCTACGCGGGGGAGGTACCGCATATATTTTTTATTATTAATCATAAAGCAGCGTGGCACTCTAGTTAAAATATTTAGTTTAGTTTAGATAGGTAGGGGAAGATGGCTGGAGCGGGGCGCCTGCCGAATACGAGTTCCACGCTTCGAGTGTAGTGTGTGCTCGTCCCGCGCCAGTTTCCTGCCTAGCGCGACATGGGGTCTACGAGGCGCTTCGAATCTTTTGTGTAGTTTGTGCCAGTTGTTGAGACTGCAGTAGTTAGACTAATGATGAATAATAGTAGCAGTAAACCCACTAAGAGTCTCTATGTGGTCCTGTCTCCTGTCTGATTTAGGTGAGGAGGCTCACCGTATGGAATGATGGATGCAGTCGTGTCAGCCCTCGTGTCTTCGGAGACTTCTTCGTCCGTGACGCAGTGATCTTTCCTCACGTGCCAAGGTTCGCCAGCAATTGTTAATTATATATGGCAAGCAATTGCATATGAATAGTTTCTCCGCAACTCGTAATTTGCCTCTTATTTCTCTCCATTTAGGCTCACGGACTGTTATATACAACTACGGAATTCTTTCTTCTATTTACTGCTCAGGTCAGGAGGCTCCACGCTTCTGTGCCAGTGCCATGGTGTGTTTTCATATTATAGTGGGGTACTTTTTGCTGCCATATCTTACACATTTTACTCTTTACTAGCTAAGAAACTAATGGGTTTAGTGTTTCATAAAAGCGTGTAAGGAACGAATTAGTGATTGTGAATTTGGTAGGTTGTCATAGTAGTCATATATCATTAAAATTTAAAATTTCTTTTACGCTTCAAGCGTGTGGACTTTTTTTCAAGGCAGTTCAAATACAAGGTTTGCTTATGACACGGTCCGCAGAGGTCCTGAGCACAGACGACGAGTTCAATGACAAATTCCCTCCCTCTCCGTCTCTTCCTCCCTCGCTCTCTCCCCCTCCCTCTCTCTCTCTCTCCCTCAGCCTCAGGCTACGCGGATGTCTTCGGGGTAGGACTTCGGGCTAGGATCCTGAGTCATTCATTTCTTGATTGATTTCAGAAAGTAAGGCCACAGTGCACTTCACCGGTTGGTTGGAATTCACATACGCTCTATGACGGAAAAGAAATCCAAATGGTATCCCAAGCCTATGTACAATCGCCAGAGCTTTTGGATGTGGATGCTTTGAAAAGGACTTTGCTTGCGTATGCCCCGTGGGAAAATGAGACCGATTGATGAACGATTCGACACCGCGCTCAAGGTGATTAGTTTTCTTTACTAAAGTTTCTTTTTAAAGCGAAATAGATTAAAGATTAAAGCGAAATTAAAGCGAAATACCGGCCGGCTTTTGAAACGCATTGCGTACCTGCTTTCTTATGCAACATATGCAAATGATCAAAAAATAGAAAAAAAACTAGACCCCAATTAGACCCCACTTTGCATAACTGCATAAGAATGCAGATATTTGAGATGCGTTTCAAAAACCGACTGCTATTTCACTTGAACCATCACAACTTTCACCAAGTTCAGTGAACAATAACTTGTGTTGGGTGACGTTTGTTGTTTGTTTTTAGTAAGCAGAAGATGTGTCAGCCCCCTTTATGCCTTTTACACGTGACATACCCTTTTGTAAGTTACAAGTATACGTTTTTAGTTTAGGCTACAATCCGATGCTGTATAGTCCACTTTGTGCTTGAAGGATGGACGATTTATGCTTGGCTAGTCAGGGAATGTCATGAAGTTTAATTACTGGCTATTCTTTCTCTTAGCCGTTCTATCATATGTAATAAATGAGGAAATAAAGATTATGTTTACGGCATTTTGTGTATTTTTGGTTGTAGTCAAAATTATGTCTCTCATTCGAATTGAGATGAAACAGAAAAGGTAAATAGAAGATCTTGACTATAAAAAAAACCAAGTCCTTTGTATGTCCAAAATGCAGGTAAATGAATGTATATTTTTTAATATTTTTATTATTTATGATTGACAATAACGATGTTTAGTTGAGGCAGTCTCTCTCTTCTCCAGGATATTTGCCAGCGAGGTTGATCGTGCCAGCGTCGTAGACCTGAAAATGGAAAAGTACATATGAATATGACACAAAGTCAAATATACGATCCTACAATGATAAAAAGTCCGCTGCAGCGCGGCGCACCTAGAGCGGAAAAAAAGATGCGCGGCGAAATCACGGCACACCTGTCCCACTTTTTGAATGGGACCGGAGTAAAAACGCAGGAATTCTACCCTAAAAATAAAATAGCGCCGTTGAAAAAAAAAAATGTTTTACCTTCTTGGGTGTCTTTCCAGTGCTAATGTATGAGTCCGGGATCTTGATTGTGAATTTACGCTGGCATGGCTGAAATCGTCGGTTTAGTTTTATTGCTTACTTCAATTTTTCAAAGATTTGAGAGAAGACATAAGTATCTAGTGGTGTTACTAGCGAGTGTCTGTCAGCAGGAAGTATTTCCAAAGAACGACATCATATTGATAAATAGATACCTTAATTCCATCATTACAATCATGGTAAATGTTGAGTTTTGGATCAATGGTGGTCACTTCAGTCTCAGTGCCCGAGAGCTGGAAGTGCCCCTGAGCATCAGTGCTGCCCTGGTCGAGGAGGTCATCAGCATCGGCTGGAATATACAGTATATTTTATTATTTAGTAATTTTACTTGGTTCAATAGGCATTTTTGTGATCTCCCCTTCTGTGATATCGATTTGAAAGACTAGTACTCTAGAAGCCTCTAATAGCTCAATAGTTGTTGTTTTTTTCTAGCAGACGTACGCACGGGGAATAATGCAAAGTGCCATTTTTAGGTTTAGTTACTTTCAAACTAGATGTTGCAACTATACGTTCCAACTATTGAAATATAGAGAATTGCCCACGAAACGTATTCTATAACGTAGTTTATTATTAGTGTCTAATGATTACGCTGTATCATCAATAACAGGAAGTAACGACTTTATTAGAATGCTACCGTATGTATAAATACTCTCAGCTATGACTAGAGAGCATGACAACAACCGCATCAACAGTCTCCAAAGAGGTAGCGATCCTCTCTAAAAGCGCTAGTGGTTGACTGTAACCCTAAACAGTCAGAGATCCGACAGCTACTCTCCAAGAGCTGATCCCGGTTGCCAGATCCGGTGCTAAAACTGCCAGGCCCGTGGAGAGGCTGAAGAACGAGACAGTGGTAGTCGTCCAGTGTCGCAGAGGAACTGATCCCCGGCATCAGAAGAGTAGACCAGCAGAGTGCCCCGGTGGCCCCTGGTTGCTCATTGGAATAAGCACTCAAACTTGTCGTTGTCCTTTGTTTGTCCATTGTCCCTTTTGTTATATATAAATACTTCGGACAAAGTTGTGTCATCGTGCAGACTCTTTGAGTTTGTTTATGGCGACCGCAGGTTTATCCGAATCTATTTATAACGAGCGAATCCAGTACGTGGATTTAACGAGCGCATCCAGGACGTGGATGCACGGTGAGACTTCGGTCGAACCACAAATCAATATACGAGCGCTTCCAGTACGTGGAAGCACGGTACGACCCCGGTCGAGCCAAAATTGTCAATCCAATGTCAAATCTCAACCTCTTACATCTCAATCTTATCCTCACTCAAATCTTCATCCAGATCTTATCTCATTTGAACCTGACTACGTAATTGAACCCAGTAATGATTTTGATGTCGAACTTCCACGAAATACCCCAGAAAGACGAATAAATGATTCGAGAAGTAGAAAGAAATCACCTAAGAAATCGTGCAATAATGAATTAGAGTCATATAAAAAACTGTGTCTCAAAGTAATCCAGAAACTGCCTGATCTACTGGAAGATTCAGAATACAGACTTCAAATCACTCAAAACTTACAAAAGGCAAACTTGAGTCAAGCATTACGAGAAAGAATTGTAAAAGAAATTAATGAAGAAATTAATGCTCTTGAAAAACTTGTCACTAAAATTTGCATAATTGAAACGGAAGCAAGGCAAAAAAGAGAAGAGTATTGGAAATATTTTGTGGAAAGAGATGGAATGGAAATAGCTGAGAAGTTACAAAGTCTCATAAAATCTTTCAATGATCAAGCAAAAGAAATAGTAGAGTGTACTATGGCGTATAATATACAAAATGAGGAAACTGTAGGAATGGTAATTCCTTCGAATCGGAAAACGTTTGATTACCACACACCTACGCAACATGGAAGAGTACTCGAAACACCTCATTTCCACAGTACCCCGAGATATGCCGAACACAAGAACGACGTAACAACCAATTACAGGCAAACGGTACCGTATAATAATAAGACATGTGAGTGGAAACTTGATAAATCATTATTGCAGATAGATATTACTCCGTTTGACGGCAGCCCAGAAGCTTTCGACAGTTTTTGGGAGCAGTTTGACGCACTCATACATTCGCAGCCATGCCCAGACATACAAAAATTCATCACACTTAAAAAACTATGTACGGGACAAGCAGCGGAGTGCATTAAACAGTTCCCAGTAACCAACGAATGTTATCACGACGCTATAAAACTGATCAAAGAACAGTTTGGTGATCCAGTCACCAAAAAGAGAGCTCTGTACAGTCAAATTGCAGCTATACCCAAATCTGATTCATCAACACAACAACTTCAGCGCACGTTCTTCAACCTGAAAGCAATTTACGTGAGACTCAATAAATACGAGAATCTTGATAATATGATGTTCAGACAAGAAGTGAAAAGAAGGTTTCCATGGGAAATTGTTAACAAAGTCAACCAAGAAGAACGACAAAACAGCGCAGAACACAACATCGAGGAATTGCTGAAAAGTATCTTCCAGAAAATTACGACTAAAGCAGACAATGAGAGAGCTAAACATCATTACTACACTGAAATTGCTGCTTTCAAGCCATGCATAGTGTGTAAAAAGACAGGTCACAGAACGATACACTGCACGCAACAAATCAACACTAATCTATTGAATGATAAAATAAAGCAAGAAAACGCGTGCAAGAAGTGTTTTGAAAATGACCATCAGACAAAAGATTGTTCAGAACGAAACTGCGAAAAGTGTAATAAAGAGCACAACACGAAAATTTGTTTCAATCCTCAGCAATACAATTATACGCAACGTGCAAAATACCCGACATTTAACAGTAAATCGTGGAGTAAAGGGCATAATGACAGAAATGAACAAAGAGATCTCCCACAACAGAAATTCAACCTAGTTAACCAGAACCAGAGATGGAACAGAGACCAGTTCTCTCGCGAAAACTCAAGAGAAAGACAGTATGTCCCAAATTTGGCGAACCGTCAAAATCAGATCGAAAATAGACAAGTAAAATGGCAGAAGACTCAAAGGTCAGACTATGAAGCAAAAAAGCAGTATGCAAAAAGTCCAATGCCTAATAAAGACGCCATACAAAATAAAAAAGAATGGCGTCCACAAAAAGTTTTCTCGAGAGAAAGTCAGAAAGAGGGTGGTCCGCCGCCCTGGAAAAATAACTACACTAGAAAACCCACTCATAATGTCAATTTAATTGCAGAACAAGAAACCCAGAACAGTGAAGACGATCAAACAGATATCGAAGAAGTCACATCAGAAACGTCGAATCATTTTTTCCGGTAAGGAATAAAAGGAAAGCAGCAGTATGCCAGATCATTGAAACACAAATGTTAATATGTAGAGCGAGAGAAAAGAAAACTGGAAAACCACTTACAATATTCATTGATACAGGAGCATCACATACATTTATGAATAAAAAATCAGCAGAAAATATAAATATTTCAAAAGGTTCCATATCAAACACTTCCATAGCCACGTTTGGAAGGAAACCAAAGAATAAACGAATTGTGTTGTCAACGATAACGCTACTGACAAAACACAACGAATCAATTACTATGAAAATTAGAATCATAGATGACATGCAAATGAAGTTTTGTTGCAAACAATTATCGCAACTAGATCAAAAATGTTTAAACCTGAATGAATTATCTATTCCAGAAAACATCCATGAGGATACGATTCACGATGTAGACATACTCATTGGACAAGATCATATTGGAGACCTTTTGGGTAAAAATCCAACGATTAAAAGATTACCTTCAGGAATGATTACATTAGAAACAGTTTTCGGAATATGTATTAGTGGTGTCCAAAAGACATCAGACAATTGTACAAAACATATTTTTGCTGATGTAAATACGTGTGAAGCAATTGAACATCTGAACCCTGACTTAAGAACAATGTGGGATTTGGATCAAATTGGTATTGCAGATAATCCAGACAAAGAAGCTGAATCAGAAATTAACCAAGAAGTTACGCGACAATTTGAAGAATCCACACAAATAATTGGAAACAAAGCATACGTTCAATTCCCATTCAATGGAAAAGAAAACAAATTATGTGATAATAAAAGACTTGCGTATAAGAGACTCATGTCACAATTGAAACGATTAAATGAAACAAGTAAAGAACGTTTCGAAGAGTACAACAAGATAATAAAAACACAGAAAGATACAGGTATAATAGAAGAAGCTCCTCATGTGCCACAAGGGCCAGTATATTATATACCTCACAGTTGTGTAGTCAAAGATAGTAAAACTACCAAAGTCAGAATTGTATATGATGCAAGTAGTCATTACAAAGGAGAATTATCACTGAATGATTGTATACACACGGGACCATCGCTATTACCGAATATTGTTGAATTATTATTGAGAACACGAAATAAGCCTCTCATGATAATCAGTGATATAGAGAAAGCGTTCCATCAAGTGTATCTACAAGAACCGCATAGAGATGTAACGAGATTCTATTGGGTCAGAGATATTCACAAACCAGTCACGTCCGAAAATGTGGTAACTTACCGTTTCTGCAGAGTACCATTTGGAATCAATGCTAGTCCTTACTTGCTAAATATGACAATTCAATATTTCCTTACAGTGGTAAACAAACATCCTTGGGCAAACCAAATATTAAGAAATATTTATGTTGACAACCTAATATTAGACGCAAATTCAGCAGACGAAGCTATGGAAATCTACAAAACAACCAAGGATATCTTCAAGAACATGGGAATGAATTTACGAGAATACAGAAGTAGTGATTCCACTACAAATAAACAAATTAGAGAAGAAGATAGAGCTAACGATATAAAACAAAAGGTACTAGGAATGTCCTGGGATACAGACAACGATACTTATGAAATATCAGTAAAAATATCACAAGAAGATGTAAATACCAAAAGAAAAGTGTGGAAAAACGTAGCCAAGAATTTTGATCCACTAGGAATTGTGTCACCACTTCTAATAGAAGCAAAAGTATTCAAGCAATACTTATGCATTAAAAATTACAATTGGGATCAGAAATTGGACGAGAAAGACATACAAACTTATAGGAGAATTTGTGATAAGATAGTTCCCACTACAATTAAAATACCGAGATATCTTAAAATTCTACCGCACGGTAATAAACTGATAATATTTGGTGATGCATCAGAAAAGGGGTATGCAGCTTGTGCGTACGTTCTGTCTGAAGAAACCAGCCAAAATGATAAAACCTTATTAATTAGTAAATGTAAATTATACCCAGTTATGTCAAAAATGACCATTCCACGAGGAGAGTTAATGGCAATATTAGCAACTAGCAAACTGGCATTGACAATCATAAAGGAATCAGATATGAACATAAGAGAAGTGAGTATGTTTAGTGATTCAACTTGCGCTCTGTCGTGGGTAATTCATAAAAACGTACAATCACTGGACACCTTTACAAGGAACCGAGTAAGAGAAATAAGATCAAATATTGATCAAATTGGTACTGGAATTAGAACTTCTTTATATTATGTACCAACAGATCTCAATCCAGCTGATCTCGGTACAAAAGGAGTAGTTGACAGTTTAACATTAGAAGCTTCTACTTGGTTCACAGGTCCACGTTTCATTCATTCCACAAAAGAACAGTGGCCTGAACAGTCACGAAATAAATGGATAATACCAGTAGACCCCTTCGTGGTCAATTCAGTAAACAATCAAGAATTCAGTGAAACTGATGATAAGGGTATATTGAACTTAGAAAACCAAAGCTCATGGCTAAGACTCTTAAATTCAACGGTGAGAATATTAAAGATATGTAAAAAATGGATGAATAGAGTAAAGTTGAATCCAAATTCCTCCGAATACCTTAAGGAAATATCTTCAAATCACGTAATTAACACTACTGATCACATAATAGCCACAAAGCTAATTATTGCAGATCATCAAGTAAAGTATCAGAAAGACGTAGATAAAATTACCAAAAACCACGTAATTGCAAAAGATGATAACGGGATATGGAGACTTATGGGCAGAATAAATAATTCAACCATCGAAGAAAATTCAAAAAATCCAATAATTATTATTCCAAAGGACAATCTGCACGTATTGCTAATTAAACATCATCACCATGCTACTGGACACGGTAGCATGACAATGACCCTGAGCAGTATAAGACAACAATTTTGGTTTCCCAAAAACCGACAAAAAGTTAAAAATCTATTGAGCAAATGCATAAGGTGTAAAAGAATGACAGGAAATAGCTACCAATATCCACATATGCCTCAACTTCAAAAAGAAAGAGTACAAATATCCCACCCTTTCACCCACACTGGAGTGGATTATATGGGACCTTTACAGCTACATATTAAAAATTCAGAAGGAACAGTAGAAACACAAAAACGGTGGATTGTACTCTTTACCTGTTTAACTACCAGACTCATCCATCTAGAGATAGTAACGAGCCTATCAGGCATTCACTTCATCCATGCCCTTAAAAGATTTTCGGCAAGAAGAGGAAATCCCAAAAGCATAGTCTCAGACAACGGAACATCATTTGGGTTGGCAGCAAAACTGTTCCATCCCGAAAATAAAGACGAACTTATAATGATGAACCAGAAACTCCAGGCAAAAGGTATAGAATGGAAGTTTATAACACCACTATCACCGTGGAAAGGAGGTGTTTATGAAAAAATGATTGGTCTAACTAAAAAAGCGTTATATAAAATTGAGGACAATCCATTTACGGATATAGAACAGTTCCATACTACAATAGCAGAAGTTGAAGCAATTGTTAACTCGAGACCATTGACATACATTTCATCTGATCCAGAAGCAAAAATACTCAGACCAATAGACTTCATAAGTCCAGGACAGCAATTAACCACACAAATAAGTGTAGACAGAGACTTATTCAACGATAGAACATATAAAGACCAAACAATTAAAACAGCTGAAGAAGCAGTTGAACACTTTAAAGAGTTCGATATAGCACTTAAAGAAGTATGGAATCAATGGCAAAATGAATATCTAAAAGAACTACAAGAACGTCATAAAAATGCCTTTCAACCATATTCTAAGTCGAACCCACCGCAACCTCGTAAAGGTGATGTTGTAATCATTAAAGATCAAGCACTACCCAGACACGAATGGAAATTAGGAATAGTTGAAAAGGCTATTATCGACGCAGATGATAAATGTAGACAATGCTTAGTTCGCACAACAAATGGGAAAAATTTGCATAGATCCACATGTCATCTTATTCCAACAGAATTACAATATGTTGAAGCACCAAAAGACGGAAACAAAAGGCAAACGAGATTTCGTGGAACGTACACAAAATAAGAAACGGTTAGCGTATCCTTTAGAATTATAAAAAGTGCTATTCAAGAATTGTCCGTCGGGAGGCTGTGCTGAACACACAATAAATAAAAAATGATTCCTGGAAATTTGCATATAGTACTTCGTGACGACGAAGAAATATAATACTGAGCGATGTTTCATACCTTAAAAACAGAGTCAGTTAATTCTCAAAAAAATTAGTTTACAATCTTCTCGTTTGGGAGTGTTGCAACTATACGTTCCAACTATTGAAATATAGAGAATTGCCCACGAAACGTATTCTATAACGTAGTTTATTATTAGTGTCTAATGATTACGCTGTATCATCAATAACAGGAAGTAACGACTTTATTAGAATGCTACCGTATGTATAAATACTCTCAGCTATGACTAGAGAGCATGACAACAACCGCATCAACAGTCTCCAAAGAGGTAGCGATCCTCTCTAAAAGCGCTAGTGGTTGACTGTAACCCTAAACAGTCAGAGATCCGACAGCTACTCTCCAAGAGCTGATCCCGGTTGCCAGATCCGGTGCTAAAACTGCCAGGCCCGTGGAGAGGCTGAAGAACGAGACAGTGGTAGTCGTCCAGTGTCGCAGAGGAACTGATCCCCGGCATCAGAAGAGTAGACCAGCAGAGTGCCCCGGTGGCCCCTGGTTGCTCATTGGAATAAGCACTCAAACTTGTCGTTGTCCTTTGTTTGTCCATTGTCCCTTTGTGTTATATATAAATACTTCGGACAAAGTTGTGTCATCGTGCAGACTCTTTGAGTTTGTTTACTAGATAAAACCCCAGAAAGTTTTGTACTATGCTTTTATTCTATTGTAACTCACTATCGTCCTCGTCCCACAGCTTCACCTTCACATTTTGTGCCGGTTTTCCGTCGCACATCAGAATTCCCTTTACAGCAGCTGATTGAAGATTTCCAATGGAATAGGCCACACCCAAAAGGGCTAGGAGGAAGAGTAGAGTTCTCATCTGAAATCAAAAATATATGTGTGGATTAAAAAAAACTAATTGTGATCTCACACTGGCCCGAGAGAGAAAGAAAAGTAAGGAACGAAGAGAAGAGGTAGCTCTAATTGTAAGTTTCAGACAGTGTTTGCTAG
Organism: Pelodera strongyloides; assembly: GCA_036852015.1. Lineage (NCBI taxonomy): Eukaryota > Metazoa > Nematoda > Chromadorea > Rhabditida > Rhabditidae > Pelodera > Pelodera strongyloides. The sequence continues at coordinate 268,723 of JAANDG010000019.1, forward strand.
GATTAATCAAATTTGGTTCAAGAAAAAACTAGTTACACTGCTTCTTATGTGGGTCGGCAGAGGTTTGATTGATTTGTGTACTGGAAAAGGATGATCGAGAGATATGTCGTTGACAGAACAAACATCCATAAAATTCAATTTAAATGACCTAGATCAACTAATAAAGGATTACGTTTTTTAAAGCGAAATGCCAGCTCCTTTGGAAAATTTGCATATGATAAGCAAATCCTATGTATCCTATGCTAATTTTGCGCGATAGCCGTGGACGATCGCGCAAAATTAGCATAGGATACATAGGATTTTCTTATCATATGCAAATTTTCCAAAGGAGCTGGCATTTCGCTTTAAAGCAAAATTTTTTCCCATCGACGTTTTTGCGTAGCAAAGATAAAAGACACAAAATTAGTCCGCTAATTGAAAAGTGTTTGTAGTTTTGTGCAAAAATCGACTCAGCTTTACACCATGTGGTAGCATAGCTGTAGACGTCGAACTGGGAAAATGACTCTTTAGTAAAAGTAAAACTAGTTTTCTGTGGCAAAATGCTCCATAATTGCTTGGCAACTGTTTAAAAATGAACTGACTATATTTTACTGAAGTTTTGAAACAGGTTTGTACGAGGTATTGCATGAGAGCTATGAGAATCTGTGCCTGAAAATTAGGGTACTGTTCACAGTTTGGGGCGTCTTTTTCAGCATTCTGTTTCTGATACTATAAGTGTATAAGAAATTACGATAGTATACATTTAAAAGCTAGTTGAAAACAATTAAAATTGAAAGAAAAACTCCGACACAATGAAGTGGTTTGCTCTTATTTATACCCAGAAATCAAATCTTAGAGATCAGAGAAGTAAGAGATGCATACGGGAAAATATGTAGGGCTATAGCACACTTTTGAGAAATAGAGATTTGGAAACAAGATCTATCGATAAATGAGTCATCATTTAGGCGAAAAAGTGATAAACAAAGGTAACCTTTGAGATCTCCCTCCGTGTCTCTATCTCTCTCTCCAAGAAATATATCAAGAAAGTACAAACAATTGTTCACCTATTTACCATTGCTCACCAGCTCTTATTTTCAACATACCAATGCTTTACCCGTAGAATCGAGAATAACGACAAGTCCAGATCACAAGAACCAGATAACAACACCTAATACAGATAACGATAAGTTCTGAAATGTGTTTTCCAGCTTTATGTACCGGAGTTCACGAAGTAGCAGACATTGTTTGTCAGTGTCTGTAAGATTGAGTGATTCGTGCAAACACTCACCTGTTCAGCTTCAACAAAGTCTTACTTCTGTTAACTCTCTTTTCCTCTCAACACAAAACGAACAGAAAACAGTGGGTTCAGCTTTCAACACAATGAGAGGAAAATTAACCTAAAACTATAACTGTAAATAAGATGTACTTAGTTTTCGATACTTGTACCGTGTATCATAAGTATGCTCCTGCTCGTCATATATGGGTGAACATTATGTATGACTTGCATAAGCAAATTCTGACCCCCATTAGAGCTTTAGCTTAATAATATTTTGGTGTAATTGCCGAGTCGGAAGGATGTTGGTTATAGGAAGAGGATTAAGCAATTATCGGCAAATTAACACGTGGGACCAGGTGGACCCTTTTCATCTCTACCGCCGCACCCATGGCAGAGACCAATGGGGACAAAAATGCCCCAAGTCCAACAATGCCAGCTGTCATTAAAGCATGAATAAGAAAATATTGTTTGTTTATTTTCCTTGCAAAAACATGGATTATAAACGAAGAAAGTAGGGAAAGTATGCAAGAGTGCCAAGTTTTTGTAAATCGGAATGAAAATACACGGCGAACAAATTTTATGCCCAATTTAAGCGTTAGGGAGTATTTGGTTGAAGTTTTAAGCTGGGGTAACTCATTTTCATTCTCATATTCGTGTTTTTACACGGTCAGCTGTGCTTGTCTATGAGTGGATAATTGGTAGGTTGTATGTATGTGTGCGTGGGTGTGATAGGCAATATTGCACTTTACTATAGTCATCTGCATAATTGGAAGAAAAATAACGAGATTGTGAATGGCGAGATTCAAACAGAAGATCTAAATGCCGCCTTCTTGTTTTTTTTTCCTCAAATTTTTTACGTCTACTTCTAGTCTCGTTGCATACTCGTCTGACAATTAACTTTTGGAAGCTAACGGGCAATACTTATTCTTGAAACTTCCACCAAGAAACTGTTTTCTGTGTAATTGTTTCCATTAAAGGGACAGGCCCATCAAAGTAAACCTATATTTACGATACGTTCATAATGACTATCAAGCATTTTCATTACAATATATACAAACTAAATTTCACCATTATTCGCCCTGGAAAACTTTTTTCCAATGCGGTCAACGCATATGTATACCATAAAACAGCAGATTTCAAAGCTATATATGCAAATTTTAATCGCATTATAATTTCACGATAAATTTGCATAGACGACAAGGATATTTGCGGCTTTATGGTATACATTTAAGCTGAGCGCATCGTAAAAAAGCTTTCCATGGCAAATAAATGTGAAATTTAGTTTGTATATATTGTAATAAAAATGCTTGATAGTCATTATGAACGTATCGTAAATATAGGTTTATTTTGATGGGCCCGTTCCTTTAAGAAGCAAATACTACCGATAACGAAGCATAATTTTTGGATCTATTTTTAAAACGAACTGAAAATTCATGGACAATTAACCTTTACAATAAAACGGATGGTTATTCATTTGAGGTTAATATATTCCCCGTATATGATACTCATATTCACATCAGTATAAAAGTTAATTGTATATATGGAGAAATCCTTAGAATAAACCGTTGTACTTCCGAACTTTCACTATTTCAAAACAAGGTTCGAGAGTTTATCACTAAGCTCCTCAGTAATGGATATCCTAAAGATATTATTGAGATTACCATACAAAAAGCGTTTAATCGCTATCCAACAATTACTTATAAGTATAATTCTTCCTTCTTCCTCAACATTGTTATGCAGTTGGATAAGCAACTACGTTAACAGCATAAATTGATTTGCGTGGTAATCATACACTAAATGGTGTGTAAATACAAACATACAAACTACAATATACCATCCCTTTGACCTCGCTGACCACCATTATGCACATACCCTAGACAATTAGGCTACAAACTACATTACACGTCAGCCAATTCTCTTATCTAGGGCTCTCCGTAACTTACACTTCTGTATTCATATATTTTATCTACTAATTTACATAATAATTATTTCTACTATTACACACTATTATATATTCCTCTACTAAACACTTAACCACCGGGGCATCATACTGATGATGACCCCACCCCGGTGGAAAATCCTCGTCTATGACAATGGGGTCGAAACGAGGTGTTTCTAATTAAACACTTCCTAATTATTCATTGATTTTCTCTACTTTGCTATATTTTCTAACTTCCTAGTTTTACTGCTATGCAGCTTCCTTTTTTACTGTCTTGGTATTTTTTTAATTTAGGTGTTATTTCTAATTTTACTCATTTAAATATTTTTACTATTATATTAGGTAATTCCCTTGCCAATTTCTGGGAACCTATTCCCAGTTCTTGGGAGTCTACCAAGGCTAATCGTCAGCACTAACTTACACCATCTACGGATTACATCACTAAGCGGTGTGAACAATTTGCATACTGCTCTCCGGATTAGCATAGCAACTCCATGTACAGCTGGTTGGTTGTCTATATGGATATGGTAGTGTGTGCACAGTGTACACTATTTATGTTTGTAGAAGAGATTGTAGAAGACACCATTTCTGAAAGTACAGTGCCATGCTGGAAAAGAAAAGAGAATTAGAAAATGTTCCATGTATGTATAACTATGAAATTTAGCTCGCTCATTCGTGAAGCAGTTCAGCACTTCAGCACCGTTCAAAAGTCAGTTGCCTAACTGTTTTTCTTTCATAGAATGCGTTTGGTGGTCGATCTGCATCATACCGGAAAGCCACAGAATATACCGTATGACCGAGCCCTGTCATAGCTACGTATATCGCAGGTTGACTCATATATATATATATATATATATATATATATATATATATATATATATATATATATATATATATATATACAAAATTAGAAACTTCCCGATTGGTGGGTCTTTACAGTAACTTAATGTCTTTACTATTTCCTCACTAAATCACCAAAGCCTAAAAACTGCATAAATCCTCTCATCACCGTCAGTTTTATTGGCAACGCGCGCGCGTGTTTTCAGCCCGTGTAATGACCCTAATTACCCTCGGAAAGTCCATTAATTTGTTATACGACCACGTTTGACATGGCCCGCGATAGTGCGACAATGCAATAGAAAGGCAATTGCGACAAATCGTTGCGGCGTTTTTTCTCTTCTCGATAAATTTCCTTCTATTCTTGTTTAATGGCCATTTTTGGCAACAAGGCGATGCCGCCGAATACCATATGTTGTGTAGTGGATCGCGCTTTAGGCTTTTGGGTTGTTAGGCATCGAGCTATGGATTTATTAGGATGACGACAGTCTATATACGTACTTAGAAAGGGGCAGGAGGGTTGATGAATTGTCAGGACTGATGATCATTTCAGTAATACTATTTCGTTTTCAGTAATACTCGACACAACAACTTGGATACCATTTTCGATTTTTCTTCTTATTGTTAGCCGACGAAGTCAAGAACACAAGTCAGTTAATTCTTACCATAGATTACTAGTTCACTTCCCAAGTCATACACATTCGTGTCAATCTTTCAATCAAAACACTACGAAACAAAAGCCCCCATCTTATTGTCAACTTACATTAGAATGACTGTAAGCCATACGTAACTTCCATCTATATTCAATTTTATCTTTTTTTGTCGGCGTCTTCCTCAAATCTGTCACTAGTCTGATCCACCCGTATACATATACATACTGTGACGCAACACCGGTTGCCCTTCGCGCGCGCCTTTGACGCCGCTCACCGACTACTGTAGCTGAGCGCATAATAGAGAGCGAGACTGTCACAGCTGTGAGATACGTCGGGAGCATGTGTATGTTATCTTTATCGTCAAGTCAATCGACGTAATTATTAGGCAACTAGATATGCGGTGTCTATTGTTCTGTGTTCTAGAAACCACTCAAAAATTTCATGTATGGAATCTAAAACATGTAACTCAGGCTTAGGCTTAGGCTAAGCACCGTTCGCTATGAATTACTAGACTATGAGTGTACCGTGCAACACTATGAGAGTGTTCTTACGGTGTAATTCTGTTTATCCTTTCTGTTTCGTGTCATTGCTTACTGCGAAACACTACGATGTCCTAGTTTCATCACTAATACCAGAATACCCTATTTCCATATGTTACTTCCTGTTCATCCCTGTCCTCAACTCTCCCTTTATCTCCAATATTAGTGATTCCCCTCCCTCCCTCTCTCTCCCCAGTTTCCCTTTGGTTGAACGACTTCCCCAGCTGTCAACTGGCTAATTGTGCCTTGGTGGCTGCATGCCCACCGTATACATTCTCATTGTGCTGAGTGAACTCGAGTATGAATCCCCCATTTCCCAATTGTGTCCCGTTTGCTCCCGCTCCCAGTCAAAAACCCCTGCAAGTCAGCATTGATACCCGGGACAATTGACACACTTGAAACAATACAGTGGGTGGCATAGATTCCCACGCTAGTATTGTTTGGGGATAAATCAGAAAATACGAGTTATAGTATTTAACATTTGCTAGTGTTGTGTAAATAAATGAAAAATTCCTTATGAATCAAGCTTTGCCTATTGATGAAGGGTTATCAGGGCATTGATTTAACTTCGACGTTTACAAGAATATATTCAAGCCTCAGTTTAAAAAAAAGCGTATTACACGAATACTGATGAAGTTCCTGGCGCACATAATCTGTATCTGAACCCCCTCTCATTTGCACTCATACCGTATTCTTCATTTGTAAGATCTTCTTCGTCTGCTCCTCCTGTAGTTCTCCTCCCTAGCCTGGCCTCCTCTCTTCCACTTACTAATGAATTATTCCCAAATCTCCGCTTGTTTGCGACGTCGTCTTTCCGAAAAGGAAACACTTTTTTCCCAAAGATTTGGAGCTAAAAAACTGGAAACTGAAAATAAACCATAACCCAATTTACTAGGAGACTGTGAAAAGAAGTGTGGCAAGCTCCTTTGTTTTGCAATCAGGAAAAGTTCTCACCCAGCTACTTTGATTTGTCACTGTAAATAATTGTGTAACCTTTGGTCTGCGCCAGGGCCACAGGACAGCGAAAATGCGCTATTGTTTTTCCTGAATCCCTATATACCGGTTAGTATTTAAATGTCGATTATGACTATGACGACTATGACCACTCTGTATGAACCAATATAGTTTAGGAAATAATGAAAAACGACAGTTATCAGTGCCTGCACAGCCCTTATTGTTAGCTACATCTACTCCTTCCCAGGGACCACCCAGTCCCAAGTCAAATAAATTATTTTGCAGTTGTCGGAAGCATAACGAGACTCAGACCGCGAAAGAGTTGATTTGTAATGAGTGAATTGTCAATAATGCAAGACGGGGATAGTTTATTCACCGACTCTGTCTCCCTCTCACTCTCTACACTCTCTCATATCCCCGAATCACTTAAGTGACCGTTATCGTAGAGGGTATATTATGATTCCCTAGTTATTGGCAGAAGAAAACGGTGTTAGAGTTGGACATACATAACAAGAAGATCGCCTATCTTAAAATCTCAATAAACGGAAGCAAAATTTGGGTTTAGCATAGATGTAGGACCTTCGCGTTATGATTATATGTAATTATTTCAGAAGTTTGCTTTTGCCCGGTTGCTCGGTTCATTTTTACCAGAAGTTACATTATTGTTGTGGTTATTTTCCCACCTTCCCACTGATAAAACCTCCAATTCCTCCAAACGGAAGTCTTCCCGGTTATTCCCATAAGCTCCCCAATCGAGGTCTTAATTGGGCGCGGTGTTGCGTGTTTCCCGTCCTTATATCGATGACAAATTGTCTCCCGCATGCAAAGTGACCGCCGTCTCCATATGGTGTGTTCATCAAATGAAATGTCATATATTTTTCGAGAAATGACCATGGACGACCTTGGACATGATGTGCTCCCGATCGTTGTAACAAGTGCGCATCCGCGCACAAAGCGATACCGCGCCTTGTTAGTGACATATGTTTTGATGTACTGTAGATCATACTGTAGCTCAGTGACATATGTTTATGATGTATGGTAGATCATACTGTAGCTCAGTAACTACCTTTCGATGTACTGTAAACCTGAGACCATAGTGTAGCTTGACTTGAGAAGATAATAGGGATAGGGATTGCATCATTACTAGCTAATGTTCGTGATATGTCTTACGATGGGTACTGTACTGGAGAGCTTAAGCTTACCGTACTTTGTCCTTGTAACTGGAGACTGGGGATTGGTTCTTGTTGTTGCATACTGTAAGACGTGTTCTGCAGCAATGCTAATGTGCTGACTACTATTTTGCTCGGATACTGTATTATTGAACAAGAGATAAACAACGCCCCCACGTTGAAATAGAATAAATTCTACACAGACCATGGATTTCGAGAATTTTCTCCGTGAGAGAATCTTCCCGTATCTCATTATTAATTTAACAAGTATGAGGATGGGGGATGGCCGTGCCTGCACACCTCGCCACCATCACTTACACTAATGGATATTTGGAAATGTGAATGATTACGGTAGAATGGTTTCGTTTTAGAGTTGCAAAAGTACTACATACGAACTGTGATAATCATGTGATCATTTTGTTCTTGATGATAATATATAAGAACGCCCTACTCTAATAAGATAAAATTAAATACAATTCAAGGAGAAGGTGGCAGCGGGAAGGGGACACAAGAGATAGTTGCCACGCATTTACCTCAACAAATTCATAAAAGGTGTCTGCTGAAGTGTAGACTCCACAGGCACACAAATGAAACTACAAAGTAATAACCGATTTCGCTAATGCCTGGAGAAGATGAAGAAAATACTTCTCCTTCCTGTTATAACAAGTCTTTGAAAACGTTTCCATGGCTATCACAGGGAAGCCTGTGAAGTATGAACTCCTGATATTATAGGTATGGTATTTTGATATGAGAACATTGCTCCCCTCCAAGTTCTGAACCACGACTCTTTTTAACCCTACCGCCTACGTATTCTTAAGAAGGAGTGCCATATAAATTCCGCAACCTCACAGAGATTTCTATACTTTGTGGATAGTACTGGCTAGAATAAGCCACGATTCGATGTATTGCTATTATCCTACTTGTCACAACCTTGGTGAATATAAAAGTTCTATCAAAGCTTTAAATGAGAACATTGCTCCCTCTTTCCCTTCTGAACTCCTCAAGTATTCGGGTGAGTGTGTTGAATAATGGGTGTCACGGCACAGTAATAATTCCACACCGAAACAAATAATTCAAAAACGCCTTCGGCTAGGCCGTCTTCAGAAACACGCATGCATATTGGCAGTCGTAGCTGAGGCAGGAGGTTCCGATGATATCTAGCTTTGAATTGTATAATTTCGTTTGTAATTATTTGTAATGTGGTAATGTTATGTAATTTGCAATTAAATGTAGATGTGGACACAAGTTTCGATCGATGAGATTTTTTAAATGTTCATAGGATCACAGCCTAATAGTTTTATTTATTTGTTTTCTTCCGTACAACAACCTTCTTTCTTGTCTCATATTCCTTGCATTCATTAAAGTTTCTATGAAACTGAGCTGCCTCTAACAATATGAAAGACATTATCATCTATTTTTTAAAGCAGTATTGTACCTACTTTGAGAAATTTGCAGATGACGCGCATATTCTATGTATCTTACGTAAATTTTGTGACGGAAGCTTGCCGGACGGGCACCAAATTTGCATAGGATACATAGGATATGCGTATCATATGGGTATGCAAATTTCCCAAACTAGGTACCCCGTGAGTTGTTAATTCCACATACGCCGACCATACCACCGTAACTGTATAGCTCAAAAAGTGCTATAAGTACTCAAATAGTAAACTATATTCTTAATATACTGTGTTCTTAAAGGGACAGGCCCATCAAAATAAACCTATATTTACGATACGTTCATAATGACTATCAAGCATTTTTATTACAATATATACAAACTAAATTTCACCATTATTCGCCCTAGACAACTTTTTTCCAATGCGCTCCACGCATATGTATACCATAAAACTGCAGATTTCAAAGCTATATATGCAAATTTTAATCGCATTATAATTTCACGATAAATTTGCATTGACGACAAGGATATTTGCGGCTTTACGGTATACATTTGATCTGAGCGCATCGGAAAAAAGTTTCCCATGGCAAATAAATGTGAAATTTAGTTTGCATATATTGTAATAAAAATGCTTGATAGTCACTATGGACGTATCGTAAATATAGGTTTACTTTGATGGGCCTGTCCCTTTAACTCTTCAATACTACCACATACGATTTATTCGTTTGCATCAGTATTTGGAGTAACCCTCGGGTGTGCCGAGGGAGTATCCATCTTCAGTGAGTCCGTTAGTGTCCCACACAGCACGTAAAGTATTCATGAGTTTTATTGTTTGCCCAAAGCTATAGAAGGACAAATGGGTGGAAATGACAAAAGACAGAGAGAGAAGAGAAAGAGAGAGAGAGAAGAGAGAAATGAAGAGAGAACCTGTGAGAGAGAAAATTACATTCTTAAACCTTACAGTAGTTAAAACACCGCAATCACTAATTTAGGTATTAATTAACACGACTAGGTTCAATGGGTGTATATTTGCATATTTGCTTAACACTTACGCTCTGCTTCCGTAAGTTACCCATGTTATCTTGAGCTAATCCGGATTGATCAGCTGTCTCTAAGGTATGTACTGAGAGAGGTAGGTTCAGGGAGTTCGGTAGACATATGGAGGGAGCAAGTCAGAGTGAGAATGAGGGAGACATAGAGAGCGAAAAACGAAGAGACAAACAGAGAAAGGGAAGAAAGGATTAACTCACTTCCTACCATACTACGGTAGCAGATGTAGTAGGTTATAGGCAAATACAAACTTGGACAGCCATTATACGATCATACGAAGGAATGGGTCGTGATGACTTTTTAGTGCTGTTGGTTGCAGTAAGTAAGTGAAACAACTTATAGGAATTTGACAAACACAATACAACTTATTGTACTCCACCTTCAGGTGTCCAATATTTAGGCCAATTTGAGAAAGAATAAAATATAGCAACGTTTCTTAGTGCAACATTACTCTAAACTGTACCAGGAGCTTTACTTTTATAGAGGTAGTCGAGCATTTCTCGCACTCTACTCTAGCCATAGATTATGATACACGGCTTGTTTGGACCGGATGTTGTACTGTATATAGGCATGCTACTTGAAATCATGATTAGGATAATTACAATTGCTTATCTAAACTATTCCCCAGGTCCAAGCTCGGATCGATGAGCTCGCCAACAGATAGACTTCAGTCAATTATTCATGGGATGATGGTAATTGCTCACGGGCTAGGTTAGGATCTCGCCAAAAAGTGTTTTGAATCTCGCCATAATTACGGTGATATTGACGCGAATTAAGGGAGGGTTACATTCACTATCAGATATCCAACCCGTTGACGAATGGATTACCAAAGTCAACATGGCCCCAAAGGAAGAATAGTATTATTGTTTGTTTGGTCTTTGAGTTTAGGCTACCAATCAATCGATAGTGAAGCGTTTGTGATTAGCTCTGTTAATCATATTGAATCCTGATTCACGTTTTGTTCCTTATTCCATTTGCATTCCACATTCTATAATTTGTTCCATACATAATTCCTGCCTCCTCATGCTCAACCCAACTCTAAATCTTACGTTTTCTATGATGTGTTCTTGTTGCATTGAATAGTTTCATTAATATTTTACCCCTCTCTCTTTCTCTGTCTTATTCTCTCTAATTAATCTCTCGCTCCTTTCCCCCTCCCACCAGCTGGTGCTCTCTAGTCTGCTCCAATGACAGACTCCCTGTGGGGGCGTGGTCTCCCTAAAGGGTACGGTGTCCTCGACACCCCTAAGCGCTCCCCCGATTCCCCGTGGCCCGCCATCCTCTATCCTTGGACCGCAGGGTTGCCGCAGGGTAGCTTCCTAGGTGATGCAGACCTCTCAAAGGCTCTATCCGGCCGTGAACCTTACTCCGATAAACCAAATCACTTCGTCCTTGCCAGCTACCTCAGACGCATCGAACCCATATCGGAATAGAATGCAGCCGGTTGGTTTAGTTATCGGAAGTTTTATAGTTTTATTTAATGTTGATGAACTTGTACCGCACATATTCTTCCGGGCTCTTACCCAGATTTGTTCTCTACATTTGAAATATTCAGGGCAATCTTCTTTATTGTGTTGTAAATTAAAATACAGGCTTTTCTTATGGGATAGTATCATGATAATTGAGGTTCATTCCTATTTTTTATTGATGTCTAGGAAAATTTCGAAATCTTGGGCTTTATCGAACCAAGGTGCTAGAACCGAGTCTGGAAACCAATATCTTTTTTATTATTAACTCTTTATTAAATAATCTCTCGAGTTAACCTAAGCCTATACCTAAACCTAAGCCTAAGCCACACGTTTTGTAAACCTAAATCATGACAAACTCCCAGGCATGGCACTCCGCCCTCTCCATTCTCGAGTGACTTTATTATGTATTTCCAACTTGATAAATAATTTAGTTTCGACTGTGTCCCCGAGCCAGAGCGGATTAATTCATTTATGTAGGCAATTATTTATTAACTACTGAAAATGCAATGCTGTTTCCATATGGACTCCATTATTTCGGACGCCAGAGAGACTCGTAGTATGGATAGTCAGAGAGAGCCTAGCATCACAACTATTTCACCGAATGTTAATATTAGGTTAGTATATCAATTACCTTATAGGCAAGCTTGTTAGTTGATATAGACATGCTTATCTGTCCGTATTTTATGAGAATACAAGCGCTTCCTTGTGTGTTTTGTTAACGCTTTATAATAGAACAGTAGATGTTTACCGTTATACTTTTTCCTTCTATGCGGAACCGCGTCGAACATTTACGAAGCGTAGTAGCTACTACGTCGTCTCGTAACAGTAGTATATATACTGTTCGATGGTTGAACAAAGTTATATGTAGGTGTATGAGACTCTTCGATGGTCCACTGCTGTGTTTTTTTTTTAAATTTACAACATGCTATCTTTATTCTTACACTTCCTTTGTGCCTCTGTTCTGTTGAACTCTAACGACAATTGTACTAATTTTCATAAAAATACCATTTGAAACTTTTTCCGATTGATTTCACTGCATTCCACCTGTTTCAAACACCTGCGCTGCTGGGTCAAAATTGTCTTTTTTTATAATTCCCCTTCTACTACCTTTAGCTTTGCACTATGATGCTGAAAACAAATATGAAACTTCTATATTGATATTGCTGAATAATACATGGGGTTTAGGTTTTAATTGTTGGAAATGTTGGAATTAAGCTAGGGAAGTTCAATGATAGTTTTAATAGTTTTATGATAGCCATCATCTAGGTAACAGAACGCTCGATGGTACGTTGCATCAATCTTATCATATAAAGGGCGCAAGCTGTACGCTCTAGTCCTCTAGTCACTCTAGTTCTTTCCCACCAGAAAAGAAATAATCGCCGAAACCAAAGAAGAAGTCGTCGACCCGTAACCAAATGTTTTTTTTTCACCGAAAAAACTATCTGGCGACTGGTTCGTGATTGTTTCATGACCATTTGGTGACCAGTTGATGACGGTTTTTCGATTAAACTTGGTCACCACATGCTCACGAAGTGGTCACCAAATTCAAATAGGCGGGCCCAGACAAAACCACAAATGGGTTCATCCATTTCCTATGTGATTCCTTTCCTCATTCCAATAATATGTATTATTACTTCGTGCAAAGCTTTTCTTCTACTTACGAGTGTACATGGGTGTAAAATTTTGTAAGTAGTACAAACCTTAAAGCAAAGCGGTATAGCTACCGGACGTTTACTGAAGATTTGTGTTCCCATGTAGCACTACGTGAATTTTTATTTTGCGTACGACAAATGTCCGATATTCGTTTCAAAAACCGCCGTTATTATATCGCTGTGAAACCATACCTTATAAATCTTCCCCTGGGAACTTTGTAGTACATAAACAATGCCCCAATGAATTAGCAATGCAAGTGACCGTACATGAAAGTTTAATCATTGCTCTTGTGCAATATTAATGACAAGTCGATGCGAGGGTGAAGCTATTGCAATTGTGTCCCCAGAAATGGGTTATTTCATGAGAGATGAATTATTCGATGAATAGAGAATTAGCAGATGAATAGAACATAATATAGGAATAATAAGAGAACAACTATTTTTAGTTACTAACAGTTTCTAATGTCTACATGTCCGCACCTAAACTTGCCTACGTTGGGGACGCGCTGTAGAGTCTAGACAACGCGAAACTTTGGCCGGTGCGCGGCCTACAAAAAACAGTGCGGCTGCCCACCCATTTCGGGTCCGGTGTAGACGGTGCACCGGCCAATTGCAGTCTTACAGTTCCCAATACCTAAACTACAGTATCATTTCAGTTCCAAAGCCAATCGATTTTCGGATTCGATGACACACTCTTTCAAGCACGAGCGGCTCAAGCCGCCCTGGCAGACATTGACGTGAAGAATGTGAACATGCTCAGGCCTGCGGATATGTTCAGGTTGGAGCCTATAGGCCTAGAGTACCGTAGCTAGGGCCGTTAAGACCAAGGACTTAGGACATGATTCTTGGTCTCACGCTCTCTCAGCGACCATATTCTCAGTACCATACTCAGAAACAGTGGCGATAATTGAGTTAGATACTTTAAAGGAGGAGGCTCACGAGATCTAAGTGTACCATTTCTTTCTTTATCGATAGATGATGGTATTTGCTTCCAAGAAACATGCCCTATGATGCAAAAGCTTTTAATTAGAAGGAATAAGCCAGATGCCCTCGGGACACAAAGGCAAAGGCTACGGTCAGGAATTTTGATAAAATTCTAAGCTTTACATTGATTTATTCCTTCTAATTAAAAGCTTTTGCTTCATAAGGCATGTTTCTTGGAGGCAAATACCATCATCTATCGATAAGAAGAAAGAAATCATACACTTAGATCTCGTGAGCCTCCTCCTTTAAACCGAATTACAATAAGATGCTCTGAAAATGCATGTGTTTATTGTTCGCTTGAACTACTTTTCGATAATGTGGCAGCGAACGAAACATTTTCCGTGCGTGGGATAGTATACACTGAAAATGAGACACCACACTGATTTTTCTTTAAAATATAATGTTTAATATTTTCTTTCAGTAACTATCTGATGGGACAGGACACCCACGCATATCCGAGTCTAGCCTCCTCATCAACGGACGTTTTTGATGCCTCGGCTTTAGTGTCGACAGTCTCACAAGACCAACAACAACAGCAGGACAGTATGGCAAGCTTGCAACAGGTTCGCACTTTTTATGTTTAACTGAGGTAGTACGAATCGCGGGTTCCATCGGCGCTACCTACAAACCAAGATATTACTCGCGTGTCTTTATCCTTACCAACAGTCATGTCCTGGAACTGCGAAAAATGCAATATATAAGCACATCAAAGAGTGCAGTAGGCTGTTATCGCTTGGCTATCGGAATCGCCGGAAGGTATACCTTGCGTATCACAACTACCCAGTACCTGTTCTAGGTGATGCGTTTGCAGCACTACAGCGCCGCATCAGAAGTCAGTTGTTTCTGGCAATTGGGTTTCGAGTGAAAGAAAATTAGAAAATTAGCACTTAGTACCCACACTTAGTACACTTAGTACCCTAGCACTTAGTAGCAAAAAAAAACTGTACTTGTAGAAATTGTGTCATAGCTCTCATTTATTCGCATGGAGTCGAACGTCGATTATGCCGTGTCTAGTTTAGTAGTATTCCGTGTTATTGAAAATTGAACATTGACAAGATTGGATAGTTAGCAAGCACCGTCAAACTGGAAAAAAATAGACTATAGGAATTTTTTAAAGTAGTTTCGATTCAAGAGATTTTATATTGGTTTATAACCAGAGAAGTACTTATGTTAAACTTCTAACTTGCTAACCTGCAGGAAAACTCGACTAACGCCAATACCACCCTAAAGAAGAATTAACAGTACCAGCTTATAGATTCTTCTCTTTCCTCAGCAACCTACTGCGATTGCCCCAGTAAAGTCACTAGCGTTTATGATTCCTACCGTAACCAACATGATTCCTACCGTACACCCGCTTTAGTTTCAGGTAATGGCGATGCATCACTACGGTGCCCCGGCTCAGTTCCCACAGTACCCCATGGCTCCCTCCTTCGCTGCCACCGCTTCAGTTGTAAACCAAGCACAGGGACTACAGAGGTATCCGATTGCAGCTCCCGCATCAGGTAAGAACTATTGACTTAGGGATTTTTCATAAATTCAGGGTCCATGATTGTTTGATAGAGCTTACGGGGTGTGGGGGGGGGGTAATTCATAACTATATTTACATATGGTTTCCATTTAAATTCTTAGTGTTCTCTACGTTTCTTTGTACTTGAGAACTGATCATGTTCTTATTTCGCTAAAACTCCATGAAATGCTATGTTTATATGACTGTACGCAAACTTTGGAGGAATTAAATTTTCTACTTTGTGTAAATAGTTTGTTTTCAGAAATTGATACAGATCCACGGGAACTCGAACGATTCGCTGAACACTTCAAACAAAGGAGGATAAAGCTGGGCGTGACACAGGCTGATGTTGGGAAGGTATGGAGATAACACTATTACTTAAATGGGATCTTAAATGTTTTTAAGCGGAAACTTAAATGTTGTGGTGCCTGTTTGGTGTCACTGTGGTGTCCTTTGGCAAAATGTGGTGCACTGGGAAAAGTGGCGCATGGGGGCCAGGGTAGTGCAGCACACCAACTGTTTGCTTAATTTGTGATTACTACAAATTCTTGGCTTGATTCCAAAGCTAATAGCTGAGCTCGATTTTTTTTACTTCTAAATATACTAATTTTCATATGATACATGTGCATGCAGTTATCCGGAACCCGTTCTGAAGACAGGATGTTATACAGATTTAAATTGAAATATATGCTTATTGTTGTTCTATAATCGGGCAGTTTCGTAAACGTTGCCGGTTTGATACAATGAGAGCTTGACGTAAAAATAAGAAATTCACATTTTAATTTGTTCTAGGCTCTCGCTCATCTCAAGATGCCCGGCGTGGGAAGTTTGTCCCAATCAACGATATGCAGATTCGAATCACTCACGTTATCACACAACAACATGGTGGCGCTGAAACCTATTCTGCATTCGTGGTTGGAAAAGGTGACTTCAACCCATAGTTTTGTATCATAATCCAAACAAATCACATCAACGTGTGACAGTGTATTAGATTTTCTTGGATTCTTTAACAATCCACTATGATCGAAATATGTAATGTAGGCAATTGATTGCGGTTTTTAAGTTTCAGCATAATTTATAATAGGATGGTTTCCTTGTGGATCTAGCTGTGCTAAGTCCACTCAAGCGCAGTGTTGGCAAGACGGCAGCAAAGTGTAAGCGGTAAGCCGGATGTTCGCGACGCCGTGTTCCGGTAAAAAATGTTACTTTACATTTACTGTTTAGGCCGAAGAAGCAATGAAACAAAAGGACACCATCGGTGATTTGAGTGGTATATTGCCCAATACCGATAAAAAGAGGAAAAGAACTTCTATAGCAGCGCCGGAGAAGAGACTACTCGAAGAATACTTCAGGTGAGCATTTTTTAGCGACTTTTTTAACTGGATTTTCAAACTTCACTCTATTTATTTTTCGTTTGTAAGACGAATATAGACATAATTTTATATACAATTCAGGCAACAACCCCGTCCGTCTGGAGAGAGAATTGCCGCGATAGCAGATAAATTGGACTTGAAAAAGAATGTGGTCCGCGTTTGGTTCTGCAATCAACGGCAAAAACAGAAACGGTAAGCATATAATTCTTTTCCAATTGTCATAAGCCACCGAGAAATTGCTTAGCTGTTAGCCCATGTCTTGGCAAGTTCGCGACGTTCACTAATAATTCACACTGTACGGAAAGTGTAACGGTATATAAAAATTAGATTGCATGCCGACAATGAGTTAGCATAACATATAGATGTGCTCGGAAGGGGTAAGGTTTTGTCTGGTGAGCTTCCGTCGAAACTCTTTTGTGTCGGATTGCGAAACATATATGGGTAGCAAAAGGTACAAAGGATCACTATTTTATTTTCGCTTGAATTAACCTGAGGCAAATTAATATCTCTCGAAACTTCTTCCTAATCGTTTGTTCAGTGATTTCAGGTCTCAGTTTCGTTGTCGCGGCGGCGTCCCGGGGGGCGCCCTGGCAGGAGCCAACCAAATGGCTCGCGGCCTCATGCCTACCGCCGGAGGGACTGCCGCCGCGGGCAAGTGCAGCTTCGGATACTTTGAGTGAGCCGCGCGGTAGCCAGTCTGTCGCCGCCAACCTCGCCGACGTTCTCGCCATGACGTCATCGGCATTCTCTGCATTTCCTGCCTCGTCTGTACCCTCTTCACTCTCCACGTCGTTCACCAATCCCTTCCCAACAACGTTCACCCTCCCACCACTTTCTTTGAATCCCTATCATCCTGAGCTTCCCGGTCCCTCTCATACCCAAGCTCCGGAGCCGATCCCTCCCCAGGGAGAACGTTCCCCGCAACCGGGACCTTCAACCGAAATTAAGAAAGAACCTCATTGGTTTAACCCGTTCGCTCCACATTTAGTACTAACAGCTCCAACAATAGAAACTCAGCCCATTCCTTGTGACGCACAGAAATTAGACCTCTCTAATCCTATTTCAATTCCAGATGGGTTTCAAGAACCTTTACCAGTGCTAGATTCCGAACCAACTATAATTGACACATGATTAACTTTTTATCTTACCTTTTACAGTAGTATATAAGCCGATTTCTTGGCGAGTTAGACTCGGTGATCAATTAGTAAAATATTCACAGTCAGTATACCAGTATTCAGGAATGCAATAATGAGTCTTTTATGGATGACAATTCTCCAAAGATCTGATATATTTCCAACTACTTATGTGCAATGCTCAGCAAAGTTTTATTGTTTTGATCCTCCTTATTACCGAATTAGTTCCTATGAATTTAGTCATATGGATGGAGGTGCCAGACTCATAACATTGATAAGGTTGACTAATATCGTATGCAAATTTCAAAATTGTGATCGATAAATCTCCAAATTCCGTCCTGGCATCTGTCTTCTCCCGTGACTATATCCAATTGAAGCTGTCCTCTCAGCTGTTCACCTTATCAATTATTAATAACTTCCCTATGTCTAAAATCATTGCCACCTGCGTCACTGATCCTCTTTTCCGTCGTTTTGGACACGATCTCGAAAGTTCCTTAGCTTTATGATGTATGTAGCATGTAGTTTGTATTGATATAATATCACTGATATTTCGATCTCTGGATTCATTCCTGGGTTGTGAGGTAAACTGAGGAATGTATACTTAAATTGCTATATAATAACACGAAGATCTCAACTTATATTGCTTAACTTTACACTACACACAGGGTGTTCGTTATCCATCTTTGTTACAGTATTGTGTAATTATTTTGTTTTAAATAGAGATCGGATGCATATTTTTGTCTGTTTATTATTATAGTGTATATTCGTATTGCAATAAAGTGTTTTTATTTTATTTTATTTACTACTATGGTTTACTTGAATCACCTATTTACCTATTGTAAAAAGGTTAAAAAGGCTTTTTATGGCACCCCTCGTGGATAGCTCATTTACCGATTTACTTTTCCAGCGGTGTATAACAGGAGAATAGAAATGAAAAATGAAAACATGACAATGAATTATGTTCAAACATGATACCTAGCATGATACCTTGTATATATTTTCACGTATAAGTTGCTCGTCTCATAAATTTGTTCGCAGATGTTGCTATACTAGGTTCTCATGATGTTTCACAAGCTCGTCTGACCTGGAGACCTTCTTGTGTCAATTGATCTTCCGCAAGCGAAGTCAGTCATGCAAAGAATAGGAGAGGTGGATGTCCTTGAAACCTCTGCTAACATACAGTACGAAATTGGAAATGTGGATACTACTAATTCGCGTCCACAAATGGAGATATGACAATCATTGCCAGATCTTAAAATCATCTGTATATCCCATACCTAACGTCTTACTTCGTATATTTGGTGAAATCATACGCTTTAACAGATGCACTTCAGAACTAACATATTTTAAAGAGAAGGTTAGAGAACTTTATAACAAATTGCTTCATAATAGCTACCCTTCATCCGTTATACTATCAACCATTCGTAAAGGTTTGATACGTTACAATTATTGCACAAAAATATAGCACTACACCTAAAGCACTCTGCATGTACCAATATAGTTTAGGAAGTAACGAACAACGACAGTTATCAGTCTTTGCACAGCCCTTATTGTTAGGTACAGCCACTCCTTCC
Source organism: Pelodera strongyloides (assembly GCA_036852015.1). Classification (NCBI taxonomy): domain Eukaryota; kingdom Metazoa; phylum Nematoda; class Chromadorea; order Rhabditida; family Rhabditidae; genus Pelodera; species Pelodera strongyloides. The sequence goes on from JAANDG010000019.1 coordinate 288,207, forward strand.
CGGGGACCACCCAGATCCAAGTCAAATAAATTATTTTGCAGTTGTAGCATCTAGGGAAACACCGTGTCCATGATATAAGTCGGTATACAAACTACAAAGTACTACCCTGTATGTCCATCTGGTATGTTAGGTCACACCACGGATATGGTTCCCGTTAAAATACAAACTACAAAGTTCTCCCTGGCATGCCTGTTAAGTTGTCTAGTGGTCAATACCCAAATAGGGTACAGCTCCTTTTTTTTCTCATCCGCATTTTGTTTCTACTTTACACCTTAATTTTATTATAAATATTATTCCGCTTTACTAAGTTAATAATATAGAGTGGCATGGTTCGTACTGACGAGACCCGGCCTGCCACTAGAACACCTCGTCTGCGAAATCGGGTCGAAACGAGGTGTTTTTCCAATTTCAGTACTAATTAAACAGCCTTCCCGCTATTTTTGAAAATTATTTCCTATTTCCTATTATAACAGTTATTAGTTTATTAGTATATGTATTTTATACTATCACTATGTATTTAGGTATGAAAGTTATTCTATGGTTTTATTGCAGTTTTCCTGTATTTACTCTTACTCTTATTCAATTTTATTTTTATTTGTCTTATGCCTTGCAATGCTTCAGTTTGCCTACCGTACCCTCTTAAACATTCGAATGAGCGCGCCCAAATCGATTAGAGGGTTGGAGACCGTAGAGGAGCTGGGCAAATTAGTGTGAGTTAGAGGGACAGAAATAGAGTGTAGAATAGGAGAGATGAGGCGGGTAGAGAATGAGAAATACGTTGTGCCAGGGACTAAGAGCCACGAAATAGCGTAGCCAACGCAGATAGAGTGGGGATGCGAGAGCTAGTCGCCGTGAATAATTCAGAAGGCCGGACGGACGAGCCATCAGCACTCCCCCCACACAACTACATTCGGATATCTTCCCTTTCCGGGAAACACAAGACTGATACAAATGGGGAAATAGAGGGGAGGGGGAGGGAACTCTTGGTATATGGATAAAATATGTAGATGAAAATATTCCCAACTGGGAATAACTGTCGTATTTCAGTAGGAACAATTCAAGCGGTAGAAATAATGATTTTCTGAACCTGGGTACATTATCACAGTGCGACTTAATAGTTGAAACTGACCAATACTGCAAGTAAAATCTCGTGAACCCAGGCAACACAAATGTGCATGGAAAGAACATTAGCAATTGAAAAAAAGTAATTTAAAAGGCAAAAAGCAGAAGAGACCGAAATACCATAAAAATAATCTAATTGAGGACTTATACGCTCAGTGAATTACTATAAAAAGCACGGAAGAACAGGATGCTCGGAGTTATTACATGTAGATATTGAAAGTTTGCACAGAATGACAATAACCACAGTGTGTTGAAGTGTTTTTGGCTATGATCCAAGTGAATACTAATTAGCCTAATAATAAGCATACGCTTAACATATAACAATAATATGCTCTGATTAACTTCTTATAGATATGGTTTTTGTGAAGGTAATTTTGAACTTGGAATTAAAATAATAGTGGTGAACTCTGTGTAGTGGGCCAGGCGGGTGTGGCAATGCTGCTCTGGCGCCTGCATTCATAACAAAGTATATAAATTAAAAATTAGTGTCCCTTGTTACTTATTGACGATGGCAGATCCCCTGCCTCCCTCAACTCTCTATATCTCCCTCTCTCTCTCTCTCTCTCTCTCTCTGTCTCTCTCCCCATCTCTCTCTCTAAATTGACTTTATAATTTATTTATAATGGTCTGTAGCGTACGCACAGTTGATCCGCTCTCTCATTATGGCTGAAGACGATCCCGTTGAGCATACCTGCAAATAATATTATTAACTGATAACTGAAAATGCAACCTATGATTATATAAACTTATGCGACGTTGACGAAAGCCTGTGAGCAATAATGAATGATGACGGGGTGGCACAGTTAATGTGACCGCGTATTTTTGCGTGCACCGCGCCGTGAATTGTGAAAACACTCGGCACTTTGCGAGGCATGAGTGCCAAAAATTGAGTGTCTGTGTGGTACCGTGATTGGACTTTCTAAGGGGCGCCCTTACAAATCATTGGTTTTATTTGGCTGTGGTCGCCCATAGTTTTTTTAGCGGCGCCGTACTCGCACACATTCGGTTGCGATGCGACGTGAACCTCCCCGCCCGCCCGGGAAACACTCTTGCGCAGCTATACCTTTGCCACACTTGAAATTGACTATTGACGCGAACCGTGCACAAACCACAAAAGTTGTTTCTTCATGCTCTAGCTTTTCCAGCTACCTCAATTGCCTAACGTATCCAAAGTTCATAAATTAATTGCCTTGTTTTCCCCATGCAAATCCTGGTTTATATGCTTTGTGATTTCTCTGCCCCTCTTCATATCAATGCTATTTCGGCGCTCGGATTTCTTTTCTTCTTGCTTTTGTGTGTGATATTTCGCGCGTCTGGTCAGAAACTGGTTTGAATCGAAATGCCAATGAAGAGATGATGGCTAACGGTGTGCCGCACGGCGCCCACAGGCATGCCTTGTCATTGGCAGTATCTACAAACTATGAGCGGGCTCGTAAAGCGGTATAATAACCGGTTTTGAAACAGCTGTTGGTCGTTGTATTTTCATGTAGTGTATACAAATTACTGCTCCGTGCTGCGCGATTTTTAGTTTAATATCTTTATTTTCATACAACATATGGGAATGTAGTTGTCCATGATTCGTTTCAAAGTCCGGTCGATATATTGCGTTAATCTAATGGCAGGGTTCCAGCTCCAACCCTTAATGCATGACAGCATGAATAATACTTTCCTTTTTCAATTTTCTTTTTTTCTTTTGCTGTAGTATGAGATTACAAGCAAGATCCCAATGTGCTTATATTTATTCACAATATTAAAAACATCGTATGGATGTGTGATACAGCTGAGCTTCAGCTCCCTAATATAACACGAAATATTTTCGTTAGCTTGCGTAAGTTTTCAATTGACTCTTGCAGCTGTGCCTCCATTACTATGTTGTTTACTGTGCATTATTTTATTATTGTTATTAGTCCTTTATCATTTTTAGCTAACCACTTTGGTTTTAACTGAGGTAACAGCACTCTGTTTCTTTCCTCAGTAGTTCAGTGAGTGAGTGAAGGGATAACCGAATCACATTGCAAACTAGTTATATAAATAGGAGGCCGGTACACAGCTGGCAGTGGAACTGTTTCATGGTTGTTGATCTCTTTAGAGCTGCTAACCGCAGCTGCTACCCTTTGCAACTTATACGTAGCGCATCGCTCGAAATTCCAAGCTAAACAAATGAACCCTGATACCATACATAGAGCATAGAGCGGAAAGTCCCATTAGATACTTACACTAATTTATCAACCATACCTCTTCACACATTTTGTTGTCAACATTAATTTAGTTACTTAATATAATGGTTTATTTAGAAACGCATACAGAGATAAAATGAAATGCATAGAGCAACGTATGGGTAAACCGAATCCACTAGAGTAAAGGGTTCAAGTCCTTCACTACTTACAGGGATGAATACATATACTACAGAAAACAAAGATAAACTTGAGCAAAATGTATAATTTACTTATTTAATTTAATTCGACTTAGGTTGACTTAGACCAGTCTTATACAGCATATGTCTCACATTTAATTCTGCCACCGGATTGTTTTTCTTGGCCATAACTTTGGCTACCCTATCACAATGTTTTTTCTGCATGAGGGTAATCCCGTACTGCTCACATATGGACAATTCATCTGCCTCAGCTAGCTCGCGGGGAGTTTGGGGCAATTGGGGTGTGGGTGACAATTGTTCGGTTTGTGTCTCGCGGGGTTCTTCAATTGCTTGTGGGGTCGAAGGGGGCGATGACGTCATTGGTTCGTCTGTAGTTTGATCACGCTGTCGAGCTTCTTGGCGGCGAATGAAGCCTTCACGACGCTGTTTGGGCGTCTCGGCACGGCGTACATTCAGATGAGCCAGATCAGGAGTGTTCTTCAGCTTTTGAGCGAGATCCTTAAAATAGGGCAAACGAAAACCGGCATTCATTGAACAAAGAATAGGCCGAGTGGTAGACTTTGGATTGCCAATGCGGCCGATAATAATAAACGAACCGGGTGAGTACTTTGCAAGAGACATGATTTTGGATATAATATCAAACTCAATACTCACCCGTTCGTTTTCCTCCAAGTTCAAGACGACAAATTGGTCCTTGATTTCGTATCGGTGAAAAGATTCGGAGATTTCTTCACGAATAAATGTCTTCAATTCAGTGGATAGTTCGGCGATAGTTGATTGAATGATTTGGCGAATAGAATTATCTGGTCGGGAAATAGGTGTGATAGTTGAATCGATGGTATGGGACATGTTGGTGTGAGACGCGGAGAGTGCAACCGCACACGGCCGATACACACAGGCGAAAGTTACTTACTTTACATTTTTTTGCTCATGACTACTGGATTAAATAATATTCGTGGATTTACTAACTCAGCTTTGCCTTTCCATTCACAAACCCTCACAATTTCTCTTTCCGTATAAACCATGACTGACTGTCAGCCAGCCCGTTTTTTCTAAACGCTTCGCATCCTATTTTCCATTTATTCCGAAAAAGTCAAGTACTATTTAGGCGATCTTCTCCGTTGACTCTTGAACCAATTCTCATAGTCATAGCTGGATCCACCCGGACCCGGTAGCCAGTAAATAAACACTCTACCTCTCTACCCAGCCCCTCTCGCTACTGTAGATGAAATCATATTAGATTCCCTCGCCACTAACCATCAATGAACAGCCCGAACTCATCAGAATACGTTGCACACCAAACATATCAGCATAGGGGTGATTACTCTGATACTTCTTTTCCCGCCGGAAAAAAATATCGGTACAAAATATAGTTAAAACTTTTAAAATCTCTTTGACGCTTCAAGTGCGTGCATCTTTATTCAAGGGAGTTCAAATACAAGGTTTGCTTATGACATTTTAAGTGACAATAACATTTGATTAGATTCTATTGCTTTGTTTCAGGAGAACTGGCACTTTGTTGTTTTGTTCCTCCTCACTCTCTACATCAACTACTCTTTGGAATTCTTCATAATATCACGAGAGTCCAAACTTGAGCGTAGTTTCTTATATGTACTAGCACGCACACACAGAAAATTATCCCTCCATCTCGATTTTTATAATATTTTCATTGTTGCATATGTTACTCTTCGTATATGTATGGAAATACCTTCTGCTTATTTTTAAATGAATTCGTTTAATTTCTTTAGACCTAAATTTCTTAACTTTCGAGTAACTGTTTATAGTGAATGGCTGCCGCAAAGCCTGCCGCGCGGGTGGCAAAGCAGCTGGGCGCCGCGTCGACTCCGCATGTTTTATATGGGGAGAAGCATTGGCAGATCAGGCACTCGATTAGAAAGGTTTGCGTTTTAATATTTTTTTAAATATTCAACACATAGTTTGTTTTATGTGTTACTGTGTTACTGGTTGGAATCATAACACTGTAAACGATAATATGATTATAAAGTGAAAACAACCTCCATGGTATATCCGACTGCCATTTCTTGGCATTATAATTTAGTTTATCGATTCATCTATAAATCCAAAAGTTGACGCGTGGGAGGCCGCCCACGCATTCCCCGCACACGACGTATTCAGAGAACTCGGACAACATGGAGTATTTGCGGTGAATAAACCTGAAGGTAAATCAGATTTACTTCATGACAACGTACATCGTCAAAAATGATTCCTCATTGTCACTTGTAACTATTTATATTTATAAAAGGGTCAGGCCCACTTAATGCAACCCCTATTTTTGATCACCATCTGATTCTCCGTGTGAAATATAGTAGGATGAAATTTTTTAATTTTTTTTCTAAAAAAACATAGCCAGTCCTACCCGAAACCTGTATTTCAGTTACGTACAGTTATTCAGAATACGGCGGTCTCGGACTCGATTGCTCATATGCAGTAGCGGTAGCAGAAGAAATGGGACGCGTTCACTGCGGTGGAATACCGATGGCAGTCGGAGTACAGGTGTGAGAACGCAGTTCATTCTTACTTTCATGCTTGCTGTATTTGCTTGATTGCTTGAAAGTTTTGTGTAAAAAAAGAAACATAGGCTCGACAAACACGAGTACTTATTGTGCATTACTCGAAAAAAGCAGCACTGTACGCGGAATTGAACTTCTGACGTCTAGCATGACATACATAGTGTTAACCACTAGGCTACCTGTTTGGCCCACATTTATAAAAAAAAACTATTATTCAAATAAATATTTAGTGTGACATGGCGACACCTGCACTGAGTTCCTTTGGGTCCACATTTCTCAAGGAGACGTATTTGGCGCCGGCTATATCTGGCGAACATGTCGCGTGCATTGCTGTGAGCGAACCTGAAGCCGGGAGCGATGTCGCAGGTTTTGTTCAACGCATTTTCATGCATTATTTTATAATTTTATTATAAATTCTATCAAAATCTAATCAAAGTACGTTTTCTTTCACCTTTATTTTCGTCAAACAAAAGTGCAAAATAATTTAACAAATGCGTTGAGCAATCAAAACATCGGCGCGACGCAGCGGTGGCGATCTGATCGTTTCTGGCTCTAAAATGTGGATAACTAATGGTGGACAGGCGGATTGGGCATGTGTTTTGGTGAATACCAATCGAAGTACCTCGGTACACAAGAGCAAAAGTCTCGTTATCGTACCCCTCAACGAACCAGGTTGGTAGATTATGCACAATTATGAAAACGAACAGCAGTGCGTAAGCGGTTAGTGCGTCACAATATCACCAAAAGAGCACCACAAGTGCGCCTGCGCGCAAATGGTCGATTTTACTTGTGGCGCTCTTTTGGAGATATCGTGGCGCACTGACCCCATGCCTGTATTCTACGTTTTTGTCTCTCCCACGCTGTAAGTGAACTGTCGAAAAAAAACTAAAAGTAGTGAACTATCCATATACTATCACTTTCTAGGTGTGCATCGTAGTCGTCTAATTTCCAAGTTGGGAATGCATTCGTCGGACACTGCTCAGATATTCTTTGACGACGTGCGAGTTCCGGAAAATCATATCATTGGTAAGTACAGTTGTTGCTGGTTTTTTTTTCTCCGGTAGAGATAAAGAGATGGGCGGACATAAAGGTGAGCGGAGACTATAATTTCCAACTAGATACTATAATTTTGACGAGGAGGGTTCGAAAGTAGGCATCCGTTCACCTTCCTGGGTAAACACTAAAAACAGTGATTTATGTGTTTCATCAAGAACACGAAGAAGGCAGCGCGAAACAAGATGGAAAATCAGTTGGAAGCAATATAATGTGCGTACACTGTGTTGTAGTGGCCGAGACGACAGTTAGGATGAACCTCATTTATTATGAAATATTAGTTGCTTATATACTGTACAGAAGAATTATGGATACAGACAGATTACGAAATATAATGCGAATATTAGAGAGAAATACAGTTATACATTCTTATCAATGTTTGTTACAAGCGAACTTGGCGGCTTTCTTAGAGATTAAGTTCCTGCTCGTTTCCAAATAGTTGTAAACGTGGTAACGGCTGTCAACAAGGTGATAAGCTAGGCAATATGCAAATATGGCTAACCCTAGCTAAGTAAATAATCTAATAGGAAATAAATATAAGCTACCGTAGAATATACTAGAAACTAAGCCTTGAATAGGATATTCAAGACACTCCGGGCCTACGAGAAAATGAGAATTGCAACTTGTGATTTATAGTCTCACCGTAGGCAAATGGGTTTACGTTATCGAATACGAATAAAATGTACACTAACTGAATACTATCAAATAATTATTACACTAGAAAATCTAACGTTAAAAGCAGACCTATGAAAGTACCTCTCTATGTTGCACGGCCACTTTTCGACGTCTTCTGGACCTCTTCCGGATCGCACTTTCCGGGTTGTCAGGCTGGACGTTCTTCCTTTCAGAATGGAAGTCCTTGGGGCGGCGGCAGTTGTGTGAAGTTTCTCCAAGCTTCGGTCCTGCAGGCTCTCGTGTCCGGGCTCCTTGGCACTTTCGACCTATGTCCGCGCTCGCACAGTCTTGGGGCGCTTTATGTCGTTCGTCAGCGTCCTTGCTCGTCAGACGGTCCCTATCGTTTGATGAGTTTGCGTGTCGAAGTTGCTGTTCATTGTGGGAGTTGCTTCTTCGCACGGGAGGGGAACGACGTTTTCTTCGTGTCCGAGGCTGGTCCTTCACTTTCTCGCAGCCAATCGTTTTCGTCGAGATCCGGTCTCCGATGTAGTGGCTGAAGTGCTGTACGTTCGCGATGGCGGATGTGGCTTCTTCGACTTCCGCTCGCTCTCCTGTCAGTAAGAGTCCAAGCGTACTATCCAGGCACTTGAATCCGTCGACGACTTTCTTGCTCTTGCCTTTGATGAACTTCCAGGCACTTGTGTTTCCGAGGATGATGCTCGGAATCCCGAAATGGCTGACGAGGGATTTTCCATCTTCGGCTACTCGCTTGAGGTGCAGCGGATTCACGGGGCGTTTGATGCAGGTGGCGGTGACTTTTGTTCTGTCGCCTTTTCGACCTTCGATGAGTATATGAGTCGTAGCGGCCTGCACTCTTGTCTTCTTGCCGAGAAATCCATTTATGGTGAGCGTCTTCTCGTCCATCCTTTGCAGCTGCAGCGCGTCGACGAGGGCATCGGTGACGTAGTTCTTCTGGCTGCCAGTATCCAGCAAGATGAGCGTTTTCACGCGCCGTCCTGTGGATGGATTTATCACGTATCCTTGGGCAATAGGCAGTGGCGTCTCTCCATCAGCTTTTTGATCGTTTGAAGTCAACTGCACAGTCGGAACTTCTTCAATCTGTTCGTAGACCACATTGGAATTTGAGTTCTTGTCTCTGCTCCTGCAGTGTGCCGCAAGATGACCATGTCGTCCGCAGTTGTAGCATCGCCGGGTCTCGGGTCTGTCTTGCAACTGTTCGGGCGGCGTCGAACATCGAATATTCGTCCTTGACTGGGGCCGCATTTCTTCGGGCTCCTCGTGCATGTTCCTCGAGTTGTCGAATGTTCTCTGCTGCTGCAGCCGCTGCTGTAGATGCTGCTTCGACTGGTTATTGCTCGGGGAGTTTGCTGCCGGAATAGTGATGATCCGAAAGTCGTCCTGGTCGCGTCTGTTGCTGAATAAATGGACCACACGGCGTATCGTGGTCAGCAACTTGGCCGTAGTCCAGGCTGGTTCACGGAGTCTCTCCTGGTCGACGTACGTGCGAATCCACTGCGGCACGGTATCGTCGATGAGGACCCGCATCGGCTCTTCCTCTGTATTCGTTCCCAGTGCTCGTAACTGGTTGACGATGGACATCAGCCTGTCGTAATACTCGTAGCCGTCTGTCCTTGCTGCGTGTCCCAGGCGACGAAGTTCTTCGACAAGCTTTCGTTTTGCTTCATCGCGGTCCCCATACCGCTCTTCCAACAGCTCCATTGCGATTGGGTAGCACTCCGCCGTGTACTTGAGACCACTGATGACGTTGGCTGCGTCGTCCTGTAGACATCCGATGAGATACCAGAGCTTTTCTTCGTCAGAGATGTCGCTGCGATTGTGGATGACGGCCTTGAACATACTTGCAAATTTGTTCCAATCCTCTCCACGACGTCCGTGAAACGTTGGCAGTCGGATCTTTGGGGGATCGATGCGTGGGCGGAAACCTCGTTCTTCATCCGGGAACATCTGTTGAGCAGGTGGTTCCACATGAGTTCGCCTCGGGACAGCATACGTCTGTTCGCGACTTCCTTGGAGCACAAGGTAAGGCGATGTGTGCTCCCTCACATTGGGCACTCCGTGGGCAGCTTGCTGGCGGACGTAACTTCCATTGACGGCGTTTGGAAGTACGGCAGTCGTCAACCGCTGCATTCCATGAGCGATTTCCTGGATTCCATCATGTCTGGAGACGGGGTCAGGTGCGATGTACACGAGAGTTCCAGTAGGCACGTGATTAGCAGCGGGTTGCACATACGGCAGAGGTGCGGCTCTTGTGCTCGTACTACCTCTGGCCGGATACGTTCCTTGGATGACGGTTGCATGGTTCGTCGTCCGTCTTGGTACGTTTTCTTCGGGCGCGAAGGTTGCCATTCCTGGTGTCCTTCCAGCAATATGGGTCATTGGAGTTCTGAAGGCTCCGTAGTCGTCAGCCCATTCCACACGTCCTGGAGTGCGTGGAGTTGTGATCCATCGGGCATCTTGACTTTTTGTCACGTCTTCCGTCCTTCTCCATTGTTGAGCGGTCGGAAGGCACGGGGAGGTTCCTTGCGGCGACACAAATGTCGTTTTCTCGGCGATTCCTCTTGTCGGCACAGTTTGCGTCGGGTCGCGGACGAAATCTTCAGCAGAATGAACCATGAAGGGATTTCGGAGACCATCATGAGCCTGGTGAAACGCGTTGTTCTGCTCCATACCTGCTGCGTACGTCTGCGGCGCAGCTTCTTCTGGCACGGAGTGGACGTTTTGCATAACCACGTTCGTGTAGTTGTGCTGATAGTCGGTTGAGGGAGTGCGTGTGGCGGGATCCACGGCTGGTTGAACATCCATCTGGTCGGAGTCGTCTCGAGCCGATGACGAGGGTAAGATTTCCGCTTCATCTTCTCCGGATCCTTCTCGCTGGGGCGTCTTGTTCTCCTCTTCCTGTGTCGCTTTCAGGTTGCTCAGGAGGGTCACAGTTGCGTCAGCGATCTTGCTCAGTAGCTCGTACACTTTCTCCCTGGTCTCAGGAAACTGCGTTTCTTCTTGAAGTCGTTGGCCTTCATCCAATTCGGGAATGGCGGAGGCTCTCGCTGTGTGTGCCTTGTGAAGGTGCACTGTCTCGGTCTGCAGTGCGTCGACGTATTCCTGGAGCTGATGACGGGCATTGGGACATCCGCCTCTCAGCTGATCAAGAACTGCTTCATGGTCAGTAGCGATTGTCTCGTAGAGTCGAACAGCTGCGTTGTACCTCTTCGTCAGGTTCGATTTCAAGTCCTGGTAGCGCATATCTGCTTGCTCGCTGGGATACGGGCGGAATCCGGGATGTCAGTTGCTGCGTTGCGTAGTTGCAGGTGTGACGATCCACAGGTGCACCAAATATAATGTGCGTACACTGTGTTGTAGTGGCCGAGACGACAGTTAGGATGAACCTCATTTATTATGAAATATTAGTTGCTTATATACCAAGTACAGAAGAAATTATGGATACAACAATTTACGAAATATAATGCGAATATTAGAGAGAAATACAGTTATACATTCTTATCAATGTTTGTTACAAGCGAACTTGGCGGCTTTCTTAGAGATTAAGTTCCTGCTCGTTTCCAAATAGTTGTAAACGTGGTAACGGCTGTCAACAAGGTGATAAGCTAGGCAATATGCAAATATGGCTAACCCTAGCTAAGTAAATAATCTAATAGGAAATAAATATAAGCTACCGTAGAATATACTAGAAACTAAGCCTTGAATAGGATATTCAAGACAAGCAAGGAATAAGTTAGTTTCCACAATAGTGTTCCATTCTTTTAAGGCGAAGAGGGTCGTGGATTCGTCTACCAGATGCTACAGTTTCAAGACGAACGTTTGTGTACGATAGCTGTATGTGAGTGCATTATTATTTTATGTTCTCTTTTTTTATTCGTTGTGTACCGAGAAGCCAACTTGACTTCTGTCCTAGTTTTTCCAGCGTCTATGATATGAATACAGGCCCTACGGAGTATAGAAGTATGCTTTAATTATTAACTTCTTTATATGAAACTACGCTCACAGCAGAGCATAGAAACGACTGTATAATTGTTTTTGATTTCAGTACTGGAACCGATGCAGAAGTGCATCGATCTCACTCTAGAATACACACGGGAAAGGAGAGCTTTTGGGAAAAGATTAATTGATAATCAGGTAGTTTTTTTTTGATTAATTATTATTTAAACACAATCCTACCTTTGTCCCCTACCTTATGGCAATATTACAACTATACCTTATGTTCATTCTTTGGTGTTTTTGAAGAGAAATGTTGAATACATACAACGCGAAACATTGATGGTGCCCTGCGAAAAAAGGTGCGCCTATCACGCGCCGCTCATCTCGCCCTCCTTCAGCACATTTTCGTCAGATTCCCTAGGATGCACCGAGTGTCATTCCGTCTCAGTCTGGCGAAGATATGGCGGCGATGGCCCGCGCACGTTTTTTAAATAATTCTAATTCTACTTTGATCTTTACATTTTCATCCTTTCGCCTCACCTCCCAAAATCTTCGTGCCAGGTCTTCGCCGCGCACCACTTAGTTTTGTTAGTGTGATGAATTCCACTAGCCTTTCGGCAAGCGAACACTTACCATGTGTTCCCTTGAAATAACAAGCACAGAAAACCGAACATAAGCACCAAACATGGTCAAATTAGAAGAAAACAGACAAGTCACGAGGGAAACTAATAAGATAAGCAGGTCGTTTCAGACAAATAGTGATAAAAAAGTGAAAAGTCAGCAAAGTCTACGCCATAGAAACGCTGTGCTCTTTGAATTAAAATGCATACGCATAACATTCCATCTATTACCGTAAGCTACGGCGCAGTATCTTATTTCACAGTGTCATAATCATATTCTGTCATTTCTAATATAGTACATATAAATAATTTTAGGTAATAGAGTATCGTCTTGCCGAGCTACAATCTGAACTAGAAGCTGTTCGAGCTCTTCTCTACCGGGCCGTACAGGAGAGGATAGCGGGCGCTGATGTAACACTGCTAGCAAGCATGGGGAAACTGAAGGCAGGCAGGCTGGCCCGCGAGGTTACCGATCAGTGTATTCAGGTACTGCATTTATATTTATTTTTTAACTTCCTGCACAGTTTCCGCACAAAAAGGGTAAGCCAGTTTGTGGCAACAAACACCGTCTAAAAGTCTAAAGTGCATCGATGTGTTAAATGTTTGTGAAAGGGCGCGGCAGTTGAGCCGCGAGCAAAGCAGTCCTGCGCCACGTGTGCGTTTTCTACTTACATATATACTTTCAGTACTTTGGAGGTGTTGGTTATACCTGGGAGAACCTGGTCACCAGATACTACCGAGACCTGAGGCTCCATTCGATTGGTGCTGGGTGCGACGAGGTCATGCTCAACATCATTTCCAAATATATGAGCAGCGTCTAAAGTAATTTGAGGCTTGGGGTGATTGGAACAGAACCCGCGTCGTATGAGTGCTGGTGCACTCCTCTAGCCAGTACGCCATCATCGTTAGCACTAGCCCGTCTTGCTGACGAAGTTACTTTGATTTGGTGGATCCTATATAAAGTATACTTTGCTGATAGTTGCATGCATTATATTTATCATTCTATTACACTTTATTATACATATTATTGGTTTCTTCACTTAAATTTATATGCCTGTGTAAATGTAGCTGTTTTCATCACAAAATATTTGTCAAAGCACTTCGTAGGATTACTTCGTATATAAATTTTTATGCCGGTTTCTGGTCTTTCAACGATATTTTTAGTCGAGCTCCCCCATTTGTTCCTTGTACACTTGTATTTATTGTATTTATTGGACCATTTACGCATTAAAGGGATAGGTTCATCGCAAATCACCTCTCTTTTTATTGTTTTTATTGATAATAGCACAAATATCATTCACAATGAAAATTAAATCAATCACAGAACAATACGCCTCGCAGAAGAAGCTTCCTTTATTGGAAGCTCGTTGATCGAAAGCCAAAACCTAAACTCAAAAACTAATACCGTACACAGATCTCGCGGGCTAATGACAATTAGCCAAGAGGCAATTAAATGATACTCGCCGTGGAAAATAATGACCTGCCGCGTGTAGTTTGTAGCTTGGCTAATTGCCATTGGCCCGCACGATCTGTGAACGGTATTGGTATTAGTTTTTGCCCCTGTTTTACGTCGTGTATCTTTGCTAAACTTTTCTGCTTTGATTTGTTTATTGGTGCTGAAAAATACTTATTCTTGAGTACGTAAGCTCTCATGTTCTCAATTCTACTTGTCAAGCTTTTTTTTTGTTTCGGTCTCACTTTACATGGTGATTTCATGTTGCTGCTAATAATACCTTAGAAAAGGCCACGGTGTTCTAAAACTTCGAAATACCCCTAAATAGGAGTCATAAATTCCATGAAGTCATAGGATATTTCTGCGATTCCTTATCAGAAGTACACTTTGTACCCTTATACTAGGGAGTGCTGATCTATGGTGGAAATGTCATTACATTCACACTGATGAGATTTAAGGAAAACATTAAACTGCCTGTTAAAAGGTTGTTTCGTTCTTCGAATACAGAGTAGTTTAGTAGCCCCGTAAAAAACTGTGAAACATGTTGAAAACTACCTACAAATCACAAACTACAGGCAAAAATACCAAGACCGCGCTAATATGTTTATGTTACTTGAAGCTTTGTTAATAAATAATCTTGATTAGGTTTCCATGTTTTTTTGTATCGATACTCATAAGTTCCCATGTTCCATATTTAAAGGTTAAGGCCGTATTGTACCTACTTTGGGAAATTTGCATAGGATACGAATTTCCTATGTATCTTATGCAAATTTTTGGTGCCCGTCCGAAGCTTCCGGCTCAAAATTAACTAGGATACCTTGGATATTCGTATCTTATGCAAATTTTCCAAATTAGGTACGGTACAATACGGCTTTAACAGTGCTCGAAAATCCAGCTTTAACCTATTCCCATATGTTAAACATATGTTTTATAGGTTTCTGGACCTTCAGGAAAAATGAACTACCCTCATATAATGGCAAGACCTATCGCGTTCGTAGTGTGTACGGGAGCAACCCATGCGGAGCTGCTCTTATCTCTAAATTGTAATGGTAAGTAATAATTCCGTTTGTTTCTGCTTGATACAACTTCCTAAAATAGCGTACATAACATACACCTGTGATGACTCTGAACCTGTGAAAAGGTAAAATAAGGATAATTGTGCTTGGAAAAAATCGCAAGAAATACTCTGTTAAAGGATCGCAGTCACTACAAAATCGTCGTTTTTCTTCGAGTTTACTTGTATTTAGTAAAGAATAGAGACATTAAAGAATAGATAATTTTTTAAAGCTTTAGCTTTAAAGCTGTAAAAATAACAATACGATTCGTGATTACATGTGTTAAATACTCAACAATACATGTGAATTGGCATTTTATTGTCCCCCGTAGTATTGGAACTTCCATATGTGCTGATATTGATATCTGATATTTTAGGCGAAACATATTAGTTGCAAAAGTTTTTTTTTACTTTTCACTTTGCTGCCCTTTCAAATAGGAATATAGAAATAACAATAGAACATTTCTCTATGCGTAACTGTGACTAAGTGTATGTGTGTGAGTATTGATACAAAATTGGAACTTCCCTTTAAAATATTGAACTTACTAGAATTTTTACACTACTTTGTGAATATCAGATGTTGTAAAGATAACTAAAAACTCTACAGTTTGTTCCCTATTTTAATTATAAACTTAATGCGGCGCAATAGTCTGCTTTTGATGCGGATTTGGATAACTCCATTCCAGTGCATCATATGCAACTGACAGAGTTTCATAGTATAAAAAAATCGAGCGCACTTAGCATGCCTACATTGGAATGCAGTAGTCCGTCGTGCGTTTCAAAAAGAGGCCGATACACCGCTTTGAGGTAGTTGTAGTTGCTCCAAAAACTTTTTTTTGTGTGAATGACACCCACACTCCAAATTCAGTTGTGTGAGTAAAAGTTTACACTTTGTACATTCAAAAACGTGAACCGAGTTCATGTATTTACAAAAGGAAGTTAAGCCGATAAGCACTAAGGGTTAACTGTGAAAACTGGACAGAGACTACAAACAAGGGTCAAGGTCCTAAACATATATTTGAATGACTGTATTTAAGTCCCACTCAAGGGTGAACTCTTCACTTCTCTTGTTTTATACATAAGAAATTTGTATAAAGAGCAGCTACATGTAGTATGACCATTGAAGATTCTAGTACTAAATAGGTCGCAGCGTTAGCAATCATTAAAAATGCATAATATGTTTCGGTTTGGCTTAATATGGCAAATTCAAATGGTTTCTTTGTAGCATAACCCTGCAAGTTAATCAGTCAGATATACTTATAAGTAGCTGATGCTGATGGGATCCACATCAAATTTACTTTGATGAAGCTTACACCGCATATCGTAGCTTATCCTTGATGTAAGTCTCTTTCATCGTAAATATATTCATTTAGAATACGCTGACTATCAATTAGTGGAATTTACAGCATGCTGGAACGACTATCGGCAACAACGAGGATAAATCATAATTCTTTCCTTTCTATTTCTATTCACTTTCCTTTTCAAAAACACCAGTTCACTAATGCATCACCATGTGCATGTATGCTCAGGCAATTATACAGGTTTATAAATTACCCTCGTGAAGAATAATAAGAAGGAGGTTCTACATAAGCAGTTAACCCTTTTCCCTATATACATATTTATAACTGGTTTAGCTACTAGCGCATGCGGACTCATGCGGGTGGAGGGTAGTGACGAGCTAGGCCCCTATTTTTTGGTGATGGCCCTGAGATGTATCTACTTGTTTATTATTGCATATTGTACTTTATGTGTGCACGTTTAGGTTTTTGAGAACGTGAACACGTAGTTCTTTTGTGAGGTACGTGGCTAAACCAAACTAAAAATACAGGGTTGGCTGTTTTGTGGGACCAAATTCTTTGATTCGCTATCAACATCGATTTCTTTGTTAACTCTTGTGGAATTACAATCTATATACTGTTGGTGGAAATTATATCCAAGTATCTATATTATCTACTTTGAATTTCTTTTTCATCGTCTCTCACGGCGTTGCGCTCTTTTTAATGAGTATAATAAATATTCAAATATATATATTTGCATCAAATGAATATCAACTTGAATATCTCGTATTATCTCGTATTATGCAAACGTAAACCAGATCATCTCGGCCTGTTTTCTCAAGTGGGGGACCCCGACCCCAGTGCGTAAAGATACACACCACGTGAAGGGCTGCTTCTTATTCTTTTATCTGAAATCCAAGCCTGTACAAAGACCCGCAAGACTAGTTTATTATCGGGACCCTGATATGGTTCCATAGGCATTCCTCGATTTTAGTTACTTTAAAACTCCCATTGGCAACTTGTTTCCCATTGGCAACCCTTTCTCTGCTCTCTCTTCCACTTACCGCACTTTCTTGCACTCTCACTCATTCAAATATCTCCTTGCACTCTCCACTATCACTTACCCTGGTTTATTCTTACTTTACGCCTTGTACATTTTTATCTCACACTGTACCCTCGCACATTGTCTTACCTTTCTTTCTTTAGAATGTGATCGTGTTGTTGTGATTGATGTGTCTGTGATAACTCTGTACTCTGTGATTATGTTATTTATTGTAGTTACTAAGATTGTTATTTTCAAGGGGATGTATTTTTATTTATTTTAAGTTTATTCTCTTTATCTAGTGTTATGGTTTGATTATGGTACCTTTGTATACCCTTGTAATACATCCCTAGTGAAAGCCGAACTAGACTAGACGTAATTACACAATTAATCCACACGCTTCCTTACATGTTGCTTCTTCTTCCGCGTTTGAGATTCTCTCAATACCACTTGAGGTGTGTATTCTATAAACAACCTTGCTTAATTATACTCTCGATTGGGGCAATTTTGTCGCGCGCACCTCACTTTCTATGCTATGCGAGCTTATGATGTTGGGCTCATATATATTTTTTGTGCATTCATACACATAGTTTTTTTTTCTTATGCCTTTCACAATATAGTCTGCATGAGTTAGTGTTTCAGTGTTTCCAGTTTAAAATATTGGTGAACATCCCGTGTTTCTATCCGACAGTAGTTTTGTAAGCATTGCAGCCAAATCACCGGAAGCTCTAGCCATTTCATGGAAAAAAAAACTTTTTTGAAAAGGATTTACCACCTCTTATCTTTATGTTTATGAAAAACTTCTGTTTTCTATACGAACTTTCTCGTGTTTATTAGTGTTTATGACTAGTTCACCTTTTTATTACTTTTTTTTCGTGCTTCCGTTTTCAAAACAGTCGAGAAACGAAAAACAGAGCTTCATAATAATGATGATGCTGTGCTACTGCGGCAAGCGATATAACGCCCAGTTTTTGAAACATATGTCGGAAAACTACATTCCCTTATGTTGTAGGCAAATGATGCACGACAAGGAGTTCAACGTCCAAGATATTTTTCAAAAACAGGATGTTATACCATTCGGCTTGAATTCTGACAAGTGATATCATTTTCACTTAGACGTCAACACTTAGCACAGTGATTAGTAGATTAGTTTTCAGCAATCATTAATCACTAAATGACGTTTTCTCGAAGTTCTAGACGTGAAGCAAGTGATAAGTTGAAAAGGAGCAAAGTAGACACAAAAAAAAGTTGTGTTGAGGTGTTGAGTACTCAAAAAAGTACCAGATTTAACATCAATTTCCACTTCTATAAGTAGAAATTTGCATCAATAGAAGCGTTGTGGCTAGGTCATAGTATTAGGTAGTCACTAATCTTTCCTAATTCTGTAGTAACATCCACAATGGTACCCACGAGCCACCCTTTATATCTTATTATATAAAGTTGGGAGCTTTGTTTGTTTGTTTGTGCGTTTGTTTGAGTGTACGTTTGGATGATGTGCGTTACGCTCAGGTTGTAGGATTGGTTCAGTAGTTCACGTTCCCGTGCACTGAGCCATCTCACTTCCCGAGCGCCCCTCTCACAAACGTCCAAAAAAGGCTGCATATGTGGAATATGTGTGGTGTATCGTTCGGGCGTTTCTGCGGCACAAAGGATTCAAAGAACACTTACGACACAAAACTCAAAGAACGACCAATTTTAAAAACTTGAAATCACGCTTTTTCGTCTAATACTTTATTTACTCTTATTTTACAAAAATTTTCCATTGCCTTTCAACGTGAGATTATCCTCACCTTGAGCAACCTACGAGAATCCAGCCCTGAGCTACGCACTCGCAGACTGCATACACTCCCTGCATATACTCACCAACGCCATTGCGGATGGCTCACACGAATGCCACACAAAAGGTTGCATTATACTCCAAGGAAGCGGAGTATCGGCCGAGCGATAATGTTCAAGGAACATCCACTTGCTGTGCAACGCCATTGTGGAGCGCTCACATGAGCACCACACAAAAGTTTGCATGTACACCAAGGGCGCGGAGTACATGCCGAGCGATAGAGTTCAAAGAACACCCACTGCAGGGCACCTCCACTGCGGAACGCCCAGTGAACGCTACAAAGGCTGCCATATACAGAATGCTTGCGGGGTATCGTTCGAGCGATTGTGCGGCAAGTAGGCCGAGATCCCTGTTCCATGCAATTCAAGAAGCATATTCGCAATTATAATAATTCCCTGTCAATGGCATCGATGTGTGCTCAACTAGATGTTCCCCGTGGCGCCGGTCCTTATTTAGGAGGAATATAGTCAACAGAAACTAAGTTATATCCCCGTGTTTGATATTGGTGTAGGTTTCAAAAGGAAAATAACAAAAGTGAAACCATTTCCTTCAGACAAATGTTTGCTTCTGCTTCTAACTTATATAGCCCAGCGAAACATTGCGACGTATCATCCAGGCACATTCCTTTTTTTAGGATTTGAAATTTTTTCGATATTGTACAGTAGAGTCCAGCAAGTTGCAGACAATTTAGGAGGAATATAGTCAACAGAAACTAAGTTCTAACCCGTGTTCAATATTGGTATGGGTTTCAAAAAGAAAAAGAAAGTCTAGAGACTCTTTGGATAGAAATGTTTCCTCCTAACTTATATAGCCCAGAGAAACATTGCGGCGTATCAGCCACGCGATATTAAGCTGCTTTTAGGCTTTGGCAATTTTTTCGAGGTCCTAGAGTAGAGCAAGTTGCAGACAATTTAGGAGAAATATAGTCAACAGAAACTAAGTTCTTTCCCCAGGAAACTATTTTTGCGAGAAAGAGTTGCCTCTACTTATAGATAGATCCCGGTGAAACATAGCGACCATCAGCGAATATTGGAAAGACGCCTCAGGCGGCGGTAGCCGACTGGTATATATATAGTATTGATCACATATATCAGAAAAAGACACACATAATCAAATGGATACCCTAAGACGAACATGCTTCACAACAGCTCGTACTGACAAGGGCCCAACTACATATCACAAGAATGTAACTCAATTCAAAACGCAAAATATCAAGAAACGTAACTAGTTAAAATATAGTACCACTATCAAAATCAATCCCTAGATCCGTACTTTTTGATAAGAGCTTTCTCCATTGCTGTTTCAAAGGCCTTGCCAAATTTTTCATTAAAATGGTCAAGTGATTGCTGATCTAATAACGGGATAGGTGACACTATGTGGTTCAGCTGTTGGCAATTGCACAGGGTGTGCAATTGGTTCAATTACAGACAATTGAGAGGATGGCATTACTAATTGCAGTTCCTCACGTGTGTTTTCGATAGGTGAAGTTGGTTCTTTGATCTCTGGCACACACGGGGTCAGAGTCAGAGGTTCTTCTCAGCAGCTTTTCGACCAAGATATCCCCTTTATTTCTTAGCAGCCCGAAGTTCGACTTTATCATACCGTATGTTCTCAATATGATTACGAGTTTTTGAGGAAATGTTTGCTGGCTTTGAGTGAGCAACATTTGAACTTTGCATTATCAGGGATTAACTTGGAATTAAACTTGGCGTAGTTAGTAATTTCTTCCCACTGTGGCATCTTTGGAATGTGCGATAGTCACTACCCAGATTAATATTTTGACTTTGATATATATTGATGGCCGATTTTTATTGAATTTCCACATTTTCCAACCACTTTTTTCTATCAAATAACTTGAAAATTGTTTAATACGTAGCAGAAATTGAAATCTAAACTCCAAAACTAGAAATAAACGAACATCCGAAGCCACTACCCGAAAGAAAACCGAGCACAGTGTCTCCAATAAACATCTACTCGTTTCTTGTGCTTGACAGGGGACATTCTGTCTGACTTCGCCGGCTTTATGATTTGTGCATTTTTTCGAATTACGTCCTTTTGCTTCAGTATATGCAATATTTCATAAACTTCGGCTTCTGATTGCGTCACCGACGTATCTGTTTTCTAGGCTAAAAAGAATGTATAGTACTGAAAGGTTCTCTGTATCTGTCTATTTCTCTTTGACTGTCGCTAACTGTGTCAATCTCTCGCTCTATATTTTTATCTATTTCTCTCTACCGTTTCAAAAATTCCGAAGTTTATGATCGGCTTCTGGAATTTTTTGAATCAAGATATGGTTTGCGATTTCATAACTTTACCTAATATGACATGGTTGCAAGAAAATATATTATCTAGATAGAATAGAAAAAAATCTTTATAGAAGAAAGAAGCACTAGTCTGCGTTGTTCCGAACACCGATTCTTTACCGGTAGCGTACATAAATTAACATAAAAGCATAAACTTTGATATAGCAGAAGCACAAGAGTAGTTAAACATCAGGCAATAAAAGTACTCATAAAGGGATGTGGCATGAGGTGTCTCTCGCGGGTTAAGATGACTCCATCCCTTTAAATGTAAAAGGTGAAGAATCACCGTGCATCGCGAGTAGTTCTCTCAAAGTAGAATCCAATAAAAGTCCAAAGTGTATTCGTTTCGTCTTGGTAGCACCATAAATAGTCCATTTCAGCGAAATCCAGAAACACAAAGAAATTTTTGTATCAGTCTGGAGATAAATCAATTTCGTAGTGGTTTTGTGGGGATGTTCTTTGAGGTTCAGGTGCATATAAAATTAAGTAGGATAAGGTTAAAGTCATGACAATCAAATGATTTCTTTTCTTTAATCAATCAGAATTCTTATTATTAAAACTAGTAAAATAATTTAGAAATGTCTACTTATTGTTAATATTGTCGTCATTTGCGCTTGCGCACGCCAGTCTTTAGGCTCCTCGTTTTTATAATTTCGCTAACACTTCGTGACATAATCGACGGACGCTCGTAACTGACAGTGAGGAACAAGGCTTCCACCACGACGTAGAACGCAATTCAGAATTTCCAAATTTGGACTGCTTCTGTATTGTTCATTCTTTATCTACCTGGTTCCTTGAGGTAGCTTTGAAATAGCAAAAAAAAAAACGTTACAGCCGTTAGCTCCTTGCCTCAATCGTATTAATTTCGTTTAGCGGCTAATTCTCTCCAAAAACCAGAAACTATATCTTTATCAGGACTTCGCCCATTTTCTGCCTTTTTGTTTACTATTTCTTCTTTTCTAATTCCCATTTTTCTCTGAATCTCTCACTAATCAGTTGTTAAAGGACCGTGTCTCGCTCCATGTCTTCTCATCCTCTCTCACTTCGTTCCATGTGTTCATGTAATCCGTTATCTTTCCAGAAGGGACACTTAAATCTTCTGATAAACTTCTGTCATTTGGGGTCGACCGTTTCGTTATAACGCCCATATTTAGTCCAGTATTTGAAGCTACTCTTCGAACAATAAACTACTGTAGTAAGCTCCATTCAGTGTATATCCGGGCACGTTGCGTCTTATTTACAAAAAGGATACCATTTCTGGGATCTGAACTCTTGATCAATTGGCAACGGTCATCACAGTTGCACTGCCACTGCCCCACTTACCATTAGACTGTGTCAAAGCAGAGCCCTTGTGGTTTTGTTTATTACATACTACAGAGTTTAGCAAACTACAAGACTATAACTTGATTTCTGCAAATTTTTATGATTCACCTCTGTTTAATTTACGATAAGTGTTTTCGTCTCAAAAATTCATTGCATATTTTTCTATTGCGACATCAAGGCAAACTTATCTTACCTTGATTTACTTCTTTCATATATGCAATTTTTAAAGAGGTATAACAGCCGGTTTTGAAACGTATGCTCGGCGACGCTGTATTTCCATGTAATGGATTGTTTGATCTAATTACATTAATTTGCGTAGAACATATGGGCATCCAGTTATCCAGCTACTTTTCCAACCTCGGAAGTCATATCGCTTTAAGTTTTCGCCTATTGTTCAAAATAAGTGAAAAAGAGGGCCCCTCTCAGAATACCCGTTTCCGCGCGGCATTAGCAATTAATGCAAATTTATAGCACTTTGCGCGCTGCGCAGATTTCGCTTTTAGATAATTAAGCGGGGAAAATTTCTACGTCATCAACATTCCTTTCATTCCAAAGAGGACTATTTGGTGGCCTTGAATTTGTTCGTTATGCTCTTGTCTCTTGTTTCAAGTTGTTAGTCATGGAATCCATTGCTATATCTTAGCTTCAAGTTCAGCGTATACTATGCGTTATTTCTATACTTATTTCAAAAAACTAAATTATATTATGGTCAATTTACAAATCACATCAATGTTACACGGAAAGTTTTGTTGATGTACTGGTTGCGTTATGTTTAAACAGTTTAGAAAACTACGGTGCAGTCGTAGTGTGGTGTGTAGTTGTTAGCATATCAGACGATCAGGCTCTCACACGAGAGGTCGGAGGTTCGACTCCGCTGAGTGGCGCAGTGTTTTTTGCCACCAAGATCCAAAGAAAGTTATAAGCTGTACGAATTCACTTATTAATATTGAATTTCCGGGATATACTGTGAATGTGTTCCCATTCAAGCTTCTCATCAATGGTGTCTGTTTGTTTGTTCATATGCTCTCCCTCCCTCTCCCTCCCTTTATCTCTCTCTTTCTCTCTCTTTCTCTCTCTCCCTCTCTTTTCTTTCTCTGTATATTTCTCTCTCAACTTTAAATACTCCCCTCCTCTACTTCCCTCTAATTTCTCTTCCTTTCATAGCGCCTCCGTTTCCGCCTTTGAATTGATGTGTTGTATTGTCAATCTAGATATAAATATTGCCAATCAATATATTTTTTTAGTTTGTAAATTCAAATTTGAAGCATTGCAGCTTCATGTAGCACAGGTATTGGGTCTCGTCTTCTGATCAAATCCTACAAAATTCGTTATCAATCATTTGCACGCAAATACCAGTTTATGTATAGTAGGTGTACATGTAAAACATGCAAATTTTTAAAAACACGACCACGTACGTCGTGTGCAAAAACCATGCTAGCTATAATGATATATTCCCCCGGTGATGTATGCAAATTACTCGATTTTTTCACTAATTATAACCATTTGCATAAACATGCGGGATGCAGTTTCCAACAAGTTTCAAAAAGCGATGTTATATCGCTTTAATTTCTATATGGTAAGCAAATTTGGAAAGTCACTTGTATTTGGTCAATGTCTCAGCGTTCCTTGCATATACAATGAAGAAGGGAGCAAACATGTCATTTGTTTGATGATATTCCCTAATGTGTATGCATACACATAGACGACCAATATTCTATAGACCACTTCGATACAACTTTACAAAACTCCTTCCTTGTTTTTATAAAGTTGTTGCATGTTAATTAGGTAAAATATCTTTGTCCTTCTTTACAATAACTTTATATATGCTATATGCATATACCATGATTTTATGTTGACTTTTAAACCTTTGACCGTCTGCTAAGTCAACGTATGAGCGGGTCTAGTACGTTAGAAAAACGTAAGTGTCTCCTCCGGCTTGCTCAATTAAAGGATCTGTCGCTAGTTCCATGTTTACATTCACAAATACCTTTTTAATTGCTCGAACCCGGTGGAGAGCAGCGTAATCGCAGTTCAAAGCCTAGCACATGTTTTACTCCGATGTTCATTCAAAACAATTTTTTTATGTTATTGGTTAAATGTAGGTCATTGTTTATATTTATTTATTAAAACTTTATATACAAAATGTTACATATTCTAATAATGTACTAGGCACCGTATTGCCCATGGTCCCAGATAAATTGCCGAAGAATTAGCATATGTATACCCAAGGGAGTTAGCATGTGGGATTTCCCATAACCATAACCCTCTGAGAACTATTGCATAAGAACTCAGTGCGTCGATAATTGAAAATAACGAATAGATTTACCTTATAATTAGTAACTTGGTAAGAAATCGACTTGTAATGTTCTGAATTATTTTGTTGTAGTTTACTACTTTACGTCTTGACTCACTTTTCAACATTCTATTTTTTTTCGATTGCTTTGCAGTCAGCTTTCCATTTCTCTCTAAATTTTTACACTATTTGTCACAGTGACTCAATCTCAATTCTATATCTCTAATCCGACAAAAAGTGGTACGAAAAGATTAAGGGGAAATGATTTTCGACTTTTTTCCATTGGTAAGTTACCACAAGTACCATACCAGTTCTTTGGTAATCCTCTAGCTGTCACATGAGATTTAGTTTGAAGGACTGCAGGGCTGCAAACTGAGACGGGAGTCTGGGGTTAGGCCTGATTTGAGATTTAGGCCTACTCTTAGGTCTAAGGCAAAGGCCTAATCCTTAGGCATGCGGTTTTTTTTATGAGTTTTCATAGTTTCGTGTACTTGCCTATTTATTGCTGACGATTTATTGTTCGTATGCCCTGCGTATCTAGTTTCGTAAGTTAGGCAGTTAGCTTTTCAATACTTTCAATGTTTACGTTACTATGCTTAACTTGGCAAAAGCGATGTATAAAATCTTCGAATAAGCGGCATAAGTGCCCTTATAAATGCTCAAGTGCTTAGAAAGCCATTAAACTTCCTCTAAAATCTCTAAACGCTCGTCACTTGCCATAACAGAACACACGGAACTCATCAGAAGCGCTAAACATATCAGATGAGCTGTGGTTACCGGGTGTTTCATTTTCCTTCCCTCAATCCATCATAAACTAGTTGTAACAGTTATATTGTTGCATTTTCTCCCAGGCATTTTATCTCGCCTGATGTAGGAACAAGCTTGGTTGATAGGCCCGCATTCCTAAGAGCGTTAGCTCTATGTTATGGCAGGCGGTAAGCTTGTAGCTCGAAAGTTAGCTTGTATTATTATTGGCAGTTATCCATATTTCTCATTCATTTGTGAAATAGAATAGTGCTAGAGTGTAATTGCTGATCTACAATGTCAACCAAAATCTACTGTAACACATGTTTTTGAGTATTTATTTGGAAAGAGAGTAGTGAAGCTAGCGTAACCTTTACAAAAGAGAGAAAATTTAATACGAAAATTTCAATGGAAAATCACATGTCTATTATATACCTTCAGTTTATTAACTTTCACAATTTCAAAATCCAAATCTCTATTGAAACGCCCCAACACTTTTTCCTTGTAGTGACTCACTTATCGAAAGTTTGGCTTTTCGTGCTTTATTTTAAAAACCCGCATGTTTATGTCGTTGATGTCGTTTGCGCAATTATTTAACGCAGACCTATTTACATAAGTAACACTTTCATAGCCTTACCTAAAAGTTTTTAACGAACTAACTCAACTCTAGCTCTCTAGCATAAATAACTATCACATAAAAACTCGTGCTCGCATTAATTTCCGTAGATATCTCTTGATCACGGGTCACGGGTAAATGTTGTCTATCACAACCATAACATAACATAACCCCTGTTTAGATAATTAACTTATGTTTAATTTCTGCTTCCGTTCGCTGTGATACATTGTAATGTTGTACTTAAATATTGGTTAAACTTGATTAAAAACAATAGCGAAATGCTTATAAATTGAAATTTGCGGGTTTCCGGTGGCATTTTTTTCCGGGAACTTTTTGAAATCACATTTCTATTTCCTCTTTAGCTTGCGCTGTGCTTGAACTGTGGGAACTAGGACGTAGAGACTGCTTTCCACATGCTAACAATAAAATATGAGGCACTTTATAATTAGAATGGAAAATGGAAATATCCACAACGACTTTAGAAATTACAAGTTTATCTAAAAGCTAAAAGAGTATTCATAGGCCACTCTTCATTGCTAAGTTTGTGTTTTCTTGCCCTGCTGTTGTTTTTCATATTCAACGTTTATTTTTGTTTTTCATCTTTTCATCTTTTTTTACACGTATGGCCAATATTACTGAGTGATACTTGATTCAGTTTACTTTTCATTTTGTTTCGACCGTTGTGTTCCGACGGTAATTGCATATTTTATGGTAATTTCTAAATTGTGTGCGGTCAGAAAATATCACAGATTACTATGTGTTTGTCAATTATAGAACTTATAAAAATTAGTTTCAGGGTCAAATGCATCGCCTATTCGACATACAGGAAGAATTGAATTCTCTTATGCAGATGGACCCATCTGAACTGGCCGAATGCCGATATTTGGAAGATTATGCCGATGATATTATTAGAGTGGGTTTAACCTTTAGTTTATGCACATTAACTGAATTGCATTCCTCAACCACGTAAATCTTAATTAATGATATTTCTTGCATTGCCTCATTACAATCCTCCTATCCTGCCTGCATCATCTTAGTTGACACACGGGATCGTCGCTGGTACTAGATTCAAGAATTCGTATACTCTTACCTAACAATCAAAATGAAGCTTATTTTAGTAGAACGGTTTTCGCTTGCGTAGCCTGAGGTTTCCACACGTAGTATTAGTTTAGTTTAGTGCCCAGCCTTTAGTAGCCTTTGCAACAACCACAGTTCACATAGCAGCGATATATAACATCACATACAGTACCAATTTGCAGAAACTTCGCCACATGCGCCTGGCAGGTCGCGATGGTCGGATGACACCTATGTCCCCGAAATCCCCCTCCATATCTCCACGGCACACACGGTCCTTTTTGACGCCTCCAGCATCTGTGGCATCCAGCTCGAGTAGTGAGTTTAAAGCCGTTTCATCTTTGCAAACATAGATTTATGCTGGAGAATATTTTACAGTATAAACTTCTATTTTTCTCTACAATAATAGTAATCACTGTGGATGGTTGTAGATCACTTAGCAGATTCTTACTGTTATATAGATATAGAACAGAGATGTAGTTTTTTAACTTTACATTATACCCTAGCTTGATGGCCGGGTTGAGCGCGGATCTTTTCTTGCTAACGCATTGGTACCGTGGTTTTCTGCCGATTCAGATGCCAAATGTCAGTCAGATGACAGAAATTAGCTTGTAAAAATTTGAAAACTTTATTTATTCAGCCGATTCAACCTGGTCCGACTGCACCGATCTTCTGCAAAGTGCCAAGTCTGCCTTTGATGCTGAAATCTACGCGAGATGTGTGAAGATTGTCGAAACAGCAGCGAAGAATGGCCGCATTGATTGGTATGTTTATATTTATTTATTAATAAAATGTTAAATTTTATAAAGGTAGTTTCGATACTACAACGTGAAACTGCGATTCATCGTCGCACGCAAAAGTAACTCAGCCATAGCGGAACGGCGCACGCGGCGAAAACGGAGCACCTGTGGCGCGCGGTCCCTAGAAGAGCCAGAAGTGGCGCGCGGCCCCATTGTGTTGGACCATCTTTTATGTGTGGAGTTTCATCAGTTCTAACAGAAGTGCAACGAGTTTCGAAGAAAAATGGCCGGATTATTTTACACATCCGCAACTAGAAGCTAGAACACTAAATACTGATAAACTTTTCAGCGCATTGATCTCCCTCGCCCACAACTCTTATCTGGCAATGGTGGATATGGCCGAGGACATGTCTGATGCGAGGAAGCACGTCCATTGGTGGAACACCTTCCTGGGTACGGTATACTTGTTGCTAATTGGTTGAAACACGCTAGACTGTTTTGATTTAGTAAATTAAGTTTTCTATCTGTTTTGTCTGTAAGCTTTTCTCTTTTCTAACCACGACACATGGCATGATATGAAAACAGTAAGTATAGTATGTACATTAGGAAAGAAGTCTAGCATAGCATGGCGTTGTCTGCCAAAGCTATGATATTTAGGATAATGTCAAAGCTTCATTAAAAAAAAAATTAATCCCAAGAAATTCGCCATATGTGTGATATTCTAAAATACAATAAACTGATATACTTCTTTCAGAATCCGTGGAAAGCAACATGATGACAAGTGCTGAGAAAATTGAACTCCTCGACTACCGTATCACAGCCCTCGAACGACAGTACTCCGTCGATGGAACGAGAAAGAAGACAGCAGCAGGCAAATTACTCAGAATACTTGGAAAGGCTTATCAGGTACTGTATCGATAATTGATATGCAAATTCCTCCCCCCCCCCCAAACTTCCCTACAAGGGGATCGTATCTAGTAATTTTACCTGTGTATTCAGTTGAATACCGCGAATCAGAGTTCCAGTACATAAAAAAAAAACAGATTTCAACTGTAATTAATTGCAAGAAGAAAATATTTTTCGACTTCTCTAATATTTTAAGAACTGTGTAATAATTCAATACCGTGAATGACCAGCGTTCCACTCGCAATTACAGTCTACTGTACACAATTTGTATATCTATTCAACCAAAAGACACATTTCTTTGTGGTCGTTAGCTTTGTGTTAATTCGCTACTCTTGCAATTGTACGGCTTCCATGAAGCTGCACCTGTCACTTCCATGGTTACATAGTGTCTTTGCTCGTCACCTATTCACTTCTCTCTATTTCAGATGACCACAAATATCTACCGTCCATTCCACTCGAAAAGTATCCGAAGACTTGAAAAATGGGCTCTAGGGCTGGAGGAGGCCAGTACGGTACTAAATGGTGAGCACTCCGTTTTGGTTATATGACTGACTAACAGCAGGTCCGTCAAAAATACGCTTAATCACTCATCACGTATAGTGACATTTTTTTCTTTGGGACAATACACGACATTCATTCATCAAAACAACATGCAGAAAAACTTTTCCCCATGTGATGAGCTTGTTATAATCGTTTATTTCAGAAGACGCCCCTGAACTCCGAGAAGCTCATGAGGGAATAGAGATCGCAGCGGAGAGGAGTTGCAGAGACAGGCAGAGATACAAGAAAGAGACGTCAGCCGATGAGGACCGAGACGGCGAGTACGCAATGGTTAGTTAGTTCTAATTACAGTACTTCACAAGGTTAAAGAATTAGCAAGTTGTTTGTTGGTTGTTTTGATAAACGTGTATGATTTCCAATTGTTTCCAACTTCACCAAGTTGTTGAACTTTGCGCACCGCACACATACGTATATGAAAGCGATAAAATAAGCAATGAAAATTGCCAAGTTTGCCAACTCCTTTTCAATGACTGCTCACACTAAACCATGTTTTGCCCCCAACTTACACGCTATCCTATCGTATATCTTTTGTGAATCCTAATCCCATTTCAGTGTTCCAAAATCCTCGACAACGTGGTAGATTCGTGCAGTTTGTGTGACATCGCACCACAGATGGAAATCGAGACGGACAGTATTGACGAACTGCTCAACAAGGTGTGTCCGCTGATCAAGTTTCAAGTGTATTTTCCTTTCTTTTGCTTTCTTAGTTTTTTTTTGTCTTTGCATATTCCAAACAAGAAAATAGTACAGGCGCCAAGATGATCAGTTGTTAGAAAAAAATCGCAATTAGCTCTAGCAAAGCATAGGCAGAATCTCGACATAATTAGAGTGCGCCTATAAGCCGGGAGGAGGCCCGGGAGGCAGACCCTTTGTGAGGTCAGCCTTCCGGATGGGTAAAGGCCCGGTAGGCCGGTCACCCGGTACGCCGGACTCGCAGTGGGCAAGCCTCCCGGGTGTCCAGCCATATCCCAGTCGCGCCAAAGAGAAGCGGATTCGATTTCCCCTAGTTCTAAAACAACACTATTACAGGTCTTCCCCGAAGGCGGAATCCCGCAATTGCAGTCTCCCAAGCCTGGATGTCCCGTTGTTCTACACTTCTAATCTATCGATCGGTTCCATTAAACAAATTGAATCAATTATAAATCTACCATGATTTAGCCCCGCATATATTTGAATCACTATTCACTCTACTTAATTCTCTTATGCCTTATTTTTCCTTCGCGAACTTTTTTTACTATTCTCATAACTTTGCGTTTCGAGCTTTAACCACTGCACCTGTTATATAATAATTATGGGTAGAATCACTCTCAGTTTCCAAGGTTTTGCTTTTTGTGCCGCATTTCAGTTATTGATACCAATAAACATTGTGATTGAATATGAATGAGAAGTTGAACATTTAATGATTTAATACGTAAGATACGTAGACTCTCTCTCTCTCTCTCTCTCTCTCTCTCTCTCTCTCTCTCTCTCTCTCTCTCTCTCTCTCTCTCTCTCTTACGTATTAAATGTCGTAGTAAATGTCTGCCTGTGTGTCTGTATGTCTGTCTGTGTCTGTCTGTGTCTGTGTCTGTCTCCGCCAATGTCGTATTAAATGTCTGTCTGTGTCTCTGTATGTCTGTCTGTGTCTGTCTGTCTGTGTCTGTGTCTGTCTCTGCCTGTCTGCCTGCCTGTCTGCCTGTCTGTCTGCCTATCTATGTCTGTCTGTGTCTGTCTGTGTCTGTGTCTGTCTCCGCCAATGTCGTATTAAATGTCTGTCTGTGTCTCTGTATGTCTGTCTGTGTCTGTCTGTCTGTGTCTGTCTCTGCCTGTCTGCCTGCCTGTCTGCCTGTCTGCCTGTCTGTCTGCCTATCTGTCTGTCTGCCTGTCTGCCTGTCTGTCTGTCTCTACGTTCTGTACGGCATATTCGCGGCGGCTATTTAGGCGGCTATTCGGCGACAAGAGAAGTCTGAAGGCGCGACAATCATTGAAGGCGGGGCGAACTCGCCGGATAGCCGCCGAATAGCCGCCGGACACTCTCTCGGCGAGGAGGGTCCAGAGAAAAATACCTTTCTTCCGAAAAAAAATATAAACGATAAAAAAATGAAATTGACCAACATGCCCGAAGTCACGCTTTACAAAATTGTATCGAGACACACAGTATGGTGCTGTCTCGTCTCGGGGTTAGTGCTAACCTCAAACTTGGGTAATTAAACCGAATGACACCCCGCATTCCGCTCTCAAAAGAGAAATGTGAGTCGTATCGCTCGTGTGTGCACAAAACCCCGATAGCCGCCGAATAGCCGCCAGATAGCCGCCGCATTTTCGCCTGAAACAAGCAAGTTCGCAGCGGCTATCGGGCGGCTATCTGATAGCCGCCGCATTTTCGCCTGTTTTGGCGAGTTCGCGGCAGGTTTATTCTCGCCGAATAGCCGCCACTTTTGCGGAGCGAACTTGCCAAGGCCCAGATAGCCGCCGCGAACATGCCGTCAATCATCAGAGCTATACAGATAATGGAGAAAGAGAAAACGACTACTAACCTGACACATAGCACATTAGAAGTTTGGATGTTCATAATTTATATTTTACACAAATTACATCGTCTGCATATGCCAATTAGGCATAACGATTCTGTCTGTCTATATAGATAATGGAGAAAGAGAAAACGACTACTAACCTGACACATAGCACATTAGAAATTTGGATGTTCATAATTTATATTTTACACAAATTACATCGTCGGCATATGCCAATTAGGCATAACGATTCTGTCTGTCTCTATAGATAATGGAGAAAGAGAAAACGACTACGAACCTGACACACAGCACATTAGAAATTTGGATGTTCATAATTTATATTTTACACAAATTACATCGTCTGCATATGCCAATTAGGCATAACGATAAAATAAAAGAATTAAATTCATAGCCGGGTCCTTTCATCTGAGAATATTATAAATCAGGAAATGTTCACAGAGGAATGTCAAATTTGCTGATCTACCCCCAAATTTGAATAATAATAAGATTCTCAGGGTTCGGAACTCCAGTGGTCAATCATTAGTAACATTTAATGGAATATCTTAAACGAAGTGGCTTGAGTATACTTTGCATTTCACATAAACAAGTTCTGGATTTTTTCAATACAAACAAAAGTGACTTTGAGATTAGTAAATAATGCGATTTAGGCTAACATAATAAAATACAATTAAAAAAAATTGATCGACTCAGCAAATCTTCAGCAGAAGAACATAGGTTGAGAAGACTGAAAATGGAACAAGTTTTCTAAATGTAAGATATTTCAACTACCGTCATTGGTGATATGGCGCACTAAAAAGAACGTCGCTGTGCAATTCTGCCGCACGAGAAAGCTGCGGTGCGAAACTCTTGCCAAGGCTCGTAACACTTCATGGCGTTCAAAAGCATGCATGGCATATACAGGTGGCTTATTAAAAGACTGTACTACGGGGCTCACTTATTCTACCAGCACGTGCTTAGCAAGCAGGAAAATAATGAATTGACTTACCTAATAGAAAGGTCGCAGCCACCACCGCTCCAAGAATAAGCGGCCATTTCCAGCGCGATTTGTGTGCCTTCGGAGGAGTTTTAAATAGAACGCGACCGTCGCGCGCGTTTGAACCGGACACATCGTCGTCAACCTAACAATTGCAAGAAATTGGGGCCTGGTGGTCCAGTGGCAGCGCGTTCGTCTCTAACGCAATCGACCCGAGTTCGATTCCGGCCCGTGACACCTTTGAAACCACCACCAGGCGAGGGAATCATGGGCGGTCCCTCCTGGCCCTAGCCCGAAGACGTCGAGCAATTTGTCATCTGGAACTCGTCGCCTCCTGCTCAGGACCTCTGCGGAACATGTCATAAGCAAACCTTGCAATTGAACTTTGAACTCCCTTGAATAAAGGTGCACGCTCTTGAAGCGTAAAACAAATTTAAAATTTAATTTAAGAAAATTATGATAAAGCACAGGAACGCGAGAACCTTATTATATAAAGTTGAGAGCTTTGTATGTTTGATTGATTGTGTGTTTGGATGATGTGCGTTACGCTCAGGAAGTAGGATTGGTTCAGTAGTTCATGTTCCCATGCACTGAGCCATCCCACATCCCGAGCGCCCCTCTCACAAAAGTCCAAAAAAGGCTGCATATACGGAATGTGTGTGGTATATCGTTCGGGCGCGTCGGCGGCGCTCAAAGTACTTCGATTAAAACACAAAGAACATGCAAGTCTAGAGCAACAAAAGAAGCAATAAAGCGAGAATTTTAGCATATGCTAATTTTTTGAATCACTTTTAAATCCAAGTTTCACGTATGTATGAAATAAAAATGTACTAGAAGGTCGCCTCAGGCGGCGCAGCCGTCTGGTTATATTATAAAGGTTTCGCATTTTCGCAAGGAATTTTGGTTTTGTTTAAAAAAAAACTAATTTTAACAAAATGGTAAGCGTTAACAATGAAGGTACCCATAATAAAGTGAGTAAATAAGTTGGATGTCTCTTTCTGCCCATCCTCGTGAGAACCTTCACGACTCCGCAGCCACCCGCATGATGACAGGAGTTAGGCTTAGGCATAGGCTTAGGCTTAGGAGTAAATCTCAAGATACAAATAACCCACCCCCTCTATAATATTGCCATTTTCACAAGGCAACCAGTCTTTTCCACTCTCTGTTGGTTGAGGACATTGCTGGTATCTAGAAAAGAAAAAAGGAGATTGAAAGGAATAAAAAAGCTCACGTAAAAAATTTCCTGAGCTGGCCGGTAAGCCGACCTCTCAAGATAGTGGGCCAGTCTCAGGGTGGCTGACCCCTTGCAGTGGGTCAGCCACCCTGAGACAGCGAAATATTCGGAATAAATTCTTACGTTACCCTGAGACTTATTTAGAAAAACTTTCAACGTTACACTACAGAAATGTTTAAACACGAAATCACAAACTTGAATTTTGGAGTGTTGACGTGTCTGCTACAGTCGCATAACGGAAAGCAATTGGCCCAATCGAGTAGTGTCTGAAAAGATAGAAAGTGGATGAAACCTTTTTGGTGACGGTTCACTAGTTGGAACAAAAGGTGTCGTACCGGAGTACAGCCTTCTGCCCTTGCACCAATATAATATTAGCGATAGATTAAACAATTAGAATTAGAACGAATGTCTAGGGAATCCTCCACGAAAGATCCCAAGTACAATGGACCTACGCCCAGCCAAGAAATGAGTATGAAACATGTAACTATACAGACAACAATTGTAGTGACGTACACAAACAAGGAAAAACATAAAATATTTACTTTTATTTAAATAATAAAACTCTTAAACTAATATAGATCATGATAAAAGGTAGATGTTAGAATTCTCATAAATAATTAAAATATATGACGAACTGAAGTCGGCATAAACCAGTGACAAGTCACCGAGTGACCCCCACTCAGGCCATAGCGACCTTTTATACACGAACAGAAACAGACGCGAAACTACCCGCGCGCTAGGCACAATTGTAACTGCGGTTAATTGCCCAATTGCCTGAGGCAGGCAATGTACCACAGAGTAATTAACAAAGCAAACTACAACACGTAGACTATAAAGTTACGGTATCTAGATAGCACTATAGAAGAGACTACTAAGTACCCTATGTATACTACTCACTGGTCTTTTCGTGGACAAATTTGCTGACCACTTCGTGACCATGTGCTGACCAACTTTCATCGAAAACCGTCATCAACTGTCACCAAATGATCATGAACCAGTCACCAGCTGGATTTTTTCAGCGCAAAACTTTTTTGGTGACGGGCCAACGACCGTTTTTCTCTGGTTTCGGCAATTATTTCGTTTTCCTGTTTTACAGACCTGACCATCAATGCCGCTCCTCTTCACAAAACACCCTGGACCACTTTTGTAGGCGTTGAACTCATCCGTGTTTGGTACATTCGGGTTGTAGTAGGCGAGATTAACGCACGTAGACCTAAGGATAAAAATATTGATGTGGGAATTACGTGATTAAATAATGGATGTGTAAAGAAAGGAAGAGGAGCTCCCTTTTTATAAAAATCTCAAAAATTACTATGAACACCCAAAATCGATAGCTTACATGTCCAATCGATCGATGCCAGTCATCAGTGCGGCATTGTCCATTCTTATTATAAACTTCACGACGTCGGACACCAAAATGGATGAAGAATTCGTAGATTGATTCGACTGAAATTACTATGTATGCACTTATACAGCAACTCAACCGCATATTGATAATTGTAGAACTACAATTTGTCATCTGGATTTCGAATTTCGTCGCCTAATGCTCAGGACTTCTGGGGAACAAGTCACAAGCTTTCAAACAATGTATCGAACCATCCTTGAATAAAGCTGGCGCAGTTAAGAAAGAGGTACAGGCGAAACTAGTACAAGTAATCTGCATAATGACTATAACTAGCACGACGAGGTTCTAGAGATTGACAAGTAATTTTATAAACTACGTTCCCATGCCCATGTTCACCCCCCCCCCCCTAAGATGAACTGTCCCACCCATTTAAACAACTCTAACACTCATTCCTGATCAACGTAACAGAAAAAAAAACAAGCTCAGCGGAAGTCACAAAATCTCGAATATCTACAGAACTATAAAATAAAGAGTAAACCAAAAGAAACCTTCGAATCCGCTCGTTCCCTGATCAAACTGAACGCGTCCATATAGTTTAGACACTGTGTACCGTCGCTAAAAATTAAAACAC
This sequence comes from Pelodera strongyloides, assembly GCA_036852015.1. Lineage (NCBI taxonomy): Eukaryota > Metazoa > Nematoda > Chromadorea > Rhabditida > Rhabditidae > Pelodera > Pelodera strongyloides. The sequence continues at coordinate 324,416 of JAANDG010000019.1, forward strand.
GAAAAAATTAACAAGCTCCTTAGCTCAGAATTAACTTATTAGATGTTTTGACAAATAAATTGGCTTAGGCTTCTAATTATTATTCAATGTATTGTAAAAGAAGATGTTCAGCAAGAAAATGTTGAGCAACCTAGCTTTGTTCCTCATTCCAAAATAAGGGATTTGGGCAGCAGGGGTGGAGAGCCGAGCTGGCCAACATCTAGAATGCGTACAGTTAGGTACCTACAAGTTAATGCCTAAAGTTACGCCCGCCAAAATTTGCAAATACTTGGCGTGCGCGCGGCGTGCAAATGCAACATGTTACTTCCTTGAACTCTATTTCTTCTAGCTACCAGAAAGATTTAGCGAAGGATACAATCATACGCCAATCTATCAAATATTGAAGGTACAACAGATTCGCTATAGCAAAATACTCAATTTTTTTACTAAATCAAATCCGTACGTGATTGCCGTGTCCTCGCAAGCAATGAAACATGGAATCCACGGTGCCCGAATGCCAGCGCGTTCCGATTTGAAGTGAGCGATTCCATCGCTGAAAGAAAATGAAACGTCATAGTCTGCGAAGGGTTACCATACTATTATGTATGGTATATTCTTGTTTTCTTCACTTCTTATAAGTTTTGTATGTATCCTATTTGTTTTCTCTTTTATAGGAACGATGGAGTCTTTAGCCCACAGAAATCGGTAGTCGGACGCGAAATGGTCGTAAAATGTTTTTTTTTCTATGGTACAAGAGGGAGAGAAAGACAACCCGTTAACTTTCACAGAGAAGTTACAATAAGTAAAGTATGAAAGCCTACTCTTTCTGGCTCTCACCCTCCAAAATGTGATTGAGAACTTAGAACTCACACTTTTGCTCTCCCATTGGAATACGTCCACGGTCCGAAAATTTGCGCCCGTTGTCCGGTGGAGAAACAACTTGAAAATGGAAGCTGACAATAGACATGTCATGGAACTACATAATTTGTGAGTTCATATTACATATGGCCACCTATAGCTGTGGTAAGAAGAGAAACGTGGAGAATGTATAGAGCATATCGCATATCATACAAATTACAAAACCTGTATAAAATACCTTTTTATTTGAGTTGATATGGATTCCGATCGAAAAGTCTTATGCACTCCACCCGCTAACAAGTCCAATAGTTCTGGGTCGATGGCTGAAAGATATTGAGTATTAGATTCATCATAGGCATGGAATTCGAGTTTGAAAATATGAAATTCTACTCTACATGTAAACTTCAAGAAGTGCAGGTTTGTAGTAACCCCACTCGTTAGGGAATGTATTGGCAAAAACAGCAGCAGACGAAAACGGGAATAAAAAGAAAACATTTACGGGTTAAAGAGTAATAATAATAATATACCAATGGACACACAGTGATCAGTGATGTCCAACGAAAGCTCTCCCACCTAACGACATTTCATTAAACCAACAAAACACCTTTAGAGTTGGATCAAATCAAGTTACATCGAAAAAACTAGCCTTCTCCGGTGAGATATGGGAAAAATCTCTTGGCAAAGCACATTTTTCGATTGTTTTCGTCCACCGAGTATTCTTTGCAGGGAGGAAAGCACGGCTGTGCCTCGTAGCTCTAAAAGGAGATCGATATTTGCTTGAAAATTATTGAAAATTATTATCTGCATAATTCTCTTCAAAGTTAGACAGAGAGGGAGAGGGAAAGAAAGAGGGGGACAAAGATTTAGAGAGAGAGAGGTTTTACTTTTCTACACAACTATTCCTTGATTTTAGAGGAACTGTTTGTGTATTTTGTGTATTCTTGAGAATTAGATCAAAAAGTACCTCGGAATCCCCATCACGGACAATACACCACGGACCATAAGCCATTCCAGACGGGTTTCTACAATGGTCGTGTAGTTCGTCAACCGATGATTCGGTGGCTTCGAGAAACTCATCCAGGCTACCAAATGCCTGAATTCGACGGTAGAATGTGGAATGGGCATGAATTCTGGAGACTAATATCTAGAGGCTATTATGAAGTCCTGGTTCTTAGCAATCAAGAACTTTAGACGTCCAGCTTGATGTTCCCTCGTCTTATCTCTCTCTCGCTCTCTTTGTCACTCTCTCTCAAACCCGAACTCTCCCAATCATACCCGTCCGTGGCGGACACTGTAATATACATTGCAAATAAAATGCGACATATTTTCAAGCCCACCGCAAGTTCAGGTAGTTCACTCCACAGTTCCTCAGGCAAATCCTTCCACGCGACACATCGCAAATCCCTGAAATATGCAACGATTGTATATTGCAATAATGCAAACAAAGAATATTGGCACGGCAAAGACAGGGTCGGAAACGAACATGAAGGAGGAACTGACTGTGTTGTTTTTGAGTTATTCCCTCGATACCAATCCATTGTACTTTTACGTGGCCGGCATGCGATTACAGGGTCCTGTAATTGTAGATGTTAAGGGAACTTGGCGGCCATCGTGCACGCACTCACGCTTACTTTTTCGGAGGGACCCACACCAATGCACGCTATTGGAGGTAGATGCGAGCATTTTTTTTGTAGAAGTTAGTCAATAATATAATTTGTACCCATTGTCAGGTCGTTACACCCATCATCCATAAGTCGACGTACGTCGATAGCGGAATACACCCATGCATTATAATTACCACCGTATGCAAACTAATCGCGCAGGATATTTCACAGCAATTAGGATTACTGTAGCACCAACTGCTCCCACCAACTGCTACACGAACTGCTCCCATCATAAGCGGCCGCAATAGAAATGCTATGAACTATAGTTACAAATACCTCTCCATCAGCCCAGGTGTCCTCGTTTCTTTTCGAATAACAATCGGCTGCACCACACTGCATCCACGCTTGAAGTTTCCAGCCATAGGAAAAGTCGACTAAAGATAACTCATTTAAAATGAATGAATAAAAAAATGCTTGGCCTCCAGTTCACACAAACACAAACGCCCAATCATAGCACATTTTCTCCGTTTCATCAAAAAAAGATAAGATGAACGGTACTGTATAGCTTATATATGCAAATACCATAGTAAATACTGAAGAAATTTCTCTAGCGTCGCAAACGCTGCGTCTTCGAATAATTACAAACAAAGTAAAAACAGAGTATATTTATTTGCTAATGAAAACAAAATAAAACACAAAACAGGAACAAGAAAAGTCTACAAGAATTGCACATAAATTGAATCATTGTGATAACAACTCGGCTGCTTATAGGGTTTATATAAAATGAAGTGATTACACTCCAGATTCAATTAATTACTGAACTAATTGATTAAAAGTTATCCAACGAGGTATGTCGAACCTCCAAAGTAACGTCTAATCATAGTATAGAAACATAATTAACTAACCAAAGGGCAGAACAAACACTGTCTTGATGAGCAAATTCATAGCGATAACATCGAATAATACTCGGAATATTATGTAAAAAATCGAGCCCGAGTGTGGGGATAAAGTTTTCTTCACATGTCATCTATGTAAAGTTATCCTATGCAAATTACGTGAGGAAATTTCCACACAAAATGAATAAGTGAAATTGACATTCTTATGCAAATTCTACAATACCGCGATCTTGCCAATATAGTATACGCAAATAAGTATAAATAAACTAACCCTAAAATAAGAGTAAGCAATCTGTAATCTTCTGAACCTAGTAGAGACCATGGTATGTCCAGTAAAAAAAAATACATAAATACTAATAAATTATTGGCGAAAATTATATCTTATCTTACAAAGGAGGTTTTTTTACGTCCATCGGCCTAGGCAACTCAACAACGAACCCAAAGCCTAGACAAGTTTTTCCTCGTTTCTGTGGAAAACGTAATACAGCACATCTACTCTAAAAAAATTTACTCCGTACGTTTGCGAGTTAGCTGTTTATGAAAGACAGTACTCCAAGTTTCACTGCGTTCTATGCGATGCGTCCACTCTTTCTTTCTGTTGCCTATCATCGATACCGACGCTCTGAAATATCGTTCTTTTAGTTTTGTATTCTTGTTTCCCAAAAATTAAGCACCGCTCATGCTATAGAAATCTCCTTCTCCAGAACCTACATGCATCTTGGCGTAGGTATAAAAGTCCATATAGAACAGTAGGAAGGAAGGTTCACTAGCGTAACTAAGATACTCATCATGGAAAGCTATGAACTGGGTATAAAAGAATTGAATTGAATCTAAATTATGGAGGGCCTCTTATTGCTAGGACGAATCGGATTGAAATGACCCTAACCAGAATAGGCGGAGTCGTGATTTGATTATTCCAACCAAAAATAAATAAATATCACTTTTTAATGCCGCACCAACCTCCTTATCTCCGGCGATAGAAGTTTCTCTGAAGAATTCCCTCCGGATAAACCAAACGGTCTTCGAGAGAGGTACACAGAAGATGGCGACAATAATATACATACTCAGGCATAGCAACCTGAAACAAGTCCGAATGAATACACAAGTTTAAGTTAGTGTTTGGGGCTTTGAGATTGTAAAAGTACTTCGATCGGGTTCGTGCTCAATCTTTGCACTGGTATTTCTCTTTAGACGCAGCAAACTTGACGTACAGCGAATAAACCAGATAGATTCAATTCCGCTTACCATCGAGCTTACATACACATACAGACATACACTAGCACGAGTTCAAAACCGATCCTACGCTGAACCTTAATTAACGAAACCGGTGGTAATAAAAAAAACCTATGCGGTAAAAAAACACCCAATAAATAAATCCTGATTACAAAATAAATACTAAACAAGGTAAGTCAAAAGTAACAACCCACCTCTTCAACTGTTGTGAATAGCTGTTCATGATAATTCTGAAGTTTGTGAGCTCAGTAGTGAGTATCAGCCACTTTCCCCCAACAATCCTCAAATCCGGCGGGGATCTATTCCTGCGTGACTCCCTGCCCCTCCCTCATTCCCTTGACTCCCTGCCCCTCCCTCATTCCCTTCTTGTCATGTTCCCCCTCTACCCTGTTTCCGATTACAATCTTCACCCTTTCAAATGATATTCTTTGCCAATTTTCAGCACAAAAAAGCTGGATTTCTCTGCCAAACTCAGTACGAGAAAACATGACACAAAAATCGAAATGGAATTGAAATTTTACCTAGAAACACACAGATCATAAACTATAAGTACAAGACTCCACTATGACTACGTACGCACCACTATGAGTATACGGTATAGTATCCTATATTTAACCCACGCTAATTAAGTTAAGCGTTTCAAAAAGAAATACTTCTCAAGGATAACAGTACACCAATAATTTTCCTGGGGACACTTCTCCAGGACCATCCACGAAGTTCGGACACTTCGTGGGTGGTCCCGGAATTCATTGTCAGTTACTTATTTTATTTGATTGAACACACCTACGCGGTCCTCTTTCGGAATTAAACTTGAATTTTTCAGAATTAAAATCAGCGCAAATAAAGTACAAATCCGAATTCCGACCACCCACTTGGTCTGAACTTCGTGGGTGGTCCGGTTGTCCATTGTCCCATCCTTTTAAACAATGTCTATCTATACAACACTCTACCCCGAGATGAGTTCTGTAACAAAACAAACTCCTCTTCTGAAAACAAAAAATCTAATCCACAAGTTTCTTCAAGCAAAACATGAGTAAAATATAAGATGGCGTGCAAAACAGAAAGAAAAAACCATAAAACACAGAAACAAGATAGTCAAGAAGTCAAGTAACATGATAGACAACTACCTGTGAGTTACAAAGACAAGAAGCGAAACCTAGTAGATTGGCTGATCACTTTCGAAAACGCTAGAAAGACGAGTAAAGGGTTTTAACGAGTTCACATGGTACACAGTTCACGTAACCATGAAATCAAGGGAATTGAAAACAAATTCCGCAGCATACTACAAGCAAGCTATCCGGGGAGCGGGAGATTTGGAAGCATTCTCCACTCTTTACTCTTACTCATTTAAACATAATAGTTCTTTTTTAAACACAATTCTTGTCTCTAGAAAATTTAAAAGACCACAAACATTCTAGGGAACACGAAAAGGTCTAGCAGATGCTCACAACATCAGAAGCAAACCTAGCCGTCGATGTATTCGGGTAGACGGACACTGAAGCTGAACAGTCCTCCTTCTCCGACAAGGCCTTCAAGTTATTGATGTAGATAGAGGGAGTGAGAACCTGGTCGGAACCTGCAATCAATACTTAAGCTGACAATAGCTATAGCCACCAAGAATCATAGGTTTACGGTTTATTAACAACACTATGTTCTCCCAGGAGCGGGAGATTTCCCGAATAATTTCCTTTGTTTTTACTAAAACTGAAATTAGGGCGCCTTGGGTGCAACAACGACTTCCAATATTCCACTTCAGCTACGTAAGCAATAAATAATTAATAAGCTCCTGGGAAAACGCACATAATGGGCTACAGTACAGCACAGAACAGTACATCCAATCGCCCACCTACAATAACCTGCCACGGTCTGTGCTCATTCGATGTCTCATATGCAGATCTGACTTCCGAATGGGTCATTCCACCCACAATGAAAACGATGAGACGGGATGGAGGTTCCCTCAGGGAGTGCTTCTCCCCAAAACGGGCAGAACGGGCGGCACGGTGATGGCCCTCACTGACCTTCAATTGAGTGATGTCAATATACATAGACGCTGTACTGGAAGTTTTCGTATGAAACCATGAACGGGATCAGAATCAGACCGCTATTTTAAAAGTTGTATTAAACTGAAAAGATATTGGCAAGCTATTCGATTGGAAGACCGGTACTGAAAACTGCGTACAGAGAATGGATTTATTTTATTTTAAACTAAATTTGAATATTTTTAACCAAACAATGTGTGGACAGTAACGCTCACAGAAATGGTAAAAAAATCGGATCAATTCCCTGGAGACGCTAGCTCGGTATGACTAAAATCGCACAACTTTATCCAATAACTACCTTCCTATCGGCCAAAAAGGGGAAGTGTGTCTCGTCGAGTTTGCCCTCGACCACATCCTCCATGATATCTTTCACTACGGGAACCCAACGCCCACTTCTGTACACATTAGTCTGATCGCGCTCACGACGGTTCGGACGCCAAACCTGCAAACTGAGCGATAAACAAAGACACACCACTTAAAACTTGACTTCTAGCAAATGCTTATGCGCTTATGAGCACATAAATGTGAACCACTGGTACAGATGATACATGTGTATACCAAACACAATAGACTATAGACAAACTAAAAACGAAACCGCTACAGATCGACAACGCTGAACGTCCGGGCCATAAAAAAGATAACTTGGCCGCATTTCGAAATACACCCAATCACTACCGTACCCTGGCCCTTCCCCCATCGATCTCAACGTTCTGTCCCAACATTGTCGTATTCCGAAGAGCTTTCACACAGTCCGAGTCCAATTTTGCATGAAATACCAATTTGTCCAACGATTCGCGTTCGATACCGTTCCTATAAAACCACATCATGTTCAAATACCTACTCGTATAAGCTAACACAGCTAAACAAAAATACTGTGTCTACAAGAAGGCAAACGATAGAGAAATGGCGAGAGAACACCACAACCTACTACGACTGCATATTTGAATTTGATTTAAAAAAAAACGACCGAGGAACTACCTGTGATGTGGGACCGACACAGACATGAAAAAAACCTACATTTTATGGATATAAATCAGGATGAGACGAAGTTTATCCACAACGTCCACCGTTTCGTCCATAAGTAGAGGGAGAATTGATCTGTGCAAAGGAATAATTATTAAAAGGCGTACACATGAAGCTTCACCCCCCCCCCCGTTCTGAAGAAAACTTACGCTTCCCTAACAACTATACCTAGAGGACAGCGATAAAAGACAGCCATTTGATTGCAACTTCTAGATAGTCAAAGAGTACTGTACGCACACCGAGTACTACAGTAATGCACGTTCTCTTTTTTCTGTCCTCTACCTCTCTCTCTCTCTCTTTCTCAAAATCTCTTCCTGAACTCAATGAATCCAAATTTAGAATCTTAATACGACCAACCTGATGGGATCTTCCGTCGTGTCTATCACCAGATCTTGCTCCACGGCATTCAGACGGTCCACTCCATGCCTATACTTTTCCATACAACTTTCGACCATATGCAATTGCCCGCTCAACATATTAACCTCCTTTTGATACTGAGGAGCAGTCTTCACGAGGGAGGACAGTGCCTGAACAAACAAACGTACAGCTAGCATGGGGGAGGACAGTACATGCATGATATGTAAATCAAGTAACAAGCATATTGAGTACTGTGGGCAACACTTCAGGGGATGTTTGGCAAATACATATAGAGGCAATGAAAGACACTGTTTGAAACATCGAACAAAACCTGAGAGCATGGCGTCTTTACTAAATACCTTGAGTTCCATGGGTGGCTGACTCTGATTTTGGTCGACAGCAGTCATGGCCACCTTGTTCACCACAAACTTCTTGACAGCTTCCGAGATGGCGGGCAGCACATCGGCAATGTGTCTGTGACGGTTGACTCTCCAGAAACAGTCATCCTCGTTTAGTACAACCTGAGAGTAAAAGAATACTTGACTACTTTGCTAACTGGTCTCAAATGGGGAAGAATTCTTTACTCTGCGTATAACTTTTCAGTGCTACCCGTCTAATAAGCACCTCCATTTACATTGAATGCAAACACAAAAGATCACTTCAAGGTGATGGGGACTCGCAAAACATGGGTGCCGCCTTTTGGCACTTATTCAAACAAGTTGGTATTGCCGGCCTTTCCCGCTGCGCTTTCTACTCTACTTAACAATTAGCTAACTCAATTCGTCGAAAGTACAATTAGCAATCAATAAACTGACCATAAAAAACCAAGCATCAGAGTTGAGCAAAACAGAAAAAATATCACCTCTTTTTTCACGTTGCCAATATCATACTTGTAGACGTCGTCATGCAGGTTCAATAACTCACTAGCCATTGCCTGAAGAATACAATCATAGCATCAAGGTTATAACATTGATTTCAACCATAGTGAATCAGTCATTAACGATATTCTCTTATAAAGAACAAAGAAGTAAAGATAACGATTCCAATAGATACGGATACGGTAGGTCTCCTCCTTCTCCCCCGACTTCTTACCCTAAAGCAGCAAAAAAATCACGTCAACAACTCCCTTCTTAACCTCACCTGAAGTGTCATCTCATGTAATAATGGTGAGATCGGATCCATAGCTCTGTCCAATATCAAAAGTTGACTTCCCGTGCGATTCATTCCCAAGGACGAGTCCTCGGCCTTGAAAGCAGCAAGTCGTCTCTCCACAAGGCAAGCCAATTCCATATTCGGATCGTGAGAGGCACGGTACCTGGTTGAACACAATATTCACCCGCCGATGATCGATAACAATAGAAGCTGGACCTTTAGTAAATCACACTTTCGGCAGACCGATACTATTGTAAGGAGGTGGTTACATCCATGGTACGGTTGTAGAAAAATCGAATGATCTTCGGTAAGTTAGGGTTACATTATAATAATAATTTATTACACCACAAAGGTGCGCACAAACATACATAATTCAGACAATAAATACAGGTAAGACAGCGACACACCGGCACTATAATGGAACTAATACACTTCGCTAAGGTTGTACAAGTGGTAAGGTTACGGTAAGACAGCAGAAAAAAGGCATGCCCCCTTCTTACAACCAAAGAATTACCTTATCGATGGGAACTCTCCTAATGCTGCGCACAAACTGGCAATCTTAGTGGCCATCATCTCCAGATTCTCTCTTTGTGCCGTGTGGGCAACATTGTCAAAGTGCATTCGGAATGCCAGCGGGGAAGTTATAGTGAACACCTAAATATCAATCTTTGAAAAAAAATTAAAGGGAGGAGGCCCACGATAAAAAAGTTTTCCTCATTTTACTTGCACAGAATATCCGGACTTTCAGAAATGTTACTGTGAAAACCGCATTCCTTTGCACATATAACTCACAGAGTTATTCCCCGGCAAACCGTTCGTCCAGGTACCGTATTCAGCAACGTCAAAATACGTCTTTACGGTTTATTCCGTTCATTAGCATTCTTTCTCTACATAATAATTGTTAAACGAATGAAGAACATTCCTACGATTATAAAAAAGCGTTTCCAATACTGTAATGCCCTACACAGGAAAACGGAAACACGAAAAAAACACGGGTTTTGTGAAAAAACACAACGAAAAACCCGAACATGCTCCAAAAAAACACCGATCACTGATGATCCGTGTTTTTTTCGACCAAGTTCCGTGCTTATTTGGTGTCTGCACCAAAAAAACACGGGTTTTTACTAAAATCTGAAAAATAATACATAAGAAAATCGTCGATTATGTTCGAAAAAAACACGGATCATGAGCGGGTTTTTCGATGATCATGTTCCGTGCTTTTTTTGGTGTTTTCCATTTCCTATGTAAAGGCGCAAAAAATGATTCTGACTACAGTACCTGGCCGAACTGTTTGCCCGGAAATAACTCTTTGAGTTCTAGGTGCAAAGAAATGCGGTTTTTGCAGTAATATTTCTAAAATTCCGGACATTCTGTGCAAGTTAATTGAGGAAAACTTTTTTCTCGTCGGCCTGTCCCTCATGACAAGTCAGCACAACAATGAACAATTGCCACAAGAATTGTTTTCGACAATTAGATCGAATGATTTCAGGGAGTCCATTTCAATGAGAGTTTTTTGTCTATCTCACTTATGTAGTAACCTCAAAGTTCTACTACACAGGAAAATTAAAACCCCGATATCGCCCCGATTATTTTCCAAAAAAAAAACTATTTCGACGTGATCACGCCCCGATTAGTTGAGCGACTTGATCAGGGCGAAATCGGGTTTTTTCGTTTCCCAAGTTACACAGAAACTAAATATGCGATTGGCATACCTGAGATTCGAGTGCCTTAAACGCAACATTTAGCTCCTTCAACGTCTTGATATACTTTGCAGAAGGGCTAACGGCGAGCTGGGAGAAGAGTGTATCTGGACACGGTTCGGTGAAGAAAACATGAGCACTTTTATACATTGGCGACGAGTAAAAGTCCTCCATCAAACAAGACAACTGGAAGAGACTTACAATTACAGATCTTATCATAATAACTATCATAACCTAACCATTTACGTAAGATTACATACATCATAACATACACTCAATAATTGCAACGTTTACTTTTATATAACTCTACCAAAACCCAAAGGTGGCAGTTCGACAGTAGCCACGCGACTTTCACGCAATTAAGTAACACACCTATCCTAACTACCGCATACTTACTAAAGCTTACAAAAAGCAGCAAACATTGCCTAGTAAACGGTGCGCAAGTAAACAGTGTTAGTTCTCGCATATGAAGATTAACCGGCTTTCCCATTGATAAAGAAATTCCCAGTGATAATAAGCATTAAACACTAAACACCTACTGATTGTCGCGAAGGAGTGAGGAAATAGATCGCTTCCAGACTTGGCACACATTGACGTCTTTTGGATATTTGCTGTAAGATAAGTAGATACGACCTTGTTATTCTTACTAAAGTGTAATAAGTGTTCAAAATCAATATCAACTGAAACATCAAGACTTCAACTATCATTCGGCACTATTTGATTTTATTGTACTATATAAATTGTATATACCGTTAAAACGTGCGCGAATGTGAGCAATAAATGTTATGTTATATCATGTTACTACGGCACACAACAAAGAGGACACAATTTCATGATACTGTACTTTACGGGAACCTATGATTTCGATTATGAAGAACCAGGCTATCACGTATCACCTCAATCAGTGTTATGCCACGCGTTGTCAGATCGGTCATCGAACAGCATGACGACAAGATTTGCACGGAAGTCGCGTCCACGATGAACACCTGCAGAGAAGTGGACAGTTACATAACCCCACCCATAGCAGCAACTTGGTGTGAGGCGGTAGACGGTACCGTACTTGTTAGATGTTACCGTACTGCAAAAGTGCAAATTAATTACTACAGCTTCTATAATTACGCATAATTAGGACAACATTTAGATTCAAAACGGGCAAGGCCGTAAATGACTCCTAATAATGTAAATTAGTGTTGGTCCCAATTCGAAAGCTTGAATATTAACTAACGGTTAATAAAATATTGAATATAAAAAAACACATCCCACCTTCCAAGTATTCTTCTTCCCAAACAGCGGCTTCAGTACATCAGTTAATATAATATGGTGAGCGATCTCTTTTAGAGACATCCAATTCGGAATTACTGAAAAGTATACTGCAATAAATGTATAATGTAATAACTGAAACAACAGAGACCGTCCGAGACTTACAATTAGCTGAGCGGCCCGAGCTGAGGGTGCTCAACGCGAAAAAGAAATGGGAGCAAATCCCCGGCATTCTGAATTCTAAACCTTCCCAACTAGGTGAAACCAAGATTACCATATGAATGAGAGAGTCTCTTAGTTCAGTGTTATCACCAAGGCTCTTATAATTTGACACATTTTTTTCTCGGCGCAACACAGGTAACGTCATAGTCATAGTTCACCGAAGACACGTAACTAACAAGCAGCCTCAGCTTCACACGAATAGAAAGCCAAGCACAAACTTCAGACCAATAATATACAGTACTCCAACTGCATTTAATCAAAAACCATTCCTCTCAGACAAATGTTTATACATATTAATAAGTGAACATTTCGAGCAAAAAAAAAACACAAATATCAAGGAAGCACCCATTAATTATAAGTTAAGGATCAACGTGCGCAGCGCTCCTTTGGCCCCTTCGTTTGGCGCTTATTCGGCGCAGAATTCGGGCGGCAGGAGGAGCTCGCACACTCGGTTTGCTCAGCGTAAGTTTAAAACTTCACACAAAAAGGGAGCGCTACCGCAATGCTAAGTGTAAGCACAAATAATAACTCAGAGAAAATCAAAAACAATTTAGTACATAACTATAATAATACTTTTACACCGGTAATCAATTTCCTAATAAGAGAACGAGTAAGCATTCTTGCACATATTGTAGAAGCGAGTAATACATAATTTACGATCAATAATTTCAGAAATACGCACACTAGAATCCAAGTAAGGGGAATATTCTTGAAGGAAACTCATAATCTATAAGCAAATGTAAACTCACTGCAAATCTATTCAGTCTATACTTCCAACGAATAATTCCAAAACATTTCACATTCCTAACTATATGAGAGAGAGAGAAAATGAAGAATTATGGCGTTTTCAAATAATGTATTATTAAGAAAATAATAATAAGAAAACGAAAAAAAATCACAATAATGATCGCATTCCGTGAGTTATTGCGTTATTTAAGTTAAGTACATTAAGTAGTTCATAAATTTAAGATTACATGGGTAACTGGAACAAACTCCATACTAAAACGCAATATAATACAAACAGGAAAAGGAACGGTCTACATAAATTAAATATTGGTAAAAAAACTCAAATAAAGGCAACAAACCACAAAAAAACGTTTGAAATCAAGCACCCAAATCTTCACTAGGAAGGCAATAAACAAAAATGATCGGATACCCTCGGGTGAGAGGTTAATTACCAAAGGGACAAACAATTAGAAGTGGACGGACAATTACATGGAACGCCCTAAATATGAAATACGGCACTCTTATTGTAAGTTAGAGAATTTTCAAAAACTGGAAAACAAGAAAAAGCAGTCGAAAACTAAAATCAACACCGTAAATACACCTCGATTCTCTACGTCCGTATTCATCATAGGAGATAATTATCAACTAATGTACCTATGGTAGTTGGAGCTATGAGCCATGGCCAAACATAGCCAAACATAGCCACATATAAAGCAGAAGAGAAACAAAAACAGAACATTAGATGGCAATGGACAAGCATAGAAACTTTGAGGGTGCGCGGCGGCACAAAAAAAAAGTGCGCGAAAAAATGACGCGCAGATTTGATAGCGCCACGCGCCACCGCTCACCGCCCAAATTTTCTTTTCTTTTTCAGTAGAAGCCAGCAATTACCTAACAGCTACTCAAAAATAATTATGGAATCAACGCCTACGCGCCTAGACGTAGATCTATCCTCCTTCGCTCACAATTGTAAGCCCTTTTTCAAAAGAAGGTCCAGAATCTGTAGCGGGCGGTTCAGCTGAACCTCGATCCAACACGGAGTATCCTGAAAGTACAGGCATTTATAGGAAGCATATAAAATTGCAAATTTCACATTCCACAATACTGTAGAGATGTGCACGGGCTTTCTATTTTCTCTTCATCATATTGCTTGATGGACACCTCGGTGTTATTTAAGAAATAAATAAATAAAATAAAAAATCTTTCTTATTGTCAACAACTAAAATTCGCGTCAAAAACAATATTATATTATTAGCAAAAATCATCGGTTTCCTTCCACGATGACCTTTCTACACACGTTGAAAGACGACAGGGCCCAATTTACATAAATGAGCCCTAATTAGCATAATTAGCATATGACTACCTTGATCGTTTTCCTGTTATATCCTAGTCCCCATCCTTTGACAAAGGCGATTCCCACAGAACAGAACTGCCTCTGCATCTCGTCCACTCCACTCCCAGCCAACACGTCGGACAGATTCGCGCGCAACTAAAACAATTTACAGGATTACTGTACACAGTCATCAATGCTCACCACTTACAAAATGACATTACCAGTGGGTAATCCTACGCCAGAACGTCAGTAATCGTAACAATAATGGAAATTGTCAGTTGTCATCGTGCAAAATCGGAGACGGGGTTAATTACACCAAACATCGCCATGATAACTATCCTTTATTATGTTGTTCGTTCAATTGTATTTTCCACCCTCTGTGGTGTGCATTATTGCAATAAATGTTTAATGTTTAATGTTTAATTATGAAGTTCTGTCGGAAGACGACTAAATAAATATATAAATAACACAGGTGGGACTAAAAAGTCGTTCACCTACCGGTACAGCCGGATTCGGGTAGCCGACGCCTGCGACCGCCGCGGCTTGCACAGCCACAGCCTGGCGAGCTGATTCAGTCTGATCGTGCATCTGCTGGTAGGCCCATCGAAGGTCGAAGATCTAAAAAGAAGTCAAATTATAAATATTAGGAAAAAAAACCCTTCCAATTTGGAAAGTAAATGGCGAGAGAGGGGGAATAGGAGAGACGAAGAGAAATATACTACAAAAAGGTAGAGAGAGAGAGAGCAAATAAATAAAACCCAATACCTTAATTCCGCCCGCTCCCACATTGGAATTCTGATTGGTGAGGCGATGTACGACGGATCCACTGGGCTGACCACGAGCCAGGTCCAAGTATGGACTTCGTAGGAATACCTTAGTGTATATTATGTTTAAAGTATCTCTATCGCTCTTTGTCATTCCTGTACAACTCTTTCTCCCCTTCTCTATTCCTCTCTCTCAACATAGAAAGTACAAAAGTCAGTAAGCTAGTACCGGTTTCAATGAAAGCACTTGGATGAACATTTGCTCGTCTTCCCATCGCAACAAAACACCGTTACCAATATGCAATCTGAAAAGACATACTGATGAGGAAAAGGTTGAAGTGAGTGGGGCACGCGACCCTCATCCGTGGCGCTCACCCGTTGCTTCCCCACCTTCTAAGGGAAGGAAGTTAACGGCATGCGTTGCGCAAGTTCGCCAGAAGTGCGCCAAAAGTGCGCGAACAAATTACAAAGTAGTCAATCACGTATGAATCGAACACTCTGACTCACCTAGCCTTCTCACTCGCTTCAGTCCTGTGGACATTAGAAAGGGCGCCCAGGCACAATCTTCCCTCTCGCTCTCCCAACGGATCCATACCGCCGTCGACTACAACTTCAAGGCGTTCGGACGGTACCTATAAAGCAAAACTTTAGTTATACACCTATAAAACAGATCCTTGAAGGATACGGTCCTGTTCACACATTTCCTACATAGTAGCGACAGAACTGACATCAACTTGCTGGTGCTGGATGTAGCCATAGCACGCGCCCCACTAGCCTTCATTCCTGTTGCCCAAGAAGATATAAAGCTTACATATTTACACGAGGCTTACAAGCCTGAATTCCTCGCTACCTCCCACTTTAAATATAAAAACACATACCTTAAAAGTCTCCCCAATTTGAGTGTCCAATTCATAACAACTAATTGATGCCCAGTGAGCGGGGAACGGCGACAGGTAGTTGGAAGGAATGCGTAGGCGGGACACATCAAAACCTAAAGCAGAAATGGTTGTTTGGTGAAATTACGAAAAAGCAAGTGTCATCCTCCTTTTCTCCCCCCATTCTCTCTCACCCTCTCTCTCTCTCTCTCTCTCTCTCTCTCTCTCTCTCTCTCTCTCTCTGTATGTCAGTTCTTTTAAAGAGAAATGCTAGCCTCTTTGGAAAATTTGCATATGATGAGCAAATCCTATGTATCCTATGCTAATTTTGTACGATCGTCCACGGCAATAGTACAAAATTAGCATATGATACATAGGATTTGCTTATCATATGCAAATTTTCCAAATTGGCTAGCATTTCGCTTTAACAAAAATGACATCAGTCAATAACGTCCCTGGAGCAGGGACGAACCTTAATCCATTATCATCCCCTGCATGGGTCAAACAGTAAACACTCACCCGGCGAAGTAGACATTCCTAAGGGAGGCGAATAATTCGGGACACAGCTGTAATGCGACGTGGTTGGATAACATCCCTGCCACTCATCCATTTGAGAAATGCCACACTTAACAACGTTAAATTATTTGTCTAATTTTAAGAGGCAACTGAATTAATTGCTTGAAAACTACAGAAGTTACGTTCTCATCGCAACATTCTTGTCCAAACGAATATGCATAGGGTTTCCTATGAAAATGCACTAAACACCATAAGATGGCGGCACAAGGCACAAATATGCATATAGATATCTACTACCGTACCTACTACCAGGTCACTGTCCTCACAACCCATCAAAAACGTGATGTTCCAGAGCGAATGTAAATGGTCACACCTCACACAATCATACTGTTCCGAATTCACTGGTGCTAGGGCGGTAAAAACGGTAATTGTCCAGAAAAAAGGAAAATACCAACGAATGACAAATATGTTATTTCTATGCAATAAAAATAAGAACAATACAAAGAATATATATATATACAGAAGAGACCAACCTGCACATCCATGGGCTGACTTTCCGAATGATTGGACACTTGAGAACTGGAGGGATCCTGACTCCCTGAATAAGCAAACTTTCCGCTATTTGGCGATGGTCACAATAACAACACGGAAAAACCGCAGTAATTTCTTCTTTTTTTCGCCTTACAATACGTAAATAAAGTAATATAATTTAATGCATACAATCGCTAACCTGCATATAGTGCTCTCTGTTACAAGAGCTTAACCTTATAATTCTTCACGGATGAAAGAGCAATGGACAACCCCTTATGTATGTTAACTAATGCTCACCCATCATATGCTGCTGCTGTTGGCTACCGTACCCTTGTTGATGTCCTGTGAAGGGAGGGGGAATTTGTGTGGGATCGATACGCAGAGATGACATATCTGAAAATCAGACTGCGAGTTAACAGGTTCTGGATACCTACAGCTTCGACGAAAGAGATCACCCGGCCCTCTGGGTGATACCGGCTGTGCGCTAGGATGCATAGGTTGTGGTTGTGTCGTTGTGGTGCATATCCACGTCATTCCGACATTACCTCAGTGGAGCTTTCAGAGATTGTAAGGTCCCAATCACCGATGAAAATGCTAGTGCTGAAATCACAATATAATCACCGACCCATTGGTCCATACGTGCTGGCAACTATTCTCTCATAGTGATAAGGGTTGATGCAAATAAAGTCCTGGTTATCCGCCGAAATCGCACAACACGGCAGTTTCTGGAGCTCTCCTTTGGTGACTTGCGGCCATCTCCAGATACGGGCATAAACCACATGGGGTACTCCCTGAAAATAGGAAATTTGATTTCTTTCTCTTTCTTTAGAGAACGCAGATGGCTGGGTGGGTGGTCTAGTGGTTAGGACGACTAACTCTTAAGCGTAAAGGAGTTTTAAGACGAGGTTCAACCCCCTC
The DNA here is from genome assembly GCA_036852015.1 of Pelodera strongyloides. Taxonomy (NCBI): domain Eukaryota; kingdom Metazoa; phylum Nematoda; class Chromadorea; order Rhabditida; family Rhabditidae; genus Pelodera; species Pelodera strongyloides. The sequence goes on from JAANDG010000019.1 coordinate 342,402, forward strand.
CAAAGTCGAAGTCCAGAATTTCTTCCCCTTCTCTCGCTCCCTCTCGCTCCCTCTCGCTCGTTCTCCCGATTCCTTTCCCACCTCACACTCTCCTTTCCTCGCTCACCTTTCTACCCGCAACCTGTAGTCGTCCATCAAGAGATCGTTGGATCGTCACACACTGGGATGGAGTCTTGCCGGCCGATGTCACCTACAGTATACATCATTGATTTCATTTCATTAATCATTTCTTTAATGTAATTTAAATTCTTTTTTTTTCTTTGTGGGGGGGGAATTATTTTCATTAATTAGAAAACAACATGGCCGTACGTTTGAGACTAAGAATCCAAATAAAAAAACGTACAGCAGTAATCAACGCATCCAATTCAATCCGCTTATCCTTCAACTTCTTCACCAGACTTTCAATAGCTTTTCGCACGAATTCCGGATCTTCTCCACCCTGAAAACAAAGTAAATTATAAATAAATAAATCTTTTACGCTGCAGGAGCGTGCACCTTTATTCAAGGGGTTTCAACTGTAACAGATCAGAATCACGATTGTATCTGAGACGAACGCGCTGCTATTGGACCACCCGGACCATTGGACCACAGTTATGTCACTGGGCCTCGAATGAACTCAAGCGACGCGGCACTATGGCAGCTTGCCGGCATTCTCGATTAAACTAGTGATAAAGTTATCCAGATAAGGTTACTACCCATCACCATGCCGTTGACAAGGCAACATTATACATTAAACCAATTACCAATGTTTTAGAGTAATTTAGCGCCCCAAATAACAATGACACTCTTTGCAATAAAAAAGCCATCTACAAGTAGGCGATCAAAATCCTTATCAACTAAAGTTTGCTCTTTATCCATTACCTGCTGATAACATTGCAAAACATGGCTAATCTGCGAGCAGGAATCCGATGCGGAGGCGTGGCTTGCCAACGTTCCGCCCCCTTGCGAAATGGGCGGGTGCGCGGGCAGGGCGGTACAAGCTCCAAGACTAACGGCACTTTTGCCACCATGGATAGGTCCCACCATTCCCATAGATGACGGCATTGGTGTGGTGAAGCACGGGTGCTGAAACTACGCACATTATCAGTGCTGAAAATTACAGGAAACAAACTTGCACCACATGGTATAGTAATTTGTAGTAAACGGTTTACTTCAAATTTGTGAACTTCTAGGCAACTTTTGTGCATCATACATTAGCATTAGAACTCTGACTTAAAGTCAAGGGAAACCAAGTTGCTTCTCCCCCTCTCTCTCTCTCTCTCTCTCTCTTCATATCACTTCCGTTCCTATCTTTCTCTCTCCCTCTCCCCCTCTCCCTCTATCTTCCCCTACGCTACTTAAATACTTACATGAAACTTCATCATCTGTGGCTGTGGCTGTGGTTGTGAAGCTGTCATAAACGATTCACTTGAGCACATCATTCCGTAGGGCATAGACGAAAAATACTGCAAGAAAAAGTAATGTTAGGGGCCGGATGGCTCAATAGAAAGCGTTTTCACCTTTAACGCACTCGACCCGAGTTCGAGACTGGGTCTGGACCGCTACAACTATGTGAATGCATGTAGCTCTGGTCTGAACTGCTAACCATGATTTTCGAGAGAGAAAAAAACATGTTTCGAGAAAACGAATCTCATCTCATCCAACAACAAATTCCGACGCGTATACATTAACATAACGCTGATATGAGAAAGGACACAAAAAATATACCAAAGCTAACTCACCCCCATTCCCATATGCATCTGCGGGGGCACGTGGGTGGCGGCCGGGTAGGGCATGTGATATGGTGAGACGTGGTGTGCGGGCAGGGGTTGCCCGCCCGGCACGTGCGACTCACTGCTCAACATCGGAGTGGGGAACAATTGTGGTTTCGACTCGCGCTCCGCCTTCACGCTTTTCAACTCGGACAGCGATGTGTGCGGTTCTGAAAAGAAAAACGGAATTTAAAAAGTTCCCTTCTGTGCCGGAAATGCCGAGAGGGGCACATCACTTGCATACAACAAAAATACGTGCTATACCAATGCATACAACTAACAATGTTTCAAAGAGAATGGACTTGTAAGTATAAACATTAAGGTTATCATTAAAGTGTGAAGCAACTGCCAGTTTTTAGTCTACAGATAGCAAGACATGTACTAAACTTCAGCTACACATCACAATAACTAACAAATTCTAGTCTTGTATGTAATAACTTCAGGAAAGGGTGCAACAAAAGAATAACAATACTCTTCTAAATTCACTGCGAAAAACACATTGGTGTGTGTGGCGGGCTTCCTGTCGGTCCACACCGGTGCCTTTTTAAGTGGTCGCACTTATTGATATTAATGAGATTCGCCTAGTGGAGAAATGCGCGAAATTTCACACGACGACACTGACAAATGCGAGGTAGCGAGCGGAAGGTGCGAGCTAAGCGCATGCCTGGCATTCCTGCATTCCATACACGCGGGCAAGCCCACCCGCCTACATCCGCCTGCAGGCATACGGTAGCGTAAGAGGCGGGGTTAACATAAGTATTACAGTAGTAATACGGAAAGGAAATGAAAAGGAGTACAGGACAATCTGCCGATGTGTGCAGCTCAACTTTTAATACGTGATTCGAATATCAGGTAAAGACCAATGGACATCGGGTATACAAATCGTAATGTCTCTCAATCGATCACTGATTATCACGTAAGCGGTGGTAATTGGTAATCAGAAAGTTTAGCAGAACTCAGCGCAGTTTACCATAGCGTTTCTCGACTTGTAGTAAGTCATTCTATTTTACCTCACTCAAAAAATGACTCACAGCTCTTCTTGGCAACACTTCCGCCCATTCAATCACAATTAGTGATAAAAAGGCAGAGAGGCGGCGAGATCAAGCAGAAATGCGCGAGCCTAAGCTATTAATATGAGTCGAGCGAGCGAGTGAGGACACCGAGAGAAGAGGGGGGAAAACATGGGGAGAGAGAGAGGGAGACGGAGGGGAGAGAGAGAGGTAGGAGGAAAAGCCACAACAAAACAACAACAATAATGTAGCTAATTTCAAATTTTTAATTTAACCAGCGGACTGCACGAATTTCAGCAGATCACGGTCAACGACGACGCTTAACTTATTGTGACAAGTTCCTTCCTTTAAATGAACGCATATGGTTTCGTCGTACGTCTTCTTGCTGCCATCGTTGACGAGGCTGTCAGGCAATACCCATGCCACGGATACGCAAAGTCACTAATTTGCCGTAACCATAATCGCCATAAAAGCTACCAATTTTACCAAGGACCTAGTTATCTCCCGGTCTCACCGACACTGGCATGTACACTGTCTGTAACAATCAAAATCACGCACCCTCCAGCAAAACATGTACGCTCACCTCACTACTCTAACTCTGATGAAATCCAGCCGAGATACCGTTCATGCTCATTCCTCACTGACACGGACCGCAACGCGTCTTAAGCAATTAATAAGCATTAGTCTGAGTACTGTATAATATAAAGGAGCGGCGGCAGATCAAAGGGATGTTCGGGGTGTAGAAACATTAATCTCTCTGTAAGCAAGAGCGACAAGTGGAAAAACAGGGAGCAGAACATAGTTTTTGACAAGTCTGCGCAGCAGTGAGCGCGCAGAGAGCGCCACGCGAAGAGACTGCGCACTCAAGGAGGTAGTAGACGAGGTGCACGACGAAATATCACAGGTTCCACGATAGTCACGAGAAAGAGAGCGATGAAAAGAGATAGAGCGTTACGCTTGTGGAAATGGGCCGGTGAGAATTTACGAGGAGCCGCGAGCCGTTTAGAATGAGTATCATCAGCACCTGCACGTAATCCGTGGAATATCATACGACATACGATAGTTAGAAAATAGCTGGATAGCTCTTCCGGTGGTGGTACGCACGGCACGCAGTTGCAGTCTACAAATGGCAGCCTGGCCGTCGAGATAAAGGAGGTAAGTCGACATATGTTACCGCAACGGTGCAGTATGCGTAGGTAAGTCTAAGCTTAAATCAAACTATCTAACTACTACATTACAATAACTAACAATCAGCGCGAATACATATAATTAATCCGACTTATTTTACAGTACCATACGTCAGCCCAACTAAGACTTAAGCTTAACCACTCCAGTACAAGTAACTAACAATGAGCGTGTAAGTTCACAGGAGAACATTGTAAATGGGGAACTTTAATACATTACCCGCGGAGTTCCAATCAAAACGACAATATCTTCTGACGAAAAACTACCATACCATAACATAGCCGTTCATCTGATTTCCTGCAACTACACCCTCATACTGTAGTGTGAGTGCAACTGGTCGTAACTGCGCTGGCGCTGCTTGGGGCCCGACGTTCGGGTTCGGTGCGATTTTCATGAGTTTTACCTTTTGCCGTATGTATTTACCTACAATAAGACTACTCTGAGAAGTAAACACCTAAGGATTCTAGGTATCTAGCTTAAATTTAGCAAAGCAGAGGATCTACATTCTACAGGAAACAATTAAGTACAAAGGTTATTTACACATGGTAGTCGCGTGTCATTTTGTTAAAGCAGGCGGAAACGGGATTACCAGTAAACAGTAAACTGATGAGTAAGATTTGATTTTTCCGTGTTCCGCTATCGCTAAATTTACAGTAAAATCAGAACTGACATCATGGCACCATTCTGTGGAAAGATAAGGGTTCAAAAACAGATTATTCAAAGTAAATCAAAAACAGGTAACTCCTGTGACAAGCACGTGCATCTTGTTGTGAATCCACAAGAGCTCCGTGTTGAGCAAGTCAAAGAGCTTTTTCTAGGTTTCAGGCATTTGTTATAAGCATGCCCCTTTTAGTACGCAACGTTTCGCTTCTGCGATTGAAAAATCGTGGTTCTAAAATACTTCACTGTTAGATGAAAGTACACAAAAATACCATTGAGCACTAGTCAAGCAAGAAGTAATAACACCGTGTTTTGCTCATCAACAAATCAGACTACTGTAGTGTAGTTATTAGTTATGAGAGCCAAAGATGGAAAACAAGTTACCATCGCCCTCTAACACACCACCAATCACAATCAAGTTATAGTACAGTACACTTTACAGAGCAGCGAGCACAAGAGGAAAGACAGAGTTTATTTTTCAATATTAATCCCATAAAAATCGATCATGACACTATACTCCCAAAAATCGTATCTTAGATGCACACCTTTTAAATGGAAATGCAATTGAAAGTGAGTTCGCTTTTGCTAATTGTAAAGGCTTCGGCAAAAGATTCCGCCTTATTATTTGACGGAGGGAATACGGCTGAAAACATCCAAAATCGGAAATGTACGGATCTTAAAAATGAAATTTGAGAAACCTTGCTGCGATCTTCTCCCACTAATAGTTGTGTTAGTTGAGTGTCACATTCACAAGAATAGTTTAACAAAGAACCATTTTCTCAAATTTATCATTTTCTCATAAGAAATCTTTAACTAAAAATCTAGTTAACACAAATTGCGAACGTGTCGAAATGTGTCATTTCCTAATATGCAAGAAAAAAAACAATCAATAACGGCAACCGGAAGTACTAAAATAATCAGAGAACGGTAGACGGCAGGAGATGGGTGATAAGGGTGAATCCGCCCTTATCAACCACGCACAACACACTTCTGGAATAGAAGGAGGAAGGGAAAAGGGTGAAAACACAAGACTTCAGTACAGTGGCGTGTTCGACTATACATTGACTTGACTTAAAGGTATATGCATTGACTTCAACTAATTGCGAGACTAGAGCCAGCACTTGTTTTCATAATTGGAATCGCAGTACTCAGTTGCATAAAATGAGAAATTTACGAAAAGATGAAAAGATGAAAAGCAGCTTATCGTTCTCAGAAATGCTCTGTGACCACTAGGTCCAACAAGACAACGCAACATTTTGATTTTCGGGAGAAACACGCACGCAAACGCAAAATAGGCTAATAATAATGCACAAATGTTGCGAACAATGTAGCAAAAAAAAAACAGAGAAGACAGTAGGAAAAAGAAAAAAAAAGATATATGATCATGCCAAGTTCTGACAAATTACGGCTAGTAAAATATATAATTCCATGAAAAGAAAAAAAAATCATCGAATACACAGTAATCCGAAAATTACTACCTCGGCTCTTGTAAGTATAAAATAATTAAATAATACATCGTTTTTCGAGAAAACGGTATAACCGGTAAGCAAATCGATCCTCACCTCCTTGAACCACAACGAAATCAATAGTTTAACAAAAATTGCGTTACAGTAAAGAAAACTGCAAAGTGCAAGTACAGTAATCAGGAGATAAAGGAGGAAAGAAACACCCGATTCTGTAAAAAGACCGACCATAAACGAAAGTGCGTAAAAGGGAGAACGCAACTTCCGGAGAAAAGAATGGTAACGATGCAATGTTTCAAAATTAAAAATACATCGCCAGAGTTCAAGCATAGGCATAGGCTTACAAACGTAACGTCCCTGATGTGCGCAAGATCGGTAACAATTATTACTATTAGTTTTCAGATTTTCCGCTCACTTTCACTATACAGTCTGCCAGAAATGGCTCGCAGCAGGGCGTTATTGAATGTTTTTAAGTGAACGAGATGAACTAAAAACGCGTCCCACAACTTACATAGAGGAGTCCAACAAGATTCTCGTATCGCGAATAGTGCGCCAAATCAATGCCACATTATCGCCGCACGAAAGGGACTATGGGGAACCGATGATCGCCAATTGCATAAAACAATGCCCTCCCGTTAAGCACAATCATTTACAAGGTGTGCAATGTCATCAAGGAAGATGAGTCAGTTCGTCTTTGACAACAAAGAAACCATCAAATATATACAATATATATTTGATATGTGATTATGATTAAGTGAAAACATAGCAATAGATTCAGAAGCCGAAAAAGGGAAGCAGAAGAAAGAGACGAAATGAAACTGCTCTCCGCTCCAGAAAACAAAATAACGTATATGGATCAATCGATGATAAAAATAAAGCAAAAGATATGCAGATCAATAAATAAAGCAGGAAGTGTACAAAAAAAATAAAATGAGAGAGAAACAATTGATGTCAAATAACGAGTGCTATAGAACACTGATACTAACTTTATGCACAGATTGAGGGAAAAAAGATACTCAAAAGCACAACGTTTAAAAAGTTCGTAAAACGCGCATTTTAACTGGAAACCACGTCGAGCCACAGCCATTACATTCCCACAACCTCTCATCGAAAGTGGTACACCAACTGATACATATTCTGATCACGAACTCGTGCACACAATCAGCTCAATCCCACTACAAGCTCGCTACTGCGCTCTAGCCTAGAACCCATACCTAGAACCTAGCACCCAGAACCTAGACCCTAAAACGGGTGCCGGTTCGCCCACTCCCGCCCATAGCTCCCTCCCGTTTCCTTCACCCACCTACCCATCTTCATATGCCATCTCCTCCACCAACTCATCACATGTTCCCCAACCCAATCACCTTCCCCAAAAGCGCTCTCGCTCTATTTGCAGAAGGATGATTGGTCGAGGTGATGATAATTTCGGACAGGAAAACCATCGAGAAACAAATAGTGATACGTCTTTGTTATCTCAGCTCCGCCCTACAGGATATGACAGCCGGAGCCGCTGCGACAACGCAGCACCAAACACAAGTCATTTCACAAATTAAACACACAATCCATCACAAGGAGACCGAGCAAAACGAGAGCGGCAAGACCGATAGCATGAGAAGGCACGGGCACATCATAGCACAAATCGATACACGGAGTACGGTAGGCCATTCACTCTCGATAGGAAGATGATCCTCAACTATTCCCACTGTGGTGAAACCATAAACCTCCACTGAAGTTTTTAATCGCTTTTCTATATAGTCGTCAACATTTATCGGTGATCTAGTTCAGACGTGAGACGCCCCCTTCATACACGCTTCCGGAAGGTATGACCGTACAGTGCGGAACACCCAGACACAGTACCGAATATTTGAATGATAGAGGTAACTTCATGTTCTTATCTCCAAGTTGCGGTTGGAAATCCCGGAGAGTTCAATTCGACAGTCGACCATGTGTCTTTGTTCCATATCTCTCGTATCCACCTTGTACTGTATCCCTCGGCGCCGTACAAACGTTGACAGCGATCATAATCGCCAACGAGGACGTCGACATAAAAATTAATCCAATATTATCAGAATTAAGATACCACTAAATTCACTGACAACCGAAGAAACTGAGGAAATAAGCGACGTCGAATACTGGGGACAACTTCTTAATAATGAGACTGATCGCCAACTACGTACTCACCTAGTCGTCTAGGCCGCTTCCGCTTCCGCTTGATCCAAGACATAGCGAAGCTGAGGACATAATCCGCACCCGCAATTATTGTTAGGACAACCGCTAACCGTTGATTCAAAAGATTCCTCGCCATCTAATCAGGTCCCAACCCGATGACCAATCTGATTGTGCGCTGAGTGACCAGCGATTGCCAGCCACGGTGAGCCAACAACCCTGATATCGTCGAATAACAGAAGATAAACTGCGGAGCACCTTCTTGAGCATTGGAACTAGACAAAACTCCGCCCATCTAAAGACTCAAATGAATTTTTCAAAATCCTAGGAGACGCAACTGAACCCTAAACCGCCAGCTAAAGCACCAAGATGGCCAGACTACCGGGCTAAGACCAAATCACAGGCCCGCGTACCTGGCACGGCCGGCAATCACATCGAGACTGGCGTTGCATAGACAACTTTTGGCGGGATATTAGCGTCTGTAAAAAATGTTGCGCGGGATCACTTGGTTAGCCGTTAATCCCTCATCCGCTTCAAAAATTCCAAAATTGCCGAAGATCAAAAGAAATGCTTTCACTCAGAATGCGCGCCAAAATTCAAGCGTCAAAGCATCAAAAATCAGCATGCCTTCGAGCACAAAATTAAGGAGAGAGAGAGAGAGAGAGAGAGAGAGAGAGAGAGAGAAGAAGAGAGAGAGAAGAGAGAGAGAGACAGAGAGAGACATAGAGAGGGAGAGAGCGGTTCGGTTCAAGGCACAAAAGATGAAAATGAGACGAGTTCACTCTCACTCTCATCACAAACTAGAATAAAAATGCCAAAATGTGTCGTATATCGAAACCGGTCCGACACCAACACGAAAAGTGACTAATGGCAATTAGTTAAGCGCGTAGTGTATATTCACAGCGTATAGTCGAAAGTCCCCCGTTACTTTATACGACTGGATTTTGAAACACATTGAAATAAAGTAGTTATCAACGAAATGTTTCAAAACCGCATGTTATGCAGCTTTACTAAATAAAGTCATTGCTCAAAAAAACTCCTATTCCTCAATTCATATGTATGTATATTTGGGGTTGAGTAAACTTCCATACTTCTGGAAAAGTTTTCTTTAATTTTCGAAGAAAAATACAAAAATGATACATAGCAAGAAATTAGCGTATCGAAAAAAGTAACCAACCTTGATTCATCCTGGCGCTTCGATCGTTTCCTAATTGTAGTTGTTCTCGTTGTTTAATAAATCAACTATATATAGTTCAGGTTTAGAAGTATGTATTCAACGAGTAAACAATCTGACGAGCTTGGTCGGAATAGATTCCAGATTCCACGCTCTCCTTGGACGTCGTCGTTGGACACTTTCCACCGGAGAAAAGTGTGCTTCCGCCAAAAGTGCTTCCGCCCAGATTTCAGATTTCAGAATAATACCCGAGCGTAGGCGGGAGGCGGTAGGAAGGTGAGTAAGTGCCAGTCCAGTATCAAATAATGTCGCCAAAGGGAAAACAAATACAATCAAAGAATTCTTTTTGATAAGCTATTTCCAACCTATCCAGAGAGCACACTCATCAGAGATGTTTCAATATGGGTATATGGCAAACGTCCAACTAGGGACGTGGATTCCTTAGGCTGGGATCCAGTAAACGGAAATTTACCTTTCACAGAGGAATGACAAATTCTTACGTAAATCTCAGACAAGATTCGATATACGGTAAATGCCTGACGCTGACGGTTTTCGTGACGCTGGTGTATTCTTGACCCAGAATACCGCGTTTCGCCAATAACACTATTCAGCAGTAGATGGGGCAAGTAGTTCCCGAAGCAGTAACCAGAACCAGTACTGTACCTCTGTACAAGTCCCAATAGTGCGGTAATCGGGTAACCTTCGACGCGACAAACAGTAGCTCCAAAAGGTCGAAGCCGTGTACGTGTATGTGATATAGTGATGATGAACGCGTGCCTTCTTCGTGTAAAGACAACAAATATTCTATCTCGACCGGGCACAAGAAAGAGGCCTGCGGTGTGGATGGCAGCAAGCCTGCAGACATAGGGAGAGAAGGGAATATGCGAGAGAGCGCGCAAGCCTGAAGAGTGCAGATAAAAAAGGGGATACGGAGAGATAAAGAGAGGGAGAACATAAGAGAAAGAGAGAGATACAGAGAGACAAAGAGAGAGAGAGATACAGAGAGACAGAGAGAGAGCCTGCTGGGTGCCCTTCTGACTCATCACAAAACATATCCATCGACACTGCAGAGAGACTCCTTGTTGCATATACTAATGGAGGGGGATCATTACGTCACACAAATCATACTCTAACATTCACACTCACATTGTAACCATCAATCCTCGCTCTCGAAGGCCGTAAGAAACGGTAAACGGTAAACAGTATCTCGGTTCAAGAGCCAAATAAACACGTAATTAAGATATGGAACTGCAAGTCTTCCGCTAAATAAAATAGATTTACAACGAAATCCAATAATTAGAAATAGTTATAGGTTATAAGTTTCATTAACGGTAAAGTCACTCGTCATTCCTACTCCTTTCCATATGTCACAAACAAAAAAATGTCTTACAAGAAATGAATCGAAGGCAATAAGGAACACTGAAACTTATTTCGCAAACTTAAAATTTTTTTAACTGTTCAAGAAGTATAAACATAAAAATGATACAAAATAATAAAGTTTACACCGGATGGGCAGGAAAATCGCACGTGACGTGGTGTTTCACAGAGTGGCAAACTCTGTACATATATCTGTTCGAGAGTGAATTAACATACGCATCAATGATTGGAAGGAATGATTGGGAGAAAGGTGAAGGAAGAAAAGAGAGAGACAAAACAGCGCCGCGACACTATTGTGTATGTGTGCCATTCGTGAGCGCCCTGTTCGCCATTAATTTATGGAGCAGATTTCGTCAACTTCCAATTTTTCCTAAAGGTCCTCCGAACGAATAAAAAATGCAAGGGTCACATTATGCAATTGGACTTGTTCAAAAATAAACCTCAATACAATTTGATCAAAGATTTCATCGATGTGCAATAATAAAAATGGACACTAATTGCAAACAATTAATTAAGTAAAAAAAACACTGAAGAGAATAGCACAGTAGTTACAATTTCAATTTCAGCCAATAAACCAAGGTTGAAAAATCAATAGTGGGACCAGATTGCAAAAGAATTATATGCTTCTGATAAGAAGTGCACAAGGAAAAGCGAATCAAGTTGCGAAGAAGGCTCCAGCTCACGTGCACTATAGTATTCACTCCTTTCTGAATTAACTTTACAAGCTGCTATAATTTGCGACCCGCTGGAAAATCTCTGTGCCGGGCCATTCTCACTTCCTCTTATATCTAAATTTAATCCATAAATCTGGAACCGTTAAACTACCATACCAAAAACCCCTAAATCAATATGTTCAACAACAAAATACCATTGTCGAAAAAGGTACCGTAAAATGGTACCATGCCTAAATCTGCATATGCAATTTTCGTGAGTCTGGTGTGCATTACAAGCCGAGAGAGCGTGTAAATCTGAGAGACGCCGACCATTCAAAAAGGGTGGAAGAGGGTGCGATTCGAGTGAAAAAAGTGTATGAAAAAGCAGTGGTGTGGCGCCAGGTGAGATCGCAGATGCTACCAATTAAAGTGGTATTAATCGAAGTTGCTAGAGAAGTGCCGACAAGCACAGAGTGAACGGGGATGGCAATAGCTGTACCGCTTTACGGAACTACCTGAACAAGTTAACCACTTTAGTGTTCCGCTCTAAGAATCCTATACCACTTGTCTTACTTGTCTATCTAGAAAAAATGAAAGACCGTCAGAAAAAGAACTTATGCAACGAATAAGTTGGTGCGAGTTGAAAGTTGAAGGTTGGAGGATTAGAACGAGACACAAATCGAGTCTCGTTCAGGCTCCAAATTGTCGAAATTGTACTACAGTAATCTTATTATATAAAGGAGAAGAGTTTGTCACGGGTTTGTTTTTATGTGCACAACGAAATCCCTTCATAAAGAAAATTCTTCGATCGAAAGAGAATACAAAATCTTTGTCGCTGGCGAGATTCGAACCCACAGCAGCACACAACCTCTCGATTCACAGTCCGACGCTCTACCGGTTGAGCTATGCTAGCTTACGGCAGCAGGATCTTATATGAGATAGAAGAGCAATTGCAATAGCAAATTTGCAAATTGGCATGAAGCCCAGAACCATATTATACGCTTCCACATAAACGTAAATGAACATCTTTTTTTTTGCGCTTGAAGAAATTCCTTTTTTTAAATAGGGTAACAATTGGCCGAAGGCCGTTTCCTCCAGTCGGAGAAGAGCCCGTAGGGCTCTTCGAACGGCTGGTATGGTAATACAACAGTGAAAAAGAGAGAGGAGAGAGACGGGAAAGGGTGAAGAGTGAAGAGAGGGAGGGACTGGAAACATACGCAAGGATCACGTCCAAGTCTTCAACTTTTGAGAGGAAAGAGAAAAAAAGAAACCCCACCTTCACAGCCGGAAAAAGGTACTCCTTGTCCGTACGAGGCGAAACAGTCCAATCAACACACGGATTTTTCCTGAAATATAACTTTTTTAAATGATGGTCACCGAATCAAAGTTTTCTCTTTATGAGGAAAAGACGAGAGTACGAGAGATACAGTCAATTCAAATCGCGATATATAATGTACTACCATTTACTATAGACACATTACGTGTTCTGATAATGAAAGAAAACTCGCTGCAACAAAAAGATGAATAAACAAATACAGTACATAGTATCTATAAACAAAGGCCATTACAAATCAATTATTGGATAATTGGAGAGACAGAACCTGTTAGAATCAGTATAGAGAGTGACCTCTCTCCGCAAAGTCATTTCAGATCGAAGTTTTGAGGAGTTTTTTCCCGAGAGTAAGAGACGCCTAGCCGTTAAGCAAATAGAGGCGGACTGGACCATTACCACTTACGAGAAGCCGGAGAGGCAAAGATTTCAGTAATGACCGAGGGAGTGATCTATAACATGCAACTCCCAGAGGTTTAGAGAAGTAAGCCTGGAGAAATAGTGCACGACAGAGAAAGCATAGATATGATCTCAATTGGAAGACCTCGACAAGAAGCAAGACATGTAAGAGAAATCCACCTGGAAAGGAACAATGCTCATCTGCGAGAGTTGAAGCAAGCAGAGTGACGTCTGGAGTGGTGCGCATATAAGCACAGATCAGCTGATAATACACATGACATCACTGGTACAGCCCTGGAGCAGCACTAACGTCTCTTCAACCGCAAGCCTACAAAAGGCTAGAGACTCAAGACCAATCCAAAACACTAAACTAGGGAGAAGAGCTCTATACTTCATGCCTCTCTCAACCAAAAACCGAAATTATTTGTATTCTGATGAGGATGTAGATCAGATCTGATGCCTAGCTTTCGGAAGCTGCCACTCTTCCGAACGGCCAAATCGTGCTCCGGTAGGACCCAACAACTCCATAAGATCTACCCCTAGACTAGCAAGTCTTCACGTCCCCTTTAGGAGGCCTACCCCCGTGCAAACGGCCAAATAATTAGCTAATCAATTCGCCATTAGGCACTTTACCGCACTCCCCACATAATGCCATAAAATCAAGCATCTATAGTATACAAGACACTATGCACGTATGCACCGTACCGCAGAAAAAAAGTACAACGCCTCCACCTTTTGAAGGAGAATACTACCATACTACCAATCAGTAAGCATAATTCTTCAGTTAAAAAAGAAGCCCTAGGCTCACAAAACTAAAAAATACCTCGATGAGCCGTAGCGTGCGTTCAGTGCAACTCTCAATCCCCTAAATTATAAGCTTAAAATCGGCAAACTTAGAAACTGTTGAGTTCAGAGTTCAGACTACCTACGGTACCCTCAAGAAGATCTCGTTTCATGAACAACCAAACAGCGCCAATCGGTTTTCGGCTTTCACAAACATGATTCCGCCCATATAATTTTCACACGGAAATCAGCATACCACATGGTTCTTATTCTCTTTTAACCCTCAATCTCCAGATTCAAAACGATACGATAAACACGATTGGCACGAAAACCAAATCATCACGAACAAATCAAAGTTTAAATATTTATTTCTTGGTTAGTAAAACAAGTTCACAGTAAAGATCACAAGTAGTGGAAGCGCGAATAAATACAATACAAACAACACATGCATAAACATTTAAAGAAACAATCATGAATTATTAAATCTACATAAAAACTAAATAGCAAGATAACGCATTAATTATGCTAAAGCCCATCTCAAAAACTGAAATTCAGGATATAAGTAGGTCAGAAATTAATGCAATAGGTGCTCAAACAATGAGCTATAAGATAGGTTTAAAACGTTGAAGCAGTGTAGGACAAACTTATAATAAGGAAAAACTAGTCTGGCGCGAACATCAACAGTACGTGTATGGATGGGAGCAACCCAACTAAATATTAATAAACTGCTAATTCAAACTTAAACAAAAATCCTTGGCACTACTAAATATTTCTAAAAAAAAAGCACCCGCTTAGCCAGGAATAAGAGCACAAACTGAAAACATTAATTATTATTATTTGTGGTCGGTTTAACACGCACGTATTTCCTTTTTTGGACACTAAGTAAGTAATCTTCATTTTCATTAATTCTTTTAATTCTTGTTGAACCGACCAAGCGGAAGCGCACACTGAAGAGCGAAAACTTTAACAAACTAATATAAATCTGATAAAAATAAGAATACAGTACGCAAGCTCAGACCGCGAAGTACTTAGAAAACTAACCTCATATCACTGATCGCAGATCTTCACAAGAATCTAATCTAATCAGATAAACAAGTAGAACACAATAAGGAGAAACTAACATAACAAAATGATCGGTTCTTCCACAACGATTAAGCAAGGGTAAAGCTACAGAATGGAAATAAACCCAGTGTAAAACGCACAGAACACAGATATAACAACGTAACAAAGAAGCGTAATTTCACACAAGTAAACCCAGTATCGTCTTTTGTACGCCGAGTAATCACAGATACCATGAAGTGTGAGCAATATTGTATTGTCAAGAATTATAAAAAAGAAATAGAAAAAGGGCAATCAGAATCTCTTCCGCATAGTGAGACATCTCAATGAAATGCAATTCCAATCGGAAGCTTTTCCAGTGGGAAGAATAGGACATCTGTAATAGATACATATATATTTCGGACGTAATAGAAGACGCAAGCAGTACATACACTACAGATTCACTTTTTTTTTTTCAATTCCTAGAAACATTGCGCATCACATCCCGTAATTCATCACCCACAACGTTCCGTACGATTACTTTGGATTACCATATATCTTGACGCAAAACAACAAAATGAAGGACAAAAACCAGTGGTCTTAGAATTCATTATGTGTATTTTCTAATGTAGCGTATAATCAGTCAAATCCCGTACCTATACACCCTGTATTGTGCATCCACCACAGTTGGCCATGTTCTTTTCATCGAGTTCCGTTTGCAACGTGACCGAGTGAAGTGCGTACTTCGATTGAAGAATTGATCGGGCATCCGAAGTGGCATAGACTGCCCGGTCAGCAGAGTCTACAAAGGAGAAAACATATATATATATATATATATATATATATATATATATCCAGAGGAAAATATCGTGAATAAGCACACACTTCCGTCACACAAATAGGGAAATTTCCCAGAAATATCAAAATTCTTAGTCGGGGCAGTTAAAAGTTCACAAGATACCAGGAACAAAGCAGCAACGCCTGAATCGGTAGTGGCAGTGTCACGTGTCATCTACCGCATTACTCTTGACAATAGGCCGGGAAATAGCGCGCTGAATTCGAGTGTCGCGCCACCGCATTCACGGATACTATGCAGATATCAACTTGCAATCTGCTCACATACCGACAGCTAGATGAGCACTCAGTGCCACCTTGTTCATGTTGAGTGCCCATACGTGCAAATCGTGCACGCCCTTCACACCCTGCACGCCGAGCAGATCCTTGTGAATGGAACCGACGTCGATGTGGCTCGGCGCGGCTGAATAATTAGTATGCAATCATCTACTAATTGTTTTACGACCACCAACTTTAACGTCTTCATAAATGAGATTCAATCTGAAAATTCCAACTAGAGAGAGAGAGCGAGTCGATCAGATAGACGTCTGATATACAATGTCAATATATACAAACTTGACTACATGTGCACAAACAGTCAGTTCGTCTCCAACGCCCTTACCTTCCATTAGTAAAAGTCCAATGTCCCTAAGCACGGGCATCGACGTGAATAAGACAATAATCGAGAAGAGGAACGTGCAGATCGGATCCGCCAGTTGGAAATTCGTGTACTGAAAATAACAACCTTGTGACTGCGACAACTGACAACATAGCCCGAACATATGAAACATAGACGGCATTAAAAGTGTGAACATTGTGTGAACAACAAAAACGGTATTCATACTGGATCGAGTTTCTGAAAACGATAAGCATCTTAACAAAAGAGGCACTCATTCTTACCTTTATAACAAAGGCACTGATCAGGACTCCAACGCTCTGGATAAGGTCCCCGATGACATGGATGAAGGCGGCACGGACGTTGACATTCGTCTGCTCATCATGAGAGTGCGTGTGTCCGGTGGTAGAAGAGGAGGAATGGTCATGAGGCATCCCATGATGCGAGTGTTGATGTCTGAAAAGAGCAATATTCAGGGTAACGCGACCAAATGAGGCATATCAACAAGATGTGTACACTGAGCTACTACCAGTACTTCTACGCCTCCCCCATCCCCACAATGGAAAGTGACAAAGATAAAAGCAAAGTGGGAAGATAATAAATAACTGATTGTCAGTCAATAATCAAGATCAAGAACTAGCAAAAGATGTTCCTGGGTACTATCCTCTCTTTCCACACTAATAAACCTATCTCCAGTCCTCCAGCACCAGCAATCAGGTAAATACTATCAATGAACGATGCGTGTTTGAGAATACAGTAAAGACAGAATAACAGATGAATAAACAATGTTGCATACGCGCAAAAGCGTAAAAAATAGCAACTCTGAAACATGTTTCTTTCAATGAATATTACAACTAAACGCTTTTGATCAAAATCCAAAAGTGCGCTTACCCTTGCCCACAACAGTGCAGCACTACTGCCATCAAAATGTTGAAGATGACTCCGGCAGCCGCTGAAACACATAATCAATACACACTTTAAGAAAATCGCTTGTATTTCAATGCAAGTATTAGTTCCACACTGATCTCTTCACCAAGTCTTAAAATTAGGCATGTAACAGCAGCATCTCAAGCCACATATTCGACGCTCTACAAGTCTACAGTACAAAGCAAAGAACGACGAAACAATGACTAGAAGAAAAACATTTAAAACCACTCACATGTGATAAGCATGGTGTCTCCTTCGACTTCAAACTTGTTCTCGATTACCCTCTGCACTGCGAGGATGACCAGAACTACAGTAATCACCCAGAGGATCACCATCGACATGCATGCTCCCAGAACTTCGGCACGAGCGTATCCGAAGGACAACCGTCGGGTGGCTGAAGAAGGTGGGTGTCAACAAAGTAGATGATAAAACAACATTGCATATCTGGAGCCTATCCACCGACACTCGTTGAACTAACGCACCATCTCGAACTCCAATTAGATAAGAACCTCATGAAACATGCATGTTAAACAACCCAAAGTTTCGCAACAATGTTAAATACGGTTTTGCTGAGCAGACAAAGACATTCGGATTACGATTGTGAAACGATAGTAATAAACAACTACCCAGGTGGAGATAGCAACTCAAAACTTACGTGCGGACCTCGCCGTTCGAATCGCAAAGATTGATATAAGGAAGGAGATGAAGTCGGAGACCATGTGACCGGCATCGCTCATGATCGCCAGACTCCGCGCGAACCATCTAAATAAACGAAAATCAGAAATCACTACCAAGTATACCAATTATGACAATACAAAGTTGCCTTTCACCGCCTACGCAGTCTTCCTCTTCCTCTAGCAGCAACATCTGCTAGACGAGCCCCGCGAGAATACTAACAACTACAGGACTAAAACTTTTTAGACACATTATATCCATTCGCTCAAAAGATTAACAATTTCATACCTAATGTGAGATTTGGAAAACTGAACCCGTGGAAACTAGGAATTTAAAACGAACCCTCCAACAAATTCCAGACATATAAACGTCAACGACATGACTGCAACCGCCCATAGCACTCGTTCCGCTCGGCGATCCTGGAAAGCTAACGTATTGAAATTGAAGATGATTATGAAACCAAAGTATAAACTAGCAGGGTGGCACTACCAAAATTCCCAACACCGTTCATCCGCAGCTACTCAGAGAACATCCAAGTAGTAATCGACATGCCGACCAAAGTACCGTACCGTACTAGGATATTGTATTCCCACATTTCACATTTAGTAGAGTACCACAATACAGTACTATCATGGCATCAAATTACAGTATTCCAATGTAGAATACAATACAGTACCACAATAAATACAGTACTCCATAGCACTCTCCAACACGTTGTCCACTCTTAGTACCTGTATAAGGTCATCGGAGGTGTCGCTCGCAAACGAGCAATCTCTCTTCAACTCCTTTTCGTCCGAGTCTTGTCTCCATGGTAAACCCATTTTATTTTGTTTTGTGAATGTGTATATGGAAGGTGGTGCTCTCAGGCAAAGAACAGTATACTGCAAGCAAGGCAACGAGAATAAACAGTAACAAAACGCAAAACAAACGCAAGGAAAAATAGTAGAGAAGTAGGAAAAATACAAAGAATGCAAATTATTCAAATAATACCCGACATCTTGAGCATTGTTTACAAACTTTTTGAAAGATCCACAATTCAGTAGAAAAACAACAATATATCAGAGTAAATGAATCTGAGCTATTCAAAACTAAACTTTAGTTGCAAATAAGCAAATGAAAAAAACTGGAGTTCTTGTCGATCTTTTTTTATAGAAAACGAAATGATACCCAGAAATATAAATGGATACGAAACAAAAACAGTGTGTGTGAACAAGGAGGAAGGTAAAAACTTATATAGGTGAAATTCATGGTTGTTTTCAGTTTTCATCATTCATTTTTATCAAAACACATATAGGAAGGAAATGAACAACGGAATTTGATCCGTTCAAGGAATCAAAAAGTTCCACTATATTACACAGCAAATTATTTACACTCACAACAATTTTTGTCCTAATTAGTGATCGATGGGGAATGATTGATTTACTGCAAAGGAAAAACTTCATGAAGGGGGAGTGATTCTAACTATCCTTAAATATTAAACAATTCTCAATAAAAAAAACCACGGATGCCCACCTTTCGGTGCATTTTGAATAAATGAATGTAACATTTTTGAGGCTGGGAACTACAATTATTAGACACTATTTAGGGAGCGAAGAAGGTAGAGTCGGAGTCGTAGAGTAGAGTTGCTTGCTACCTCTCACCTATGATGAGTAACATGCTTACAGTCGCCATGTAAAACACACCACGAACTCGCAGGAAGAGGTAAAAGTCTACTTTAATAATTCCAACCCTACATGACAATACGATACACCTACAACGACAGAAGTTGAGGGCGAAGAACTAAAGTGAAACTCATATGAAATACATGACATTCTCGGTGCTCTCCTCAAAAAATGACAGTGAGTTCTTTTAAAAGGCATTTTTAAACGCCAGCGTAACGTGACTCCCCACCAACCACGCGGTGTATCTCTGATCCCTCCTCACTAATCGCTATTCAACACTTCGATAATCTGCTCCGAGTACCCCCGATTACAAATCTCTTCGAAGATCACGCAAGCACATCAAAATATGTTATTGAGATTCTGGCACAGTGGTGCAAATTGCAGAGAGATGGAGAGAGTTAGAAAGGAGTCAAACTTGTCAAAGTATCAGAGATGAGAGTTACAAGATCAAGAACTCGAAATATCCATCGGTCAAAGATTTACAAACTCAGGCAAGCATTCATTTACTATGACTATGACACAACAACAACATAGAGTGGAATAACGAGTTAGTGTCGCAAGTGACACTGCACGCTTTACTCTGGTCCTCAACTGCACAGCTCTCCGCGCACCCAGCCGCCTTCGCCCCTTCTTTTTGGTGCGCTGCGCTGTTGGCATTTCTCGAGGATACGTTTCACAAGGTTGTTATAACAAATCGTATAATATCTAACCTAATATGGTCCGTAACTTTGAAACGCATGCTGGACAATTGCAGTACTGGGTACTACGTGAAAATTCCTTTGCTCTCATCGGCTACCTTGTCAACAACCTTGTGAAAATGAGGCTGGGAGCGCGGTACGCTGCGCACGTGCGCACCTGCGAACGCAGCATTATAAAGTACCGCAAGCAGGTTACAAAATTGCATAAAGGCCATCCTCTTTCACTTCAGCCACTGTTTTGCGCTTGCGCAGAACCTTTCGATAAAGCAAATGAGCGATCAACAATACTTAAAGCGACATACGGCCGGTTTTTGACATGTATTTTGGACAACTGTATTCCCATATGTTCAATGAAAATTAATATAATCAGTCTAACGATCGCGCAGTAAGTCGCGCAGTAATTAGCATACACTACATCGGAATACAGCGGCAGGCATACGTTTCAAAACAGGCTATCATACGGCTTTAAAAAAAGCGTACTAATCATTCACTACTTACCATTTACCATTGGAAAATCGATGACTGAATCTCAGTCTCAGGAAAAACTTTCTCAATCGATAGAATATAGATGCAGTAACTGCAGAAACTCAAGAAACGTGAAAACAACGTAACTAATAAAAGTGCAAGTAAGGAACCCAACGAATAGTTAGCTAATCTTCAACCAACTAAATACTCAAATGACACCATACTCCACACCGTTGCAGGTAGAATCATAAAATAACAAAATTCTCCAATTTACACTCCAAGTGCACGTTGTAAACCTCCAAATTACTTTAAAGAAGCTAGCCCAAACCCAAAAAGAATAACAAAACAAACCCAAAAATGCAGCGCCTTTCTTATAGAGAATCGCATTCCGTCACCAAATAGAAAACGTCACAATAAAAGCTCAAATTTACAGTAGTAAGCAGTAAAGTATAATACGTAGTACGGCGTACAGGACCCGTATCCTCAGAATATAACCGCCGAATAAAGGGGGAGTAGTCTGTATTCTAATGTCTGTATAGTGTCGATGTCAGCAGTACAAACTATTCTCCAATATCTGACTCTGACAGCAAATTAGTCAATAACCACACTATTGTTTATACCAGTGTGTACGTGTTGTGTAGTAATAATGATCAATAGCCGAATAAGTTTTCCGCTTATATATATGGAGTTGCAATGAGCAGAAAATGAGAAATTGATGAAAGATCTTATAAGGAGATAGTCGGGCCGCCGAGGACAAAAACCAACCACTGAGTTAGAAATCAAATTGAACCGGTGACAGTCACTCTTGTGATGTGGGCAGGCCAAGTACAGAGTCTACGGACGTAAGCAGGTGCAGGGCGGTAACAAACATCTCCTCTCATACGCGTGCTCGCTGAGCTGAGCAATGCGCATTAGCTTGGCATGATCCGGACCAAAATTAAACCCACTTATATCATATGGAATGAAAGAAAGAGAAGGAGAAACAACAATAAAAAAGACGTCGTTCAACAATAGTACACAAAGTTCCGGTTCAGAACCCAATCTCCCCGTAATTGCAGAGATCATAGCATACTTTCCCAACTCATATCACAACATCTGCATCAACACCAATTCCATCACTAATATATCCCACTACACTAGACTCTATTCAGTGCGAATTACTATAATATACAAACCAGGCATTATCCAAGACAAGTGTCTTAAGCCTATAAGTTATACTGTGGATGTGGATATAAGTTCCCAAAAAACTCCTCTAGAAACAAACTAACCAACTAAATTTGAATAAGATTTTCTTGAAGCTCACGTGCTCACAACCCGAATTCAGCAAAAAAAAACACCTACAACCTTACGCAACGCAAACGCAATACACCTCAATATCAACTTTCCTATTTGTGCAAGAAATCATACAAAGAAATATCATCTCGCATGACCCGAAATAATACTCTGCTACCTTTTCAATATTTCACAAACAATTTCGGAAAGGCAAAAGCGTTCAACTGGAACTTCTCGCAACACAATAATCCTACCCTCAGTTCTATTCATGGAGGAGAAAAATGACAATAACTTTAGCCTGAAATAGATATCTATGCGCACAAACCACATTTCCCACTGAATACTCTGCGCGAGCTACTCTTAGCAAAAATGGCACATGGCGGCTGAGCGAAACATTTACTATTTTATTTCAAAATACATAGACACCACACAAATGGGTTCGGGTTCTTCGTCGTAACCCTGTACGATTTCGTAAAATCAAAAATAATCCAAAGTTTTCGATTTGAAAAAAGGGCTTTCAAATAAAGGGATAAAAAGGGAAAAGAACAACTACGGGCTACAGGCGTTACAGTTTCAAGGATAAAGGATTTATAGGTGCTAATTACAAGACAAATCATAATTGATGATAGAAAATAGTGTTGAAGAAATTGTAAAATAGGAAAAAGGGTTTAAAGAACGCAAGGCGCGCGAAAGCTGTACTGTAAATTTCCCCGAACCCACCATACTGATGAATAAGAAAAGAGAGAAGATAGGTGTGGAATAGAGTGTGAACAACAATGACAATAAATGAACGACGCGGCGCTCACCACATTGAATACGCAATAGTTTTGAGATCGCGAAATGAATCAAAACCAAACCAAAGAGTCACTCATTGTCAGTCTAGGAGGTGGCCTAGAAGCTACGGTAATTTGAATAATAACAAAAGACAGACCGTTATGTCAATCCTGTCAATACATCTAAACACAATCTTGTCATTTTGGACAATGGACTATAACCATAAGACCGTAAGCTACATTTCCGAGCGGTATAGTTAAAAGTCGCCAAATGGCGAACTATGACCCTTATGTACATAGCACATATACCGCCGAACCCGCGAGGCCGTTTTCACCAACATTTACTTCTGTCATAAATTTTTGACCATCAAAAAGGTACTTAGGTAACTTAGGTTAAGTAAATTTATGACTGAAGTACGCTGCCACACGCTTTTTGATGGATTTCACCAACATTTACTTTTTTTGAAGGAAAACGTTGGATAACAGTTAGATTACGTTTTAAAACTAATATGATACACATCTAAGTAATTACTAAAAGTTGTTTACCATGTAAACAAGAAATATATAAATAATCAAGCGTGTAATCACTTTATTAATATGTGAAATGTGATCCAAAAACTGAAATCATTGTCAATTAATGTTTACAAAACTTATTTACCATAAAAACCATACAATAATTAAACAAGTTAAGTTAATTAGTCTTCATAAAGGAGAAAAAGCTGAAGTACAGGCTTACTTTCACCTTTTTGGTGGAAGTACGCCTCCCGTGTTAAAAGCGTACTTCTGTCAAAAAGGTACTTAACCTAAGTACCTTTTTGACAGAAGTAAATGTTGGTGAAACCAGAAGTACCGCGCGCTTTTGACTGAAGTACCCTTTTTGACAGAAGTAAATGTTGGTGAAAACGGCCTCCGGGCTGGACATATGGATATGGACAAAATAACACAAGCTACCAAAGCCAAGAGTCACGTGTGGTTCAACAACCCTCAGCGGTATACAGCCCGGTAAGGTAACCGCATCTCTTACCCAATAACAATTCTTTACACAAGGGAGACTAGTACGCACGATTCATAACAAACTATTATTTGCACACAAAGCAAGAGGAAAGGAGCGATCTCTGAACAAAACGCGTTTCTTTGCAACACGTTTCTTTTCCTTGAATAGAAATATTGGATAAAAGAGAAACTTCTTTGAATACAATAAGTATTCAATGCAGTTGCAGAAGATTCACAACAATAACTAGGAGCAGCACAGAGTATACTGTATACAGCAATTGTTTTGTTGCCATATGTTCCATATAGGGATAGTTGAGAAAAGTGGATAGTACAGACGTATTAGCTAGTTAGCTTACATGTAAAATAGACGTTAAAAGAATCCTATAAAAAAGGATATCCTAGGTCTGGACTGTATGAAGTTACACAGTAGGAGTAGGTTAGGGTGGTGAGGTTTGTGAGACAGTGAGGCCAAAACTCGGGTAAAAAAAGGCTCGTCACATCCATTCAGTTCTATTTAAGTACGTTCTGATCCAATTACAGAAATTACACACCAACAGTGCTAGACGCAAAACCTGAAACAGCAATACTACTCACTACTCACGTCATTTGTCACAAATAGTGGAAAAGACACGCGTAATTGTCAATTGTCAGTCAATTTGTCACTTCTGAAAGAGAGAAGAAGCCCAGAAAAGGAGAACAAATCAATGAACTAAGTGAAATTTTAATAGGTGTGTACCTGTGTACTGCACTTAACTTTCCATTCTTGCTATGACTTCATTTCATTAATTCGTTCCAAAAAAACATAACGTAAACATTTAAAGTATGTTCAATTGTTCAATAAACTTAGCAGAGCCAACTTGCTAACACAACATTTGAGCTTTGAGCAGGCTAGACAAACAGGCTATACAACGATGCGTTGAAGTAGAAGTACCGGGTCTAACCCATGAGTAAATCCGTGACGATACTACATACATAACCGTGCCCGGATTGCAGTACTTCCCTACAAAATCCCAACAAAACAGATCAAGCGAAAAGGTCACGTGGATTGGGCAAGCTAAACGCTTTTCAAAGAATGCAAAGGTTTTCGGTTTAGGCAAGTTCAAGAAATCAAAGCTCAAAGGAAATGTTCCACTACTAAATAAAATTCGCTCGCATCTCCCGCGTCTTGAGAGAACAGGAACGATATATAGCGAATGAAAAAGAGAACACATTGTGATAAGTTATTATATCGAGCAGAAACCATAAAACATAATTTTCAAAAACATCAAAATAAAAAAAATATTAAAGGTATGCAGCATCATTCGAGGAAAACACAGTAAGACATAGCATAGGTATCTCAGAGGACAGAGTTGTACTTACGCGCATCACAGCAATTGGCAAATAATTACAAACATAAGATCCTATTATATACATCTTCCTATCAGTCAGATTAGGTGGATGTTACAGTTAACAGCGACACATATTACATCCCCTGTTATCACCTACTATCACACTTAACTTTTAAAACATAGGTTGTTGTTTGATAAGATCTCAAAAAAATATCTGATAATCGAATTTCAAAGAACAATCAGAAATAAGAGAGGTATGATTGATTTCTGTCATGGATGCTACCGATGATACATTATAACCAAACAAGGTGTTTTGCGCCAATCAAATTAAACAACACTTATCGGTAGCTGAGGATTGTTATTGTTTAAAAGAAAGTAAGGGCGGAAATCTGTTCTTGTTTTCTCTATACGACAAAAAAAGAAATTCCATACAACTGGAGCAAAGTCCAGTTCCGCATTCCAATTTCAACTCATTTAGATCTTTGTTCTAACAAAACTTTCGTTGGATATAAGTGACCGAATAATTTGCAACTATCAGAATATTATTAATACAAAACTAGATCCCTGTCATCAGAAATCATGAAAACAAGATTATAATAAAACTTCGGAACAGCACCGAGCAGTCGTCCAGCAGATTTTTAAAACTACCATGTCTGACTGAGCATATAAGGAAACCCTGAACTCTAGCTAGGTTCAAGAAAAGAGGTCCAGGACGCGAAAAATAAACAAATCATTCATTAACTATTACACAAGACATATGTTTTGTTACCTAGTAGTACATATTTACGATACGCCCATGCCCTAATTGATAGCAAAAGATAATATATAAAAATAGCTGGTATCAAATCACAAAACATGGATCACAACAAAACAAGTTGCACTATTCTGACTATTTTGATTATTACTACCAAACAAAAAAACAGAAACATTCCACAACCAAAATGTTTAAATGATATCATTCATCAACGACTATAACGCAATACACCAGAAGAAGAAGAACAGTAAGTCCTTGATTATTGCACTTCTCCAAGTGTTTATGAAAACACACCCACAACCAAAATGTTTAAATGATATCATTCATCAACGAGACACCCAATAAATAACGCAATACACCAGAAGAAGAAGAACAGTAAGTCCTTGATAACTGTATCATGCACTTCTCCGTGTTTATGCTCTGAATGTTCTGAATTTATTTAGTTTGGAAGTTGGGAGTGCATGTGTATTACAAAATAAGTACATGGTCATATGTCACTAGCATTTAGCAAGTTATTGCGCCTTGTGGTCTTGTTTAATGAATAAAATATATGTACTCCTAGCCTAGCAAAACCAGACTCCAAAAATTCACTACTACCTACCCTTTAAAAGCACTTTTTGACGATCATGATATTTACAAAGTAAAAGTGCAAAGGATGATGTAGGGTGAAAAAGTGTAAAGATGAATAGAGAGCACTTTCATTCCTATTCAAAAAGATTCACATTTTCATAGAGCGATACAGAACACAATACAGTAATCCGTAATCTTTCAAAAATTGAAAAACTTATATGTAAATATATGAAAGGTGATACAGGATGAGAAACAGTAATTTCAACTCACATACACTATAATACAGTATAAGTCAAAATAACTTTGCCGAAGACGAAATCTTCAAAAACACAGAGTGCATGTGATCCAGACAGTGATAGTAGTCTGATCGAACACGAACCATCCAACGACAATAGACTGGAGAAGACATTCAAAAAGTGTAATGCGATTTGGGACTTTTAATCGACAACAATCCTGTTCACTTCAAAAGTAAGCAAGAATACGTTGTCAAGTGAGGTCGGTCTTAATCAGTGAAACTTTTCAGATATTTTTAATTCTCATCACAAGTTCATTTTGATTTCAAGTCAGGGCAAAAGAACAACATTTCTGGAAATGCAAAAAGCGTTAGGGAAAAATTCTCGGAACTATTGGAAAACAAGGCGGCTGCACAAAAAGATGTCATAATGACCGGTTAGGATCTGATCTGAGATTGCAATTCGGAATACAATTGAAACTGTGAAAAGAAAACCACGAGGATGGGTTACAACTAATAGAACATTCAGAAGAGATCATAAAAGAGAAACAAAATGCCACTCTATACACCAGTATGCAAATTAACCAGGCAATCGTTCCGGTACACAATCCACAATGAAATTTCAGGAGAAACAAACAAACATGAAACTTGGTGCGTAACAAGCACAGAAAGGGCAAAATGTTGGCCGATGTACTAACTAGTACTATGGTCAATGTACTATTGAAAACCGTCCGCTGATAAAGCATGCTTATTTTGTAACAAGGATTTATTCTGCCTACCGATGATTGTGTATTAGTTGTTATTATTTTATTATCATTTACCATTATTATGCTCATCTTCAGAACTTCCTATCAGCAGCGCATATCAAGTCCGCAAACGCTAGCAGTAGACAAGCCTAACCTAATCAGTACGTATCGAAAAAGTTGTGATTGAAACATCGCACTTCTCTTCATTACAAATTACAGTTATTCACCGTGAATGTGAACTGACTATGACTATACTCCAAAAGCAACCCTATGATCGGCAATTGGATACCACTCAGCCATTCCTACAGTAATGGGGCTCATGGTGGGGCTAATGGAAGGAGGCATGGTCAGCCAACCATAAACTGCAAGATCAAGCAAGGTCTATGTAGAAAAGTGTTTTCTATAAACACATAAGAGTTGTCCAGAAGAAACAATGTGACATATCCACAGCTATGCTGAGGTCAATGACATAAGTAAGCAGCCTGTGACAGTGTTGGATGTCCTCACGGGGATGTCCACAGATGGGGAGATAAAGCTATGAACAACCGGTTGTTCTTACAGAGATATGTAAAAAAAGAAAGGATGAATCTTCCAAGAGTGAGAATAGAGGGAGGGAGAGAGAGAGAGTGAGAGAGAGGAGTGGAAGGAAAGTGAAATCCACAAGGATCATTCAATTGCGTGATCAAGCTTCGCGCTTTTTGGAAAACAAGAGGACGCATGAATGCACAGGCTCTTTAGACTCTGATAAAAAAAATTACAGGTGACGCGAAGAAGCAGAAGTTTACACACTGCGTACGAAAGATACATTGCATACAGTATTCAGTCAAATAACAAATCAGTTTTCAAATCAAACTAGCAGGCCCGCGACGTTTATAAATAACCCGCCAACTCCTCAACAATACCCTTATTATCAACAATAGCATTAACAATACAGCGACAGTAACGCAATCTCTAATCTATTATAATATTGTATAACATGCATCATGAAAGAAAGTGGACAAAAGACTATAACATTAAACATTAACAATAAAGGGACCGAGAGCTGCGTCACCTCCATCGCCGAGTTGAAAAAAAAAGCAATTATGTATTCACCTCTTTGCAATAGAATAACTGAATCAGTGGATTCACTTTCAGATGAAATAATCGAACCGGAACAGACTATGGAGAGAAATAAGGTAACTAGGTAAAAAAGAAATCCCGCAGGAACAGAAGAGTCAAATCACCAGCAAGACTAACAAAGCAGCAAAACTCTACCACAAATTGTTCGGTGAGCTCATCGCAACATTTAACTTAGTAATGAAACATTCCATATTGGAGTAGAGCGGCAAGCAAAGAGTAAGTGAAAAGCAGTCATCCAGTCAATCAAAATAATAGTATAAATAAAAAATGCAAAAAAAACTCACAATAGTGTCTTGGCTGGCCGTATGATCGTGACAATGAGTGGTTAACCGACTTCCATTCTCGTTATTGTTTTCATTCGTCAAATGTTCGTGGTCTGAAAGAATAAGAAGAGATAACGAAATAAATTAGCATCAATCTGAAAACCTTTCGACTACCAGCCCACTGGGTTAACCACTACCCTACCGACATCTACCACTAAAACTCCGACCTCATACCAGTATTTAAAATATTCAATCAAATCTATTCACAAATAAATCAATCGATACTAAACGAACCACTGTCACCGCTTCCATCAATCAATATACTCGTGTCGACAGCGTCATCGGTAAGAAAACCGTCGTTGGTGGCCATCGGCATGTAACGCACCTCTGCAACATGGCATCGGATTATCGGAATCATCTGTTCTACGTACACGAATCGTGTGTATGTAATAAATACTCGACTCAGTTGTCAATCGGTTATAAATTCGCACTGAATAACCATACAATGGCGTCCAAAACAAATCCGAATTCGTAGCGAAATTCTCACGTCCATAGACGTCCTATAGGAGAATTCTATAAGTCAAGACACTGACATCCTGGGAGGCTTCTAGAAGGGAAAGGGTGCGTTCGACAGGCCCGTATCAAGTATATACAATGCAAAACTTACTCATAATATCGTAAACACTGATAGACGTGATATACAGAGGCAAGCAGCCTCCACTGCCCAATAACAGTCAATTTCCGAATATTCAGAAAACGGAAGTCGATAATTTTCCTTCAAAATTCTATGCGAATCTATGCACAGCTCGTTTAAAACGGCCAAATTTAAATGACTGTTAGAGGAAGAGGGAGCAGAGAAGCAGGCAGTCAGAGTGGTAGGGAGAAATGGACTGACCGTCTGCCTGACTGAAGTACTCGAGATTCATATTGGCATTAGATATGCCCTGATTAGATGTTATGTATGCAGTCTCTACCCCTGCACAACACAATTTGACACATCTAAAATATCTCTAACACTCTCGGTCTCTTCACCAAAGAAAATCACTTCTCGCTCTCGTGGTCTACACTCTCTTTCGCAGAGATTGAGCTCCTTTTTGTACAGTGGTTTGTTATGAGTGAGCGTATGTGTTGATAAGCCTGATAAGGAAAAACCCTCCACCTAATCGTAAGAGGACAACACCACAAACCCTAAATAACCCGCGAAATCCAAAAACGAATCAATGAGAGAACTAGAATAGACTCACGAATCATTACATCAAACTATGAAATCCTCCTATTTCAGTCTCACCAAGAAGCTCAGATACACATACCTTCTGCCTTCTCCATATGTATTACAAAGGTATAAGGCTGTTTGGAATCCTCCAATTACAAAAGTAAATTTCCCATGCCCAAAAATCACACCCAATGTTGACCTAACGGTTACTGCTAACTCTTCCCAATTCGTCTTAGATTCAGTAGGATAACGCGTGCAACACGCTTCATGAACAAATCCAGGGCCACAAGACCACTCAACATTGGAGAATGTGAGGTCAGAAATCAACTTACAATCAAAAGCTAAGAAGTCGTGGGGCAAAGTCCGCTGTGTACAAAGACTTACGACTCACCATGTCAAAGGCAAACAGAGATTAGAAAACCTTTAAAAATCATTCGGTTCTCAAAAAAGATTCAGAAAAACCAACTCAACACACCTGTCACTCACTTTCAAAGAACAAAAAATGGAAATTAAATGACAACTCTCATATCAAATGCAAAGCGAAGAAACTATTACTGTTATCACGGTGAAACAAAGTCCTCGTTAATAATTCCAGAAATGAGCGGGGAGGGGACTAATAACCAAGAAGATATGGTCTATGGTATTATAAAAACTCAATAAATAAGTACAATAATACAGAAACATACGAATCCTTGAAAATAAACATCATAAACAAGAAAACAAGTAAAAGTAAGTTAGTACTTACCCGTCGTCCTCGAACGGTTGCCAACAAAACCCATTCGGCCGTCGTACTTGCTGACGGAGAAATTAATAATAACGGTGTTCTGGCCCACAATCAATATTTAGCAGATAATCAGTAAAGGTCAGAAAGCAACGGCAATCTGATAGCAAGTGTGAAGTGTCTAATTCAAAGTACAGTAGAAAAATGCAGAATATTCTACAGCAAAATTGTACTCTTGCGTGCAGTGCAGTTAGTACATTTATATAGAAATCTGGCCACCTGACAGAATAGTAGTTCGACAAGAGCAGAACCAATAGAGTCAGAATAAGTCTTCTCAAGCTTAGTCTTAGTGTAGATGAAAGTTAGCGGTTAGCGGTTCGTCCTCAGACTTTCAATTACGAATAGAGCCGTTACAACAACTTTGGGCAATATACAGAGAATATAAACAGTAGACACAGAGAAGCAGAGATCACGATAACACTCGCCGATTGAAGAGATCCAGTGAACTAGAGAGCAAAGCCGCGATCAGAGGTTGAACCCGCAGGGGGTGCACACACACAGAGACAGGCTCACTGGGTACGCTTTACCAGGTTCGCGAACGCACAAAGCGAGAGGCGAAATCGATCACAGGCTCTCACTCTCACCCCAAAGGAAATACCAGTCAAATCGCAGAGCAGCCTGTAGCCTGACCAATTCGCCTTTTTCAGTTTGGCAAATTGACAATAGAAAAGTATGCTCCACCAAAAGGACAGTGCTTGATAGAAGTAGAAATACGAATTCAGAGAATGTAGGCAAATTTGCAGAATAAATGTAGATATGAACTCGGTCTACTCCCGCAATAATGGCAGAATGACCAAGGCAAGTGCAAATAAACCGCAGAGTAGAGGAGTAGAGAGTGCTATAGGCAGAGCTCGGCCCCAAGAGTCATAGAGAAGGGAAGAGGGAACACCTATGCTCAACAGCTGTTGGCAAACGAACTGCAGTTTGAAATCGAACTTTCAAATAAACATATCTCATGATTTTTCAGGTGGCTGTGGCTTGGAACGTTACCAAAGTACCAAGCTTACCAATCTTTGAACGTAAGTTGGAGCTGATAGGAGAAGCACTTCTACTTCATCATCTATTCAAATTCGGACAGTGAACAACTAAGTAACTCGGTATTGAAGTTCCGTTATTGCTAATTGATGAACAAATGACAAGAAGGGCAACATCAATAGCTTGCACATAACCGAAGAGAAAGAAGAAAAGATAAATAAACAAAACAGGCAACCCTGCAGGATGAACTGGCGAGGTCAGTTCGTTGAGGTTAATAACATATACACTCGGATTAGACCGATTAGATAAACATCAGGCCCAGACTATACTACATACGACAAAGCAACTATGAAGAGTAACTTAGAGATATACTAATGCGAGATGAACAGTTGAAAATGAAGGAAAATTCGAAAGAGAAGAGCGATGAAAATAATGAAAAAATAATTATACTTTTCAAGACCGCGCTCCTTTATACGGCAGATGATGGTATGAAATCCAAACACCGACAAAATCAGCATAATCCTATACGTTTTTCAAATTACAGTAAGCGTATAGTTTCACCTTTCACCTATGTCAGTGGCACGCTTCGTAGAATGTATGTACATTAGCAATTACTCAATTACCTATCACCTTAAATCTACATTAGCTAATTAAACCAGGAAATGTTCTCCTTTAGTATCTAAGATCAAATAAAATATAAAGTATCAAATAAAAAATGCCAGTCAATCTGCCAGACCTACAAGTCGATAAGGGGAAAGGCCCTTGTATTCGGTGGCTTGTACCACACGGAACGAGACAACTTTTTGGGGCGCGAACGCAAAGTGCCGTCGTGCCGTTTTATCAACGCGGCAATGGGCAATATAATGATAAAGTGCCTGATTGTTGAGAGATTTGAAGGTCTTCTTCATCAATTTTCGGATTTCATTTCAAAGACAACAAATTGGACATTATGCACAAAAAAAGGTCAAATTTCTGCTACTCGAGAAAACTAACAAGACTGTAGTACGGTACGGAAAAAGAGTGAAATATGTTATCCATATGAAATGTTGCGTTGTCATTCTGAGGCCGTATTCACCACTCAAGGGTAAACATTTCTATAGAGACAAAACTTTTGGAACGCATTTTTCGGGAAGGAGAGTGAGTGGTGAATGCAAATTTTGTGACATAATCTCGCTTTCTAGGTAAATTTCCTCCGAGAGACAGTTTTCTCCAGGGGTAAACGGAGTGGTGAATACGGCCTCAGGAGGGTAAGATAAGGACAACAAGATACCAATAAAGATTAATAGCAGTGTAAGTTACAGTAGTTAGCACGCAGTACGACATACTCTAGCATCTTCACCTACTATACGTATCATTATATTCTTTATAGATAGTAATACAACAAAGGGAATGTGACACAATAGAGCATGCGAATTCTTAACTACAGAGTACTGTATGAAAATTAATTACAAAAAAAAAGAAACAGAAACTAACCTTATTTCTGAAGCGGAGACAGGAACCAAGACGGTCACTCGGCCTAAATAATGAAAATAAGATAAATAAATGCGCACGATAATGAGCAAACAATAAGACAATAAACAAATTCCGAATTGTACTTGAATCACTTACCGTATACAGCTAATTATAATAGTTACAAACTGTAATCATCTACGAACCAATCAATTAATTATTCATTACCACGGCTGTCATACAAAAAAGACGACACCAAATTTCAAAATAATTAACAGCCATTAATATCAATTTCAAGACAAAAACTTCAGGGTTGACATAGCCCTCGCACAATAATATCTATCCTTGTTTGGAGAGATACCATTGGATTCAAAGAGACAAAAAGATATTTGTGATAAACATTTATTGGCACCACTGTTTCTCACAAATGGGAACTAAATCAATAAAGAAGAACGCCGAAAACTGTTGTTGAAAAGCGTGTGATTCAAAGATCGCCGAAAAAAGCAATAGTATCACTGGCTCGCTATTTTGGAAAACAGATTCACGATCACAACTAGTCAGCTAAACCACCCAGGGAGGGGTAGGTAAACTCAGTGGCGGGAGACGGATTCCTCTAGGGGAATGCATTTAAAGTGATGAAAATGACTTCAAGACAAAACAAGACTTGTCAAGTACACCAATACAATCCACGGAAATATGGAAATCAAGGATCAAAGAGATGAGAAATAACATTATATTTAAAGGTCTCGGTTTTTTCACGTTTATTTTCTCTCTTTCAAAAATTTGTCAGTCTGGTAGTGTTCCTGAAAAACGATCACATTTTCATCTAAATTTCACTACAGCTTATAAATAATTTCACAAAAATCCAGAAGCCATATTCACCACTCTATTCCTCGGGGAAATATTCCCTGGAGAGAGAAAACAACATTTAAATGTGAGAGCCGTGGGAAAATATACAGCGTTCTCAATCAGGGAACTGAGTGGTGAATAGGGCCTCAGGAAAGATTTCACTTTGTTCACTCTCAGCCTTTTATACTAATACTGTATGTAATGCATCCATGCGCGTCAGCCGTGCATTTCTACAGTAGGTTCACTACGTATATGACAATGTGCTACGGTAAGAAGAAATCACCTAAGAAGCACACTGTCACCCTAATGATCTAATGACATTATCACCCACCCCATACTCCTTGAGATGCTCGTCCAGTTCCTTTCTTTGCCTTGTCAATTTCTGTGTCGATTTGTTGTACACACCGTCGAAGAAAGCTCCAATAGGTGGGTACTCAGTAGCTTCCGATTTTTCCACGGCTTCCAACATATCTTTCCGACACTGCAATACAAAACATGCTTATGTTATCAGGCGCCTAATCAGACCCTTCCCCTATCCGAATACGGCACCATTTGCGGAGAAGAGCTTGGCCTGCTGAGGAAAAACAATAATATCCACACTCCACACCCCCATCACTTCTCGCGTAGCTCAAAGTGGTATGAGTCGTGCTCTCGCCGTTGTAAGCACTAGGCGTAAGCAGGCAACATCGCACAAATTTGCATATAATACACAAATACGTTCTCGATAACCATGTCCCTGCACCCACTCACCTTGTCCACCCATTTCTTCTCCTCATCATCACTCCACCATCCATTCTTGTCCATATAACGGCGGAACCGAGTGATCGGGTTGTCATTCTTATCCCACGAATCGATTTCCTCTTTCGACCTACAAACCTTCGGCATAATCTAGTAAAGCAAAGCTACCGCGCAATGTTTCATACAATCCACAAAATGTCAAAGTAAAATGGACGGGTATTGCAATGTCGTAGAGAAATGTTTGGATAATAAAAAAGGTGACAGCTGGAACATTGTCGACAGAATCAAACTAGCAGTACATACCTTGCTGTTTTTCGCCAACGAACATAATAATTATAAAATATTACTATTTTTAACACAAAGTAAAATTCACACCTATAAGCCGATGAGTCGTCCGAGGTGGAGTGGTGTCCCCTTCTGTATGTCATTGCTTCCACCAACACAGCCTTGTTCTCCTCGAGGGCTATACGGCGAGCCTCCTTTGTAGCGTTATACACGGCGAACAGGTCGTTGCCGTCAATTCTGAAGTAACAAGACTTGCCTGTTGTCTCCCTCTCAAGAAAAGCTACACTCTTTTCTTTACAACAGGAATACAGGGTCACATGGCACTCTTTAAGACATTTCGGGACAACGAAAGGCACAATGTAGTATAGTCTTTCTACTCTTCATAGACATCTACAATTATCCTATTATTAAATAAATATTTATTAACACATAAAATGTGTGCATCAATATGATGATTATCCATATTTACCTAATCGTGTGAAGTCCATATCCTGTACCGCGCCCCGCTATTCCATCACCTGCGTATTGTTCCGAAGTGTGCGTGGAAATAGCGAATCCATTGTTACGACAGAAGAAAACGATCGGGCATTCCTAGGACAAACGAGGGTAATATATCATAGTACATTTCTTGTACGTGTGTGCGTGAGTGACAACCAATGACTGGCCACGTCAATTAATTAACTCACAAGAGTAGCTGCAAAGTTGAAACCAGCATGTGCATCTCCTTCTGAAGCCGCACCTTCTCCAAAGAAGACAAGAGTCACGCGGTCGTTGTTTGCTTGCCTCAAGAAAGTCAGTGTCGAATTTAGTAGATCATGTTTCCACCTACGGGGACACTAAGAATGGGACTGAATTCTAAGGGAAGTCAGTTACTGTTATCCGCTGCCTCTCTATCATAACTGATGCGGAATTATGTAATGTCCGTCGTTATGCCACTAAAACAGGGTTTAAAGCGGCATTGTACGTGGATTGCGGAGCGTACATTGGACAACCAAATCCCCATTTAGTTCGCGACTTGTGTGACAGACGTACAACAATGCAGCTTGCAGCATCGTTTCAAAATCACATGTCATGTCATGGCGGATACTGCTTCAACGCACCTCTTCAATGCGTAGGCGGCACCGACCGCCTGCGGTAGCTGAACGGTAAGCGGCGGTGAGGCAGTGACCACGTTGAGCTCAGTCGAACCATAACACATCGGACTCTGTTTTCCGTTGGCTGTAAGGGTAAAATTGAAGAATAATATCCCTCTATTTGAAGATGACTACCACTCCGGAAGGAGAATTTGTACCATTTGTAGTTTTGAAAAGACAGAGGGGTAATATTTTCTAAAAACAGGGTTAGTATTTTGTACGGGTGGTATTTTTTAAAGTGGTAGTAAACTTCGATGTCTGGGGTAGCATTATGCATTAAGCATTATTCAATTCTACCGGCTGTAAGCGTATGATTTGAACATAGAAAACCAATAGTATAATTTAGTGTGGAAGACAACTGGAAAACGAGAAAAATCCACCATTCAATTCATGTGTTTTGTTTCATCAGCCAAAACCGAGTAAACCAAAAGAAAAACACAAGCAAACGCACAAGAAGCATCGTTCTTGTTCCCAAAACACGCATCCGTGAACTGCTGAAGAGTGTAGCCGCGGTGCAACAAAACTCCGTGCTGCAAATAGAAAAGCGAATCACAAACGGTAAATTACAAACGAATAGTAAATTACAAATTACAGTAATCTCCACTCCACTAATAAGGATTTTCTTTCAAAAAACCTTCCCTGAAGGAATCATAGTGGTGAATATAGCTTCAGTTCAGGAAGCTATACTGCAAAGCTTACCTCACGATATTGTGTAAATACCAAATCCTTGGATTCCAAGGCGGCGGCAGAACCAATTTGAATCGCCTAAACGCATTCAAAGGTTCAAAGACATAATTCGGGGCAATTATTCGGATGTACATTCAGAAATTCAGAAGATGGGGATTTATCAACAAAACTAGACAAGGAGTTCTGTGAATGCCAATAAATACGCACCGATCCCTTTCCAATCGGAAGGAGGGAAAACGCCAGTACTAAGTGAATTTGCAAAACGTCTTCAATAAAACCAACCTCTTCACCAGAAGACGTCATACAAAATGAAATTCGTCCCTGTCTCTGGCAATTATACAAGTACGTATCCATCGTGTTAAGCTTCAGCAGGTCCTTGTATATCTTGACCGCTCTTTTCTGGAAATGGTCATAAATATTAGTCTCAACAGTTCAGTTTCCCACACGACACTATTCTACTATTCTCTACAGATCACATCGCAGAACCCCGAGACACCGCGCTGGACCTAAAAAGAACCCGACTTCTGAGTAAAGCATGACCTTGCCTTAGATTCTACGAGCCTATTTTTGATGATTGTATGTCTGAATAACAACATAACATGGTATTCATAAAACACATCAGCTTACCTTATCAAACTTTGGGTCCTGCTCTTCATCCAAAATGTTACCCTCAGTATCCGAGATACGGTATATCGGTATAGCAGGTACCGTAGCTGGGTCAATGAACTTCATCTCCTGTGTGAACTTCACCTGAAACGATGTCTTCTATTATTATAAGCTAGTTCAATGAGCTAAGAAAATAAATACAAACGAATGTTCAAGTTACGTACACGTTCAAGTTACGTAGTTTTAACGATCACACAGTATGCCACTAATTAATCTAAATCTCGACAGCACCACCAAAGTAGTCACAACGCTACGCACAGTTTTGTAATTAGCGACATCATTCTAAATTTAGTAATTACTTCTCGACTAAAAAAGTGGCTCATAATCAAAAGTAACAAACCTTTTTGTTCAAAAAATTCTTCGAATATTGATCAAGGGCAAACTTTTCCGCGGTGGACGCGTTCGATGCCATTCTGACAGTACAGGAGCGAAGCCGGTGGCAGACATGGGTAACTTGTAGACTGCGGAGACCGCCTGTAAGTGTAAGCGTATTAAGATAATGGAACTAATTAAATGTTTCTTAAAGGCAACTGACTTCAACGGAAGAAATATAAGATAGTATCTTATTATATAAAGGAGAAGAGTTTGTCACGGGTTTGTTTTTATGTGCACAACGAAAGCTGTTCATAAAGAAAATTCTTCGATCGAAAGAGCATACAAAATCTTTGTCGCTGGCGAGATTCGAACCCACGTTAGCGCACAACCTCTCGATTCACAGTCCAACGCTCTACCAGTTGAGCTATGCTAGCTTATTGGACGAGTATCTTATAGGAGATAGAAGAGCAAGTGCAATAGCAAGTTTGCATGCCTTGCAAGTCCCGAGCCACAAACGTTTCCACATAAACGTAAATGCACGTCTTTTTACCTTTTTTTTGTAAATAGGGTAACAATCGGCCGAAGGCCGATTCCTCCAGTCGGAGAAGAGCCCGTAGGGCTCTTCGAACGGCTGGTAAACATATAAACAAAACCAAAGTCTACGAAAAAGATAAGCATGTCTATAAACGCACCAATCATAGCCAACGTAGACAGATGAATGACACTCAAGGGTAACAGAGCAAAAATATTCACTGAGAACTTAATCACGGCACATACGTTTCAGAAACCTACTATTCGTAAGTTTTGTCTAATTTTGCCAGAAGTCTAATAAAAAAAAGAGAACGCACTGCAACCGTAAACTACTGTACGCCTTACAATACTAATGTTAGTAAACACAACAACTTTACTTTACAGTACTTTAGTAATTAAATAAAAATAATAAATATACAAAGAAAATCAGGGTTCGGGTTGAAAAACCCTCTCACATCACATCAATATGAGACAAGAAGATTTTGTGATAAACATTTATTGACGGCACTGCTTCTCAGAAACAGAAACAAAATGAATAAAGAAGTACACGGAAAACTGTTAAAAAAACAAGAGGTGTGTGGTTCAACAAACATCAAAAAATATCTCTACATATTACCACTAGCACCTCTATAGGAACAGATTCATGGTTACAATTAAGCAACTGCAATGCACATACAAATACAACGAGGAATGTAAGTATCAAGTAGTGCAGGACCGGGGAAATTCTAAGTGATGAAAATGACTTCAGGACAAATAGAAGGAAATATGGAAATCAAGGATCGAAGCATGAGAAATTGTGGCACTACGACACTACCGTAGTTACCGCCAAAATTCTTCGAACATATGCTACAATTAAGGGCTCAGGTTTCTTTTATACTCACTTTCTCTCCTTCAAGAATTTGTCAGCAGGGTAGTGTTCCTGAAATCAACCATTCAGAAACAACTCTACACGATTACAGCGCAAAAAGATGTTTGCGAACCTTGAGGTTCGGGATACCATAGTAAACAAGAATGAATCACATCATAACCCACCCCATACTCCTTGATATGGTCGTTCAGTTCCTTCCTTTGCCTTGTCAGCTTCTGTGGATACTTGTCATACACATCGTCAAACAGCTCACCAACTGGCGGAAGCTCAGAGGCCTCCGATTTCGATACCGCCTCCAGTACCTCTTTCCGACACTGCAACGGCAACACGTATGTAGAACAAAAGTGATTTGTCAATGAGATCGTCGTTTAGATCACTGATGCATAATTGCCGGAAGTTCTTATTGCTAGCTTAAACGAAAAATGTATAAAGTTGGCATCTTTTTTCGTTTGTGTGTTTGTATTATGTACGTTACGCTTAATTAAAAAAGGAATAAGGACTCACCTTGTCCACCCATTTCTTCTCCTCCTCATCGCTCCACCATCCATTCTTGTCCATATAACGACGGAACCGAGTGATCGGGTTATCGTTCTTCTCCCACGAATCGATTTCTACTTGCGGTCTACAAATAAAAAGATTTGTTTCATTAAGCCTACACGACGCTAACAAGTGCGCAAACTTGCGTTTAGTTTTGCACTTATCATTGTTGGAGACAAGGGTAGTGAGCTGAACATACGTTGCTAGTTGCTACATTACCTTACATAAGGTGCTGGTAGCCAGTTCGTCCCAAGTAAACTATTATTTAGGTTAAAATAGCAATAGGCAGGGTTGGCACGACGACACGCATCGAAGTGGATAGGATTAAATTTCACACCTAATAATTTCACAGATAATTAAAACAAAGGAGCAATTTCAATTTTCACACCTATAAGCCGACGAATCATCCGAGGTGGAGTGGTGTCCCCTTCTGTATGTCATCGCTTCCACCAAAACGGCCTTATTCTCCTCGAGGGCTATACGGCGAGCCTCCTTTGTGGCGTTATACACGGCGAACAGGTCGTTGCCGTCAATTCTGGATCAAAAAAGTGTTAACTCAGTGACTCTATGACTATCTCAGAGCTCCCCGCGAGGAGCACCACGTAGTCCGCTCAGATGTTCCGAACTAGTGAACTGTAGAGATACGGGTCATCTTTATAATTATAATAAGGTATTTTTATTGGTCGAGATAGATCGTTGTAATGGAATGGGTGGCCAGCACTACAGAACTACTCTCTGATGCAAAAACACTACAGTACAGTAAAATATGCAAAGCAGAGGGCTAGCACGTAGACTGCCGAAGTCCCTTTCTAGTACTACCTAGTAGATTCAACATCAAAGGTTACCTAATCGTGTGCATTCCGTATCCGATACCGTGTCCGGCGATTCCGTCTCCCGCGTACTGTTCCGAAGTGTGGGTGGAAATGGCGTACCCATTGTTGCGACAGAAGAAAACGATTGGGCATTCCTACAAAAAAAAGGTGAACTATCTTACATATCGGGAGCATCCTCGATGCTCGAGGCAAACAGACCACACTACAAACCGACCGATTTCGAGTCTCAGTCTCGACACAATTATTAAACTCACAAGGGTGGCTGCAAAGTTGAAAGCAGCATGCGCGTCTCCTTCTGAAGCCGCACCCTCGCCAAAGTAAACAATAGTGATGCGGTCATTGTTCGCTTGCCTAAAACACGTGAAGTTTGTGAAGCTCAATATTGGTAAGCTCGCAACATTAGAAGGTCTCCTTACCGCTCTTAGGCACCTTACGATGCGAAGGATGGAGTGAAGTCTACAGTACAATTGGACAACAAACTAGTTTTTTTTTTACCGGAAGACTCACTAACACTGATAATGAGGATCATGGAACGTCTACTGGCAGTTCTGAGCGCACGGTTGAAAAATCATATTGCGCATCTATAAAGAACCGCACGACTACGTGCAAAACCCTAAAACGCACCTCTTAAATGCGTAGGCGGCGCCGACTGCCTGTGGTAGTTGGACAGTAAGTGGTGGCGAGATGGTAACCACATTGTAGTCAGTCGAACCATAGCACATCGGCATTTGCTTTCCGGTGGCTGGAAATGTGAAAATTCCACGACAACAAAACTCAGTCAGGATCAGGGCTCAAACTCAACAACAGCTCGTGAATTTCTATGTAATGCCTTTCCGTGTCACCGCGCAAGAAAAGAGGGTTCGCGCACTCCGCCTAGAGTGCGCTGCGGGTGCGCACGCGTGGCGCTCCTGCGGCGGACCCTACAAAGGGCGCCGCGGGTACGCCAACTGGAATATCCTTTCGCGCACCAACCGCGCAACTTAGGCGGCGTGCGCCGTCCCGTTGTGGCGGACTTTTTTTGCGTGGCGATGACGCGGATTTTCCCAGTGGTAAGCCTTAGACAAAAAGAAAATAACATCAAACTCACACGTATCTCTGTGATTTCCATAACAGGCATCCGTAAACTGCTGAACTGTGTAGCCGCGGTGCATCAAAATTCCTTGCTACAAAGAAAAAAAAGATCATGATTTACAGGCAAAGTTGACGATAAGTGTACACAAAAAGTAAACGTTGACGAGAAGCAGGCACTGAATTAGTGACATTAGTGTTAAACCATAGTGAAAGAAATACTACAATACATGACATAAGAAACCGGATACAGATCAATATACAAAGGAATAATATACAGAAAAAAATACAGTAGGATTCAGGACACAACAGAAATCTTACCTCGCGATACTGCGCAAATACCAAATCCTGGGCTTCCAAGGCAACGGCACAACCGATTTGAATCGCCTAAACACATTCAGACTCAGACAGATCTCACAGCGATACAGATTCAGAAGGGGTGGCATCAACACCG
This sequence comes from Pelodera strongyloides, assembly GCA_036852015.1. Lineage (NCBI taxonomy): Eukaryota > Metazoa > Nematoda > Chromadorea > Rhabditida > Rhabditidae > Pelodera > Pelodera strongyloides. The sequence goes on from JAANDG010000019.1 coordinate 384,699, forward strand.
GTGCAACACGACCTGGCACGCTAATCTAAAAACCAACCTCTTCACCATAAGATGTCATGTAAAATGAGATTCGTCCCTGTCTCTGACAACTATAGAGGTAGGTGTCCATCGTGTTAAGCTTCAGCAGGTCTTTGTAGATCTTTACCGACGTTTTCTGCAAATCAAGGATTAACTTTTAGTGCAGGATATGATATCACTCGTATTTCATTATCGTTTGAGTTGTCATCACATGGCGCTGAAATACTCATAGGACAATAAGATCCTAAACGTTGTCTATGTATGTAGTATGTGTAAGCTATGCATCAGCATACTGAACAAAACTGTTCTATACAGTATGCATACTGGCGAATGTTATGATCGCTCAAAGGGTGCATACAAAATATGTCCAGTACACTACAGATGTACAGTATACAAATCTATGAAACAATGATATGCTCCGCCTCAACTAACCTTATCAAACTTCGGGTCCTGCTCTTCATCCAAAATGTTACCCTCGGTATCCGAGATACGGTATATCGGAATTGCAGGTACGGTAGCTGGGTCAATAAACTTCATCTTCTGTGTGAACTTCACCTGTAATGGTGCACTCTAGAATGTTAAGATAAATAGGTAGAGTCAAAGGACGACGACTTAAACAACACTAACTCTCCAGCAGCGTTAAACTTCCGTAATAGGATATATAATACTCGTAAACGTCTTGAGGCCATTACAGTAGTTATTCACGAAAAATACATCACAAACTATACCAGTAAAGAATACCTGTGTATATAAAAAAGAAGACACGCACCTTTTTCTTCAAAAAATTCTTCGAGTATTGATCAAGGGCAAACTTTTCCGCGGTAGACGCATTCGATGCCATCCTAGCAGCACAGGAGCGGAGCCGGTGGAAGACATGGGTAGCCTGTAGACTGCGAAGACCACCTGCAAACGTTTATATACAATGGTGGAAGTTCCAGTCTAGTGTTTTATCCCACATATGCCTTCAAATAGTGGTAAGATGTAGGAAGACAAATATGCGATCTTATGTAAGAACGGCATTATATAAGAAAAAACAATGACATACACATAAAAAATCGTAGAATATACATATCTAAAAACGCACCTAACATCATCAACGTAAAAAGACCAAATGACAAAACGGAAACGGAAACCAATCCGATACAAAAGCTACGCCAACTCACATACGTTTCACTCTGACATAAGAATTCTAGAAAGGCCTTCCTATCACTATAAACCCTCTCTTAATTCTTCTTGGACTTACATACAATTAAATCACAAACTGGCAAGCAAAAATGAAGATACATATACAAATACAACGTAGGGTCCTTGACCAAAAAGCAACAAAAAGAACATTTTATAAAAATGTAAAACTTTATTATCCTTATCCTCAATGGCACCAACGTGAAAAAATACCTATACAAATATGCCGCTGCACCGGAAACCGATATGATTTGATAAATGCACAGTGTGATAGATAGATAGAACAAAGCTGAAGTCAAAGCTAAAAACAAGGCAATCTAGACCGATGACATGGCAGCAAAGGCGTTTCGTAAGACGACTTCTAATGAAAGTTCTTACTGTACTGTATCGACAAGAGACAGTGTGATATGAATTCCTAGTTACCATGATCAGAGTTACGGTATCTGAAGCCTAGTAGCAACATACAGGGCGAACACACATATTCAAATATCTTTGCCTACAAAACACCGAAAAATATATTTTTCAATCGAACCTTGCGTCATGGAACAATTGCCAATCAAAAATTTTGCATACAAACATAATTACCTAACGCTACTATAATAAACTATCTAGTACCTCAATATTTGAGGAATAAGTTAAAAAAGCTCGTAACAAGCGGATTTGACTCCAAACTAAACTAAAAACTAAGTAGAAGCATAGAAGATATACAAAAAATAAACCGTATGTACCACACAACATAGAAACATTTTGCAAACTATCTAAGTATTCTAAACTGGCTAAACTTTCTATCGCATTCGCTTACTTCTCCAAGCACCTGTCTGTGGGATAATGTTCCTGAAACACAAATTTTAATCAGAAATAAAATAAATTCCCCTTCCGAATATATAGGCGTGTGCTTTAAAAATCTTCCCCAAATCTATTTACTGGCGCACGCGCACAATCCACATGTTCGCCAAATTCGTCATCACTACACTGACGAGAAATGCAGGCAGTGATTTACATATTAGACCAAAGTCCTATCTATACCCTAATCATAAATCATAAGTCAGTGTAACTGTGTAACAAAGCACAGACGTGACGTACCGACTACCGAGTCTTTAGCTTTGGAACTAAAGGCTTCGCACGTTCCTATTGCAGTTTGCTAACTACGTGCTTCCCTAATACAGACAGGTACAGGTATTGTGAATCCACTTAGATTCTAGCCACTACCGTGTTTTCTCAAAGAAACAAACCTTATACTCCTCCAGATGCTTGTCCATCTCTGCCCTCTGTCTCTTCAGTTTCTCCGGCAATTCATCGTAGACACCCTCGAACATGTCGTGGTAGTGCGAGAGTTTGGTCTTCTCCGCATCGTTGAAAGCAGTCAGCACACGCTTGCGTACCTGTATTGAAAAAGAGAATGCATAAGATAAGTAGCAGCTTCATGACAAGATATGCGAGAGTACACCTAAAACTGCCTAGAAGATGTTTACGGAACTCAAAAGCCCAACCCAGTTCAAATAAAAACTTAATCCAGCGAGAAAAAGGTAGCCAGAGGTGATATGCCAGCAAATGTTCTTTTAAGATTTCGAGCTTATAGAAAAACTCGATTTCAACGTTTGAGCAGTCTAAATTTCTAAGTCGCTATACTTCAACAGAAAATCTATAAACTCAATACCTCTTTCTGCCAGTTCTTCTCATCGTCCTCGTTCCACCATCCCTTCTCCACGATGTAGGCCTTGAATCGCTCGATTGGGTGGTCCTTGTCGCCCCATTCCTTCACCTCCTCGGCGGATCTATATTGGGTTGACAGTTCGGATCATTCAGATGTCATATTCACCACTCAGTTCCCCATGGGGAATTCCCCGTCTTTTTCTCTGCCTGTCTCACATTACGTTACATTACAATGCTATTTTCTGGCTCTGGCTGTACCTTACATTACAATGCTGGCTGTCCCCAGGAAATTTTTCAATATTTCCCGAGGGAATCGGAGTGGTAAATATGGCCTCAGGAGCATGGTTACCACTCAATTCCCCGACGCAATTTTCTGTTCCGTAAATCGTAGTGGTAAGAAGGGAAGTTTTCAATTTGAAAAAAAAAACGCATGTTTCGTTTCAGTGTTGACACAAAAGCGCTTTGGTACGCGGAGGATCGTTGCTTCTTCGGAGTCAGCGGGATAGAATATTCACGCAAAAATAAAAATATAAAACTAACCTGTACGCGGTCGAGTCATCGGATGTCGAGTGGTGTCCCAGTCGGTAGGTCATCGCTTCAATCAGTACAGGCTTGTTGGTCAAGGCGAGACGACGTGCTTCTTTAGTGGCATTGTACACAGCGAACAGGTCGTTGCCATCAACTCTAAAGTAGTGATAGATTAATCACAGGCACAAAAAATACCCTAACCCGCTTTTGTACAATTAGTACAATTTTTCAGTAATGTCTATAGAAAAAATGTTTCGTCGCGAGATGGCGTGTACTACTAAATACTACAGAAAAATTCGCGTGAAGAAGAAAGATAATGGATACATCAGATATCTACTAGACTATATAAGGTTGTTCGAGGTGACCTAACAATGTATACAAAGGCACGACTATATACACAAAGAGACACAAACTCAGAAACGTACCGAATGGTGTGTAGTCCGTATCCGGGCCCTTTACCAGCAATGCCGTCACCAGCATACTGCTCGGAAGCCGGCGTCGAGATAGCGTATCCATTGTTGCGACAGAAGAAAATGATCGGGCAATCCTACACAATATTTTCTGTTGAATCCTAATGTCCCATACGATTTTCACAAAAACGTACGAAAAAAAACTACTGTCACAAAACAACGAACTAGCAACTAGCGGATCTCCAGCAAATACTTAACCAAAATGTAAGCTAAAATTAAGCTAGCACATAACGTATCTGATCAAATAAAACAAGATACCTACTACAATACCATCATCTAAAGCTTACAACCAAGACAAAAAAATCTACCAAAGTTGCCGCAAAGTTAAAGGCGGCATGAGCGTCTCCTTCAGAAGCAGCACCGTCACCAAAGTAACAACACACAACGCGGTCGTTATTGGGTTGTCTGAATATGAAGAAAAAAATATAAACCCACGCCCCATGCATCACATCTCATATTGCGCTTAGGATAGAAAAAAGCAGAAATAATCAGAAGTTTACAGATGTTCCATAGTAATTATTCCAAACAATTCGTCACCTTTTGAATGCATAAGCACTGCCGACTGCTTGTGGAAGTTGCGTGGTCAAAGGACTCGAGATTGTGACAAAGTTATGTTCGGAAGAACCGTAGTGCACGGGCATCTGTCGACCCTTGCCTGAAGGAAATGTACAGTATTGAGTGAGGACGAGGGAAGTATTTCAAATATTAAACACACTAACACAAGGTAAAAGTCAGCGTAACGACCCAAAGGCAAGGTTAAAGCCTAACTTAAGTCCCGCATTCGGGACGACGGCATATCCTGCTCTGTCAATGGGGAGATAGATCGGAAGATTCTACATTTCCTTTCAAATACAAACGGACAAATTGACGACTATTCTCTCACCAAATGTAATAATGAATACGAATCACAACCAACCAATATCCATGCTATTTCCATAGCACTGGTGCATGAACTGCTCTAACGGGAAGCCCCTCCACATCAGAACTCCGACCTGAATAAGGACTTTATGCTGATGCATATTTCTACAAACGGCATTACAACTAAAGCTGACCCAAACACTGCTACACGAACGGAAAGATGTGCTCATCTCGTTGAGATAATGATAAAAAAAAGGATATTTCCAAACCTCGCGATATTGACCGAACACCAAGTCGTGGTTCTCCAGTGCTGCTGCTGAACCAACGTGGTTTCCCTACAAGAATCACAAATCACATCAAACTTCAAAACAAGCCCATGATTATGAGAGAATTAAATGACCAATAACCTACTCTACAAATAAATGAGCTGAAACATGCTTCATTCACTCGTCAATTGCGAGTTGCGAGCCAGCTTAGACCTTCATGGATGATTCTCACAACATAAAGGGTACACATACACGTGTGGTACAACCACTTGCTTCTTGCCCACAACTAAACGCATAGTGAATTTCACAAATAACACGCACCTCTTCGCCAAAATTGGTCATGTAGAAGGAGATACGGCCTTGCCGTTGTGAATCATACAGGATCCGGTCCATAATGTTCAGCTGAGTCATCGTCTGGTAGATTTGCAAGGACTTCTCCTGTAACGATCAACATCAGTAAGGGTTCAGGTGCTCCGGTTCAGGTTAACATTACATGTGTATTAGGAATAGAGAAAAGCACGCTCTATTCTACTGATGCTGCACGAATGACAGTTTCGCTACACTACCACCAACCATAATTTAATAAGAATCTCCGCACCAACATCTATCAACCTACATCGAGATGGAAATACCGAACGTGTAACAACTATTACACAAGGATATGCAAGTTCGAATCGTTGTCCCCATGAATAAGGCGATCTTCAAGGACCCACCCACATCCACGATATAGTGTGCATAAACAAAGAATACAACGCACGAGCGAACCAACCTTGTCAAACCCGGGGTCCTGCGATGGGTCAATGAACTTTCCCACACCATCTGTGACTCTGTAAATGGGGAATGCGGGCGCCTTTGCCGCGTCGACGATTTCCAGCTTCTCAGTGAACATTGCCTACAAATACAATGTTTAAATGTGTATTAGACCCTTAAAAGAGGGGCAACGCCATAAGAGACTTTTCAATAGTGTTAAAATTCGAAGTAGTAATAAATCAAATATAATATAAAAAAGCAAAATCTTACAGTTACAAAATATTTTCATTATTCTTCATTGTCAGCTCCTACATTGGCAGTACCGTATTCAAACAGAGTAACTGGTTACAAAAGTAAGATGCAGGCAATACTATCTCTCCCCTCCCACTGTCAATGATCGAGCCCCACAATAACCTTGGTATCCCCACCTTTCTATATCCTAGGTACTTCTGGGAGTATTCCTTTAGTCGGAAGTCATCCCTATCCTGTGCCGTACACAGGGAACGTCCTGCCACACGGACAGAAGGCAACCGAGCAGAAGAGACAAGTTTGGATAACATACCTAAATTAGACGAATATTACTGATCAATTATAAAATCAAAATAAAATTAATACATCATAGAGCGAAACGAAATAAAACGAGCATTTCTGAGCTAGAAAACGAGAAAATGGAAACTAAAGACGAATTCAAAAAGACACAAACGCTAATTAAGATTAGGGGCAATTTAGGGCCCGTTGGCCCGTTCGCAAACAAGACTGTGCAACTCAACCCGCCCCTAAGAGATCCATGACAAAAAGAATTAGCACAAATAATACAGTAAAAAATATAAAATATAGAAACCGTTAGACACGGTTCTAAATTCTAATTTAAGAAAACACATAAATATCGATTAAAAGAAGTCTTCATATATAAGTACTCCTATGAAATAACAAAAAAACCGCCTAATAATTGTAACAATAAAAACCAACAAAATTACATAATTAATCAACAACAATGAAGCTAATAAATATTTACAATTCAACTATACATCCGGGAACCGGGAACTATGACTACCAATTACTAGTAAAACGCTATCTCAAGTCTCAAGCAAATAATAGGTAAATAATTTAACAAACTATTTAGTTCTTAGTTTTTAAAACTATCAATCTAACGTCTCTTCACTTCAAGAAATATCTGGAATTGATTTCACAGTTCGAAAACTCCGATTACTAAGTAACTTTAGAGTGAAAATCTGTTGTAACGATTTTAAGGAATGTAGTGCTAGGTGCTGCTGTACTAGATGCCTAATCCGCTTTTGCTGGACTTAGGTCCTTATGTGCCCCGTTAGCTACTGATTCTATTGCTGGTACCACATAAACCGGCTTCGGAGAACTATCAGCAAAGTGCCAAATATCAAAGAATACTTCAATAACGATAAGAACAATAATCATCCACTCCAGTGTTGACGCCTGGAAAGAGGTTAAAGTTTAAAAACAAAAACACGACATCTAGGGTAGAAGAAGCATTCCCTTATAAACATATCAACTTCTTTAAATTATCCAATAATAATAATAATAATAAACTTACATGCCGCAATGAGAGCATATTATCCACCATTCGCACAAGCTCCTCACAGTAGTCGAGTCGATTATTGAGAACACTAAAAGTTAAAGTTTGAGAAACAATTTCACTCTTCGCCAATTTTCAATTTAGGACACTCAGAAATCACAAAACATAATAGAGTTTCATTCCGCAAAAAAATCTAAAGTAGTTTACTCCATCACATCAGGCAAATCCCTTTAATCAACAAGTTAAATTAACATATATGAACCGTTACATGTGGTATGTTTCTGAACTACATGAAGTACCGTTCGGTGAAGCTAAACGATTCCAATTCTGAATGTGAAGCAGTACGCCACTAACCGAGGTAATTACCGAACAGGGAGCTACGGCAAAAACAAGCACATCATTAAATGACCTACCTTAATCGTCTCTCAAGTGTTAAATGACGCGCAGTCATTTCGTAATAGTGCTCCAGGTCGGCCCTCTCCCAGTAGAAATCCTTATTCATGAGTTGACAATTGATGTTGATCGAGTGTCTGCAAAATGGAGACATATTCAAATTATTCATGACAGACTAAACAAAAAAGCAGCGCTCAATTAACCCACAGTAATACAGTTGCTAACCACAACATGATCGGAAGTCGGTACGGTACGCTAAATTATCTGAATGCTGCGTGCTTAGTTACGTAAGTTACGTTACGAGAGAAACAAGTAAACTAAGAAAAACACAGATGCCAGAAACCAGCAAGCAATATAATGCACTAGCAAGTATCAATTGAACACACAACGACATGAAATGTGAAGGGACATCTCATAAAAATAAAAGCATGCGTCAAAAATTATTTTTTTTTAAAAGACTCACCGAAGTGCCGCAAATTCTCCCGCACTGCGCAACGCCTCCTTCCGATTCCAAGGAATTACGCCTTGTTTTAGGGACTAAAATATTATATTCAGATGAAATATATTCACATAACGCAGATAAGGTAACACCACTCATAATGGTGATATTCTCTAAAGGAAAGTTTAGGATCAGAAACATTTTCATCCATCATCCTTGGGTGGTGCATTACAGACACAGTAAAACTAAATCATTTTAAGTGTTACGTAACACATATCGAGCAAAGCTCAGTTTAATAGAAGAAGCAATACCATTCAAATCAAACTACTAAAAACTACAAACCTTAGTGGTGTCCGCCAACGGCTCCGATAAGTTGTTGAGCAATGCTTCCCAAACTCCGACCTTCACTAAATAAAGTAGCCAGTGCAAGGAGTTTTCAAAATAAGATCAATTACTATCCAATGACTGGTCCACATGATGTAATCAGACTCAATTCGACAGCGCACGATGCTCAGCTCACCTCACTAGTACTGTACAGTTTCGTTCACTCTTACTTCTACAAGTACAAAGTGAAAAGATTCAAGTTAGAGTCGGTGATTAAGTGTGTGTTATATTTGAAAAGGGGTAGAAGCTGTGCTCCGCGGGCGGATAAAGATCAAGCCTCAAACCTTGCGATACTAAGGTACAGGACGAGGACCCGGTCAAGGTTAGTAGTTAGTACCACTTAGTTCCGACTTACCACTTGCTGCAAAAGCATGGGAGAGAGCAAATCGTTCCAGTATTCCATCATGTCTTCCTCTGGCGTCCGAGTGTTTCTCCTCGCACAACAAAAAGCTATCCGATTTAATTCGAGAACGGCGGCTAAATCAGTGATTTATTAACTTAACCGGTATCCAAACCTCGAAACTAACGTGCGATATCAGCTGGGAGGTAGTTAATTCCTCTACGTTCAAACAATATGTCCAGGTAGTTTCTACTTTTTTCAAGGAGATTACAAAGTTCTTCAAGTCAACTTCAACTCACTCATGCGTGTAGACAAACGGCATTTTATCCTGTTCTCCGTGTGCAATCGTACTCTCATAAGGACTTTCCAGGTAGTTTTCCAGCTCACGCATTAGATTTGCCCTCTGAATATGTGTGGATTAAACAAGACTGGCGATGTGAGTAAAACGATACTGTCAATCTAAACTAGAGTCGATTTTTATTAATGTAAAATAAAACATGGCCCACTGAGCGTAAGTGCGTGCTAAGAAAGTAATGCACGCAAACCGTAATAACGAATGTTTACAAAAACGAGGTTTAGAGGATTCTAAATTCTAAACAAACAAAGGTTTTCTAAACAAACCGTCTGAATCTCCACATTCCAGAAGACAACCACTCCGTCCTCGAATATAAAAATTTCGCTCAATTCCGTAGGATTTACAGTGTATTCAACCTTCTTCACCAGATGCAGAGCGTTCTCAAATTCTGCCAATAAATAACCGTGAAAACATCAATTCAATCAAATGTAAGTGAAAAAAATTCTGGTTAAAGGGTCAGGCCCATTTCAAATTACCCCTATTTTTGATGAATCCATCGGATTCTCCGTTTCAAATATAGTAGGCTGAATTTTTCTCCAATCTTCAGTCGCAATATTCACGCAGTTTTCAGCAATTCACCATGGCCAGTCATACACAACAATCTATCACAGTTGTCACGCCCATTCGCGCTGATTGGCCTATATCGCAATTGCCACGCCCAATGGAGCATATTGCCCAATTAGCGCGGAGGGGCGTGACAACTGCGATATCTAGTTGGGTATGACTGGCCATGGTAAATTGCTGAATACTGCGTGAATTTTGCGCTTGAAAATAAGAAAAATATCGTATCCTACTATATTTGAAATGGAGAAGCAGATGGAATCATCAAACACAGGGGTCACTTGACATGGGCCTGACCCTTTAACGACTAGAAACTAGACACACAAAAAATATGGTATGTTTTCACAACACTGTGGTTATTATTCATCAAAAAGGAAACATTTCAATCATTTCAATAAGAGGCCATGATGTAAACGGTCTACCGCTTTGATGTGAGCCATACAACGCAATATACACGTGGCTTCGTTGTATTTGTATTAAAAAATACTCACCTTCGTCAACAAAAGCGATATTAAACATATTGGATATAACAGTGTCATTCAATATTGAGTGAAGATCAACGGCCTCGGAGAGGCAAATCGAGACGACTTGTGGTAAACGCTCCTGAAATGCTTGTTAATGAACCAAATTTTTATGGTGTCGGGGTTTCCTCAATTTGATTCACTTATTCGCCTTTTTACCCAGCAAAATATCAAAATAAGATCTTTTACTTTTTCCGAGTCAGCACTCAATTGCTTGAAACAATGAAATGAAACAATGAAACAACAAACACAATGAAAACAATGCTTACCCTCTCGACATTATACTGTGCGGCAGCAGAAAGTGCTCTTCTTTTTCGTATAGCCGATTTTATTCGGTATTTCTTTGCGATCAACTCGTCAAATTTCTCCTGCGCTGCCGATGACAAGCGAAAAGTTGAAGAAAATAGCGAACGCCTTTGACTATTGCACAGCGTTCGGGACCTAAAAAAAGTGACTATAAAACACGACTAAACAAGAACGGAAGGGGTTGCTGAATAACACGCAGACATTGGTTACCACATACATGCATGGACTAAATGGAGAGATTTTGTATTGTATGTCTGAATAAAGGGGCTCGTATGAAAAGATTCAACTCACGCACACACATTGTGCAGGTCCAATAAACCGAGAAGTGGACGGCAATCCGGGAACCAATCTCCGAAATAGCGCACGCGGGACTAGGGACGACATTTTGCTCTCTAAACCAGGAATTTGGGACACAAATTAGAAACAATATAATAGCGAAGAAACACAAAGTAAACCCGAATATTCATATAGGAACCGTGTTGGTGCTCAAGTTTGGAGAGAAATACACATCAATAACTTACAATACAAAAGCAATAATGTTTGAGGAAAAAGAGAGTTCCGCGCGCGCGGCGGACGGAATTAGGAGGTGGAGTCAGAGAACTGTGCGTTCCTTCAAAACTGCAATACACGCACAATTTTCGGCCAACCCCCTAAAATCAGGATACTGTAATTATTTATGTAAAATCAGGGTACTGTAATTATTTATGCACAGTGCACCTGCACACTAATTGTAAGTTTAAAAGCTTCGACTAAATCACGAAAGTGCCAGTAAAATTTGTGGTTTGAAGTAAATATGGGGTTTGAAGTATATGGTGAAAATTTACAGTATCTTGGAATTACACGAGAATATATTTTTTAATTTTCTATATTACATATGCAAGTTCCGTGCAGAAATACGATTTAGGCGGCGGTCTCAGTACAAAGATAGACCATCTGGAAACGACGTTATGGTTGTGGAGGCCTGATACATTTGACAATCGTTGTAAGATGGCCGGAAGAGCAACAGCTCGATGAGATTATATTATTTTCCTTCCACTTTTCTTTTCGCATCTTCAGTGGCCATTTTCGGGCCAAGATTACCAATAATTCTACATAATGGATAATGGCCAAGATTACCAATAATATATACCACAATATAGTAAAAACAAATTCCAAGACACACATTGATCTACGACAAATATAACCCACCCTAGTCTATGACGAATCTATGACGAGTCTATGACGAATTTAAGTCATACGAAAAACTTTTTTATTTATCAATAGTAATAATAATAATAATTTATTACGTACAAAACGTTATATCTCAAATACAATAGCTATCAATATCAAATATAAATATCAAATATCAAATATAAATACCAAATACAAATACAAGTACAAATACAAATACAAATACAAATACAAATATCAAATATATGTTAGCTAGTCACAATTTTAATTTTCGTCGGCGACCTTTTCCCAAGCGGCGATGATTCCTTCCACATTTTCCTTCCATTCAAGGTAGTGGCGCACGAAGTTATCTGCGGTAATTGGAACAAAATTAATTCACATAGCCTAATCATGTTACCTTGCAAGTGACTGGAAGATATGAACGCTGACTACTAGACCACTGATGTCAACGTTCAAAAAGACTATATACAAGGAATTGACAAGGGCGTATGTGCGTGGTCGTAAAATTGACTCGTAAAATGACTTGGAAGCAACAGACGTTTCGACACAGCCCCCGCTATCAATAAGGTTACGTTCCTAAGAAAGTTGTTTACCATGGCTTTTTGCTCGTCGGTACACACGTCTAAGACGCCGGTATTCCCTTGCGGCCAGAGAAAACTTGTAGTACAACTAGATAACAGTGCCAGACATGAGAATCGTGAGACCCAACACAATTAGACATGCGCGGATATTGCGCAAATTATTTGCCCTTTGAATCGCTGAAAAATGAAGAATCATCGAATAGGCAACGAGACACACACGCACTCACTCACGCACACTCACACACACAGACACACACACATGCACTCACGCACACACACACTCACACACATTCACATACACACTCACACAATAACACGAGACGGTTAAAAAAAAATACTGGAGGGGAAAACTCACAAAACACAGAAACAATTTCAACGCGGAAGCATCCGTTTGGAATCGCGATGGTCAGTTTACCTGTGCCAGCCCATATCTTGTTCCTCGTCCTGAGTGCTTCATACGTGATCGTTCTGTCAGAATAGGTTGTAAGTAGAAAAATACATAAAGGCGCGTTCGAGATGGGAAAAGTTGGAATTCCGGAAAAGAACCGTTCGAGATGGAAGCGGAAACGTGCATGGAAATGCAAAAATACCGTAGTGGAATCGTTGTGGGATTATTATTTCTAACAACTGCCGGATCCAAAAATGGTCCGCCCGTTCGAAGTCGACTCCGAAGGTTAGGGCTAAATAGCGGGAAAAAAAACAAAGCGTTTCCACTACGGTGTCCTTATAGAAGCAAAGGTAGCAAACCTGATGTATGCCCTTTCATTTACGAGCATGTCATCCTTCAAAAATATGACCACAGTATCCAGGTCCTGGCACTTCGATTCTTCTCGCTCACACTGAAGAAACGTAGACGGAACCTCTCACCTTCTTCCAGCTGAATATACAAAGTACAAAGTGGTAAGTCGGCGCTAAACTATGTTTGTCTGTTAAACTAAAGTATGTTTGTAGTTTGTACTGTACAACAGACAATGGAAGCTGGTGTGACTGCAGCTGGTGAAGCTGTTGCTCTAAAACTTAAACACTTGCAGTTAGCGTCATTCTAAGAGGCTCCTCATCCTTGGCTTCCAAAACTATATTGTCCTTCTTGGATACGTTCTTTGTCGTCCTTTTTACTGAAATGCATATATTCCCGTAAATTCGGTGCGCTGGAAACAAGGCTTATTTTACAAAATCAGCCGCGTAAAATATCCTCATTCGTGCCCTCATTTAATTATATAGTGTAATTATATAGGTAACGTTAGCGGAAACGGAAGTTTTCTAACAAAGAATTTTTCAAAAAATTGTTAAAAGCAAATACTTTTACTCAACACATTGATGTCATTGCATGGATTTCGTTGGTCAACATGGAAGTCTTCAAACTCTTCATATGTCTGAGACATATCACGCTCCAAGATTTTTGTGGTACCGCTGAATAAAGAAAAACTGATTTGTGTTATACTTTACATACTTAAACTATACTACTACTAGCAAAAGCAACTACTAGTAAACTTTTAGTATTTATACTACTACTAGTAAAAACAATATGCTGTTGAGTTAATATCTGATACACGATCTAACAAGTTAATGAACCTTTATACACGGGCACGCGATGTATCAGTACAACAGCGTTGGCTGCAAAGTTCAAAAACTAAAACACCGAACATGAGTCCACAGAAACCCCAAAACCCATCAGCCTTTATTTGAATGACATGTTCTAGAGATGTGGTGAAATACAAAAAACGCGTTGCATATTAAACACTCACTTAATTTCACGTAGTTCCTGATGATGCTCAACAAAGCTAGCAAGGCTAACATTTAGAAGGCTCGTGTTCACACACTTGTCTTTGGTGATAATTATGGAAGCCTGAAATCATGTGTTTCAACAGCGAATCCTATTTGTAAACGGTTGTTAATGATTATATTGATTTCTTATTCTGTATATTAAGTTTCTTGTGTTTTTTGGTTATTATCTTGCATTTATAATAGCAATCCCCAGAACATTTGACTCCTTATCAGTGTGCGTGTGAAGAGCGGTGATTTATATTGGTCTACATTATTTTGTTTTGATTTTGTCCCTGCATGACTTTATTTCCCATTTTTGTACAAGGCGTAAGCAGAGAAAAAGATGCCTACAACATAGGAACTCAACGTTTGAACATAACTAACCCAAAGATTGTTGGCCATGAATGGTGGCCCACGGTGCGAGATGGCCTCGTAATAATTGTGAAGCGGCTCTTTCTCCATATGCGGCATACTTTGGTCCATCCAATAGGGGTACGCTTTGAAAGCTTCTTGAAATTTAGCCATCAATGCAAAGTACAACACTAAGTCTGTTATCCCTTGCCTAGGTAAATTCATTTCGTATATACTGTCTTCATTACATGAATAAAAATCAAATCTTTTATGGTAATACTTACAGTTATATGGAAGAACTTTTATTTTTATGGCCGGTGAGCTGCGGAATAAGTGCACCCCATCCTGCAATGTGCTATCGATGACGAAACAATATATGTTGCATTTCAAAGTACATATCACGTAAATGACGTAAAGATGGCAAATAAAATATTCAATAAAAGGAAACTCTTCTCCTTTATATAATAAGATTTCAGCAAGTACTGTATACTCATCCAATGGATGTAACACTTCGCCTGCGTATCTCAAATCATCCAGGTGGAAGATCCTAAATGCATATATTCTTTACCGTTTTTCGTATTTTTTCCTAACTTGTTGGTTCTCATATGTTTTACTTACGTATCATTGACCATAGCAAAATGGTGCCCGTGCTTCGCATGATCCAGTTCTGGTTTGTAAGACAGTGAGACAGCGTAAAATGGTTCAGACGGTAGTGCCTGTTGAAAAAAGTTATTTATTGTTGTGGAAAATTGGGAAAAGCATAAAAATATCCTGCATAAAATACGTCATTTTAATAGTAGTGACTTACTCTGGCCTCGTAAATAACAACTTCATCGTTTCCGTCGGGGCGGTCTACTTCTGGTGTCTCCAGGGTGCGAGTCAGCTTTTGTACGTGACCTGAAAAGGACGCATACCATAGTTTCCTATTTCATTTTGTGTCGCATCTATGATGTACAACAATTGAAGAATACGCCTGTAGTGGAGTTATCTGTGTCTATTGCACTCTCTAAGCATAAACCTAAGCTAAACCTAAGCTTAACCTAAGCTTGTTTTCTAAACACAAATAATAGACGGCATCACATCGCTCAACTTATTCTTGAATACCAAGTTCGCGGATCTCGTACTGTGCTTGGACACTTGAACGTGAGTATATTTGTTATTCATACTGTCTGTATAGTACATCTGCTCAATGTAACTGTTTCAGGACCTACCATTACTAGTATCGACGAAGAAACATTTTCCGTTTGGTGCTTGCAACAGTTGGTCCATATTCCGCATGAAAACAATCGTCTCGACCATTTCATGGAACGTTATTCTCAAAAATCTGTTTTATTTGTGGAGGGGGGGGGGGAGAAGCCTCACCGAACCAAACTTTTCATAATTTTGCTATTTTCATAATTTTCATATATTTCCTTATTTAATTAGATTCACTGAATCTCACGTTTAGATGAAGTCTCAACGAAATTGGCCAATCAGAGTCAGAACCGTCTTTGGGCCGCCAATTCATAATAGCTTTTGTACGTACACACATGGGCTCATGCTCTAGGAATGTTAAATTAAAACCACCTTGTGGGACCAAGAGTCACGTATTCATTCATGCATTTCGTCACATCCGCATTTTCTTTCCTAAAAATGATCGAAAGAACTTGTATCCCTATCTTGGTGATCTCCTAAACTGTGTGATTTCTTTCACCGAGTTTATTGGCCAATAACGCAATTGCCACCCCTAATATGGCACTTTGGCCACTTGGCCGTATGAGCGTGAATTGCTATAGAAAAGTAGAGCGGCACCAGGTCAGGTACGCACCAGCCTGGCACCTGCATGGCACGAGTCGAGGGTGCAGATCTAGCGGCGCACTCCACCCTAAACTGGTGCGGCCCTGGAGCCAAGTTTCACGTTTGGAACGCGGTCTTAGTTTTTGTATTCTAATATCTTCAAACAATCAACTCATTCATGTGTACACTATATTGCTCACTTGGTACCCTACCTTTTTAACAGATAAAATTTCTTTACAGAAGTCAGTCTACGTTGTTGGGGCTTTACGGTCTCTTCGTCTGAAACCTCTTCTTCTCCTTTTACTTCTGAAAGAAAATCCAAGTATGTTTATTTTTCGATATAGTGCATGTAGTCTCCTAGTATGCAAAATAAGCAACAGCAACAAAAAGGAATGTGTTTTGAAGTGAAATACCGGCCGGTTTTTGAAATACATTGCATGGTTTTTATGCTAAGTGGTGTCGAACTGGGGTCGAATTTTTATTCTAAATTATGCTCATTTGTATAAGCTGCATAAGAATACTGGAGTACTCGATGTGTTTCAAAAACCGGCCTGTATTTCGCTTTGAAGGGAAGCAATATTTTAAACAGCTCCCACTTTCTTGGAACTCTCTGATAATCGCGAACTTCTTTCCGTATTTCGTCGCATTCGAATTTAAAAAGCCCATCGTAAGCGGCTCTTTCTTGTCGTACTAAAGTATGTTTAGTAGAGTAAAGTATGTACTAAAGAATGTTTGAGGAATTGTGGGACTACCTCATTTAGCACCATAATATTATTTCTTTCCAATGAAGTCCAATGTACTGCGTACTGGTGCACCAGTTTCTAATGATCATTTCAATAAAAATCCAAAAGAACATATATCTTCACGTTAACAAATTTACCTTTACGTTATCGATGTACCAGATCTTTACGGGAGCACCGTTGTCATCAATGAGGTTGACTTGCAGAGCGGCTTTATCATCCTCACGTAGCATGTAGAAAATAGAAGTAGTTCCGTGGAGCCGGAAGGCTTGTAGACGAGAGTGGACAACTGAAAACAACCTTCTGTGCGTTATGGCCGAGTGGTCTAAGGCGCAGTTGCAGGAGATTTGTCGAACGGTATAAGGTTCGGTCAAAACCTTTCACAGTGTGTGGACGACCCGCGCAAAAACTTTGCCTGTGCAGGGTGCTGATACTATCAGATTGAGGCGTCTAAGGTCCGATTTCCATTACAGCCGTAAATCGTAAGTAAGCGAAAGTTTAAAAATGCCCAGAAGTCGGAAAAGGGCTGGAAGACCCCCTTGCAATTTTTCTCACAGAAAACCCGAAAAATTCATTTTGAGCAGTTTTTTTTCTCTCTGCGCACTTTTTACTAGTATTTTTTGCTTAGGTGCTCTTCACCAATACGATTTGAACTTTTTTTACGGAACAAACTTCCAGGCGGTCGGTTATTTTGCCAGAAAATGGCAGTTGATCTTTGGTAAACTAAGAGTCGATAGTCGATAGGCAGTTTCACTAAACGAACCGTGTTGGAAAATGAACAACTTGCTCGGGAGTTGGCTGCTCATCCAACCGGATGCAATAGCGATACAACGGATATAGTTTTTATCGCCATCATACATATCAGTCTCCTCACAATCGATAGGAGTATTCCGCGAATAGGGAATAGGACGGACAACATATGGACATCGGGCGAGTCAGTTCGTAGGCACCGAACTTATGTTAAATTAGAAAGGTACTGTTACTCATCGGGAGGCCACTGTGGCCATTATTTAGAGCCAAATTAAGAAATAGTGCTTACGAAGCGGGCTAGCGTACATTATGTTAACACGTAGTAAACATTTTGTCGAGAGATACATAACATGTTAAAATAACGCACTTTCCTTCGGCAACATCGAACACACTGTTCACTTTTTGTGGTAGTTCCGCATAGACCAGGTGCACTCCGTGCGCAGTTCCTTTTGTGTGATTTCGCACGATGCGCACTTTCGAATATCTGAGTTGATAATTATAAGCATATAAATTTAACCAACAATACCGGCATGCACAATCTTGTGAAAGATCACAAAAATAAGCAAGTTTGTTGTACAGCTTAGTATAGTATTATGTTTTACGGAAACAGATAGAAGCATGTGTTTTTGAACAGGTTTAAAGTCAGAACAAAAAGTACAGTACTTTCGTTGAGTGCAGTAATTAATATTATATTGTGCTTGTGCTGAAAGGGACGTCGTGAAAAGTAAAAACTCTGTCTTTGTTCTGAGCAGCCTCCTTTTTACGGGTGCCACACTGCTCACACATTGAAACATCATAATAACTGGCAAGCAATCGATCAATAAATACACGGGTAAGCAATCAACGAGTTTATCCAAGACATGGTCAAAGTGGTTAGAGTGTGTCGGGTCCTTTTTGGAATCGGAACCCCTCGGAACGGTTTATCAACGAGGTAAGATCCGTCGGTCATACATCAACTTGTATGTGAGTGCCATTGATATCAGGAGGGATAATCTAAATATTGTCATACAGTGGAGATAAGTTGCGTCACACATGGCAAGTTTAAAACAATACTTCAAGGACTGATACCGAGAACTTCGTAGGATTAAAACCTGAGTACAAGCTTAAAGTTACCTGATATGCGGGTAGCTTTGGAATACACAGCAGACCCGGAGTAGTAGCATTCTCTTCGAATGGATCCAAAAGGGTTACGGCAAGTTAGTAGAACATCAAAAAGGGTAAGTGAACTGGTGGATACGGGAAGTGAGCTGCATAAAAAAAGAGAATAAGTACGTGATAATCACTATTTTATGTCACGTGACTTGATTGCAATTGTCCTCGATTCCAGCTAATTGCCGGCAATTGTTATCTGTGACTACGGTAGCTCATCTCGTTTATAAAGTTCGTAATGAAGGCATTATGCCAAATTTAAGAACACTCCGGGCGAAAACAAATTTGTTCTATTAGTTGTTAAGATAGAACCTTACTCTTGTTATCAAAAGCTGATTGCTTGTATTGCTGGATCAGATTCGTAGTACTGTTTTCACTTTTCGTATCTAAGATAAACGGTGAATTCCTGTAATGCTATGTAACATAATAAATGATAACCTTTACCCTTCTTTTGTGGGTTCAATCAACTTATGTGATCACTAGTTGTCCCAATTTGGTTCCGCCTGATAATGCTTGGTTCATTTTACTGCTTGCGGGAGTACGTTGGCCGTGGCCGTGGTAGGCATGGTGACTTCATTTTCTACAACCTCGTCCATGTTTGACTAACATGTTTTTGTAGTGGGTTCAAATACTCGTTGGTGGGTGCCAAGTTATCAGTGGGAGGCGTTAGAGCTTTCTGATTGCGGTGGAACTAGAACCTGGTGATTGTTGGCCCTGAATACCCGGGGGTGCAGTAATTACTTGGTTACTTAAAAGACAACACACACTTTTTTTAACATAACAAGTGTTTAGTACTTTATTGGGCACAGTAAACTTGCCTGCAATATAACAGATCATGCATGTGAATGGGACCTTATGTATAGCACAATCCAGCTCTGAAATCATAGTTTGTTCTTCATTAGAAGAACACTCGAGATTTGCCTGAGCGCATTAATTTCCAAGTTCTATGTTTGGTTGCACAATGACCATTTGGATACTAATTTCTCCGTGACTGCCGATTCTCGTGTTTATTCGATTTCTTCCCTGTTTGTCTCCTAAGTAGCTTGATCGCCGATTTTCATTGGTTTCTTTGATAATGTTAGCTATAATCTTTCCCACCATTTGAGCATAGATTCTGAACTAAGCGGTAAACGGGCAACAAAAAAGGTGGGTCCAAACTCAATCTGATACTTTTTTGAATATGTTTAAAAAACTGTTTTGTTACAGATTGAGAAGAACTCATATAATTAACAAACGATAAGGAATTATACCTTCTGCACAATAATATGACACAAGAACACTGAATTAATTCAACAATCAAATTCTTGTTTTCATTGTTAATGCATAATTTAAACAAGGGATAACAAAGGTAAGTGTATTCAGTGGCTTTGTTTACTGTCAGTGGTCTTCCTCTTGGTGCTTTCGACTTTCTTCACGGTCGGAAACTGGTATGTGGCCACCATATCAGTGCAAACTTACTATGTGTATATGTGTGACCCCAGTTTACTTGAGCTCTTAGATTTCCTTGCGGACTCTATAGTGGACTCTAACTTGAAATTGGTGTAACTGTGTCACTTTCAA
This sequence comes from Pelodera strongyloides, assembly GCA_036852015.1. Lineage (NCBI taxonomy): Eukaryota > Metazoa > Nematoda > Chromadorea > Rhabditida > Rhabditidae > Pelodera > Pelodera strongyloides. Next base: position 405,113 of record JAANDG010000019.1, read on the forward strand.
CATAGGCTTTTTCTATTACTCCCTACTACAGTTTCACACGGTTACTACGATACAATTCACTCTTTTTATCGTAGTTCATGTATTCGTGTTTCCCATTCATTCTGTAAATCGTAGGTTCATCCTGAAATGTCAAGCTGAATTAATCTCTCTTTATCACTTTCGTTTCCGAGAGACCCTTCTAGTCCGCCACGAGGTCGAAGAGATCAAGCTTGTCGATCAGGCTGTAATAGTTTTGCATTCCTTCACCTTAATTTGGTCACATTATGGTATTTCTTAAACGATTGCTTGTTTTTGACCAGGGTATTTTTTGTCCATACGGACGGTGCACCATTGTTCTGAGCAGCCTCCTTTTTACGGGTGCCACACTGCTCACACATTGAAACATCATAATAACTGGCAAGCAATCGATCAATAAATACACGGGTAAGCAATCAACGAGTTTATCCAAGACATGGTCAAAGTGGTTAGAGTGTGTCGGGTCCTTTTTGGAATCGGAACCCCTCGGAACGGTTTATCAACGAGGTAAGATCCGTCGGTCATACATCAACTTGTATGTGAGTGCCATTGATATCAGGAGGGATAATCTAAATATTGTCATACAGTGGAGATAAGTTGCGTCACACATGGCAAGTTTAAAGCAATACTTCAAGGACTGATACCGAGAACTTCGTAGGATTAAAACCTGAGTACAAGCTTAAAGTTACCTGATATGCGGGTAGCTTTGGAATACACAGCAGACCCGGAGTAGTAGCATTCTCTTCGAATGGATCCAAAAGGGTTACGGCAAGTTAGTAGAACATCAAAAAGGGTAAGTGAACTGGTGGATACGGGAAGTGAGCTGCATAAAAAAAGAGAATAAGTACGTGATAATCACTATTTTATGTCACGTGACTTGATTGCAATTGTCCTCGATTCCAGCTAATTGCCGGCAATTGTTATCTGTGACTACGGTAGCTCATCTCGTTTATAAAGTTCGTAATGAAGGCATTATGCCAAATTTAAGAACAGTCTTACCTGCCTAATGACATCACTTGAAATGCTTTGGGTTTTCCTGAATCTGGCGGGAGTTGCACTTGGTACTCCTTCGATGATGCAACTTCCACCGGTAGCTTAGCTTCCACCCGCATGTCGTCGCTTGTGTCATTTGTGGGATCGTACAGTTTATAACCACCTGTATAAAGTTTTCTCAACTGAATTACATCAACTGGCAGCGTTACTGTAAGCATCCGAATTTGTAGAAGAAGTGGGTATAGACCATTTGTAGAAGAAGTGGGTTCCATGATTGCCCGGTTATTCCAGGGTATTCCCAAATGTTGACCCAATAAGCCGGTTTTTTTTATTGCAACGAGTGATCATGCATTGTGAGACATAAGACACTTTTCTTTTGAGGAAAAACATGTATGAAGAACCCAAATATGTTCTTGGCATTGATTCTTGCAGCTAATATTATGCATTGAATGGTCTCTAATGATCACTAATCCAATAATTGGTAATTAGAAATTCAATGGCAGACACAAAAGTGAGCACCACAACTCCGCATATTAGTCCCCGTAAGAAGGACGTCATCTGGAACAAAAGGTCAGGTAAATATAGTGAGAACAATAATTTTTTAGCATAGGCAGACCAGCTCTCCTAGAATCTAGAATTATAAATCATTGGCGATCTCTCCTGGCCCTAGCCCGAAGACGTCGAGCAATTTGTCATCTGGAACTCGTCGCATGTGCTCATGAAGAAAGTTCAATATACAGAGTACACGTACACTTTCCTATAGCAAAATGTGGCGCCCAACATAGGCGGTAGCCGCGTCCGCAGGAAAAGATCTAATTTGCGTTGAAAAGCTTGAGACACAGAGTAGTAGGCCTCTTTTTTGCTTCTCCGCCTTTACTATGTCAAAAAGCCATATGTTACCCGCGGACGCGGCTACTCCTTAGCGCGCAGCGCGGCCGAGAATATAGCATAAAACTACACAAAACCTATCCCTGAAAAGCAACTGTCTACTAGTTTATGACTTGTATTGCTGTTTCGATACATTTTTTGATCTACAAACATACTACTTATGTCCTATGCAAATTTCTATATCCTATGTAAATTTCCATACGGAAAATTTTTTCACTACGTTACACTCCGCGAGAAAATACGTTTCTCCTCAAAAAAACCAAACGATGAAATGTGAACAAACAGTCAAGCGAGTGAGTGTGTGGCCGAGGGTTTATCTATTTCAATGCTGTGGCAGTCTACCTTTGAGGCACCACGCCAGGAAGCTACTTATCGTTAAAGGGAGAGGCCCACGAGAAAAAACCGTAAAAACGAGTTTTGACGTCGCTGACTAAGGTACTTGGCCGAACTGTTTGACGGGGAATAACTCTGTGAGTTCTAGGCTTCAAGCAATGCGGGTTTCACGGTCATATTTCTGAAGCGTCGGACATTTTATACAAGTAAACTGAGGAAAACTTTTATCTCGTGGGCCTCTCCCTTTAATAGAACAAGGTGTATGTGATTTTCCTTCCAAGTATAGAAAGTTTTCAGCGCAGGTTCGGCAAATTCGAGCAACAACCAATATTTATTTGAATCACTGTGTCGTAACTGAGAAATCAAAAGTGTGATTCAACAGTTAAGAATGGTTCGGATTTCTTCGACTTTGGCGATTTCGTTTCCGTAGGATCCAACCTGAAAATAAGTAGTCTAATCAACAACATCAAGCTCCAAACGGTTGTGTAACTATCACCGTGAAATACCGCGTGGGTGTGAGAACGTCAGGTGGCGCACCCGTGGCGCAAAGATCCGTACAATATGATAGCCGTACTCTCACGCTTCTGCTAGTAACTCCTCCCCCTCTACCTTATCTCTGCCGTCTGCGCCCTCCTCCTCTGCAAGGGTGATGTGGTTGATGATGGAGCCAGTGACTGTGCTCTGCTCCTCCACTCTCTCACTCTCTCCGCTGCCTCAACCATGGTCAGCGATTTGCCCATAGCCTGAAAGTTCACCGAATACTAGGAATTTATATTTTCTTTCTAATTTACATTCGCTGCAGAAAGCATCCGCTACCCGGCTTCAAGTGTTCGGCTAATACAAATCGACTGAAAAAACCCCATCACTCGTTCCTATATTGCTAGTCCAATTTAGGAAGTCCTATGTAAAAAAATCGATGTTTTCTTTCATATTGTTGCATTAGAGGATTAAAGACGTGGAATTTTGATGGTGCGCGGCTAAAAGCGGATGTGCGTCTACTTCCGCCATGCAGCTCATCCAGCCTTCACTAGAGTCTCGCCAATCTCGATAAATCACTGAGCGCTCTTTGGCCGAAACATGGCAAAGCTGTGGCTGAGACCGCACGCCTCCTTTTATATGCCAGTTTCGTGTCAGTTTGTTACCGAACACCACCCGTTTCATGTTTCATCCCTCGAGCAAAAAGCTTACCATGCTAAATATCCCACACCATCCGCTGGGATCCAATTTCTGCAGAGGTTTTCTCAAATGATGACAGTAGATGTACTCGCAACCGAGGACGATTATGGAGATTATCTGAAAGTTTTTGGACAGTTACTCTAGACATTCCCTAACCAGTAGATAGTGCTGGAAAATGGAAAAATGGCTCACCGAAACTACAAACTTCCAACAAAACACACTTTCTGGAGAACTAATTCTTCTCTATCTACTCACGAATACAAAGAGACCGTTACAAAATCGACTGTTCCCTGCAATGTACTTATATTACCAAGGTGAAGTACTAAGTTTAATAAGCCATACTAATTATAAGTAACGGGCTTACAATTCCTCCAGCCAGCATGAGAAACGCGCTCATAAAGTTCTCGACACCGAGTGGAGCGCTCTGCGTTTGAGTGTGGCCATCCCTAGAGCACGCACCGGTAAGCCAGAAGTTTTGTAGACGCTCCAAATCGCCTAAAAGAAATACGTTTCAGGATATCAGAGACAGAACCATACTCATCTTGAAAAACAACTATGGTTAAAGCGAAATGTTAGCCCCTTTGTAAAATTTGCATATGATAAGCAAATCCTATGTATCCTATGCTAATTTTGTACGATCGTCCACGGCAATCGTACAAAATTAGCACAGGATACATAGGATTTGCTTATCATATGCAAATTTTCCAAAGGGGCTAGCATTTCGCTTTAAAGGTGGGTACATACATATAGAGCAATCAATTTCACAGGAAAGTCTAAAGCTAGCTTTTTTATTATCAAACGGCAACAAGAGGATGTCTGATTTAATGATGCCAGTCCAGTCCAAGGCCATATATCCTACCATTCTGCTGATACTGTAACATCCACTGATTAACCATTTGAGTGTATGGGGAATTCTTCGGGAATCCGATACCGTATCCAGTCATGCTCGACCACTTTCCGACCTAGATAGGTAAAGATGTATCAATTATCAACTTCATAGTTTTCGAAAAATTATTCTGCTAGAGCTGCGTCAATCGTTTTACATCAGCGAAAGAGAGAGAGAGAAGAAGAGCGAGACACAGAGAGAGAGAGATAGAGGGAAGTGCAGCTGCCATGCAACTTTTCGTAAAGATGTTGATTCAGAATTTTCCTCATACCATCATCAGCTCGCAATTTGCATCCTTCCCCGCCCAGTAGTCCAATACAACAGCGTCATAGACGAAGGCATCGAGCTCTCTGAAAATCGGACGGATGGTTTACGTTGTAATTATCCTATTATACACATGGCCGAAAGAAGGCTGAAAAATGTTGAATGTATGTATACCAGACGGCTATCGACGCCTGAGGCGACTTTCAAATGCTACGTAGGCGATACTTCGAATTGGGCATATTTATATGAAACGTCTGAAGCGTGTATTCCAAAGGTTTATGTGATAAGATTCAATTCCTCTTATTTTGGAGAGTTGTAAAAAGTAGACCTAAAAACAAACAAAATCACACGGCTTCAAATCCTACTCCTTTATATGATAAGATGTTTCTTATTGTTAGGAAGTAAGCTGTACTTCATTCTAACTCACTCTTTTCTTACTGCGTCGACACCCGACGAAACATTAGCACGGAAGAATTTGTTCTTCTCTACGTATGCGTTCATTTTGTGCCAGTTCCTGAAAATATTGGGTGTATTTGCCTTGAAACAGCCCGAAATATTCCATCCGAGCACTCCTTTGAAACTATGAGAACGTCAATATTTTTTAATATTTTTTGGGGAGACTAGCCAAAATAATTTTTGCCGAAATCACCAAGATACACTTGAAAAATCTCTTTCTCATAGGAAAAGAACATACCTCTTCATAGTTTCGTGTGTGTTTCCGCCGTCAACCGTTCCGAAACGAAATGGTGGTTTTTGATCCTCTGGATAGGTCATCTGCAATTATCTACAGTAAAGTTGAGCAGAATAAGCAATAAACATGGGCTGTGCACACTAAAGTACATCCCGCGACCGCCTATGTTTACGTATAATGGTAAAGAATGCCTTTCGAAAGCGTCTTGCTCCTCTTTGCTTACCACATGGATACATTCTACTCCAAGGATATATTTTGTGGTTTATTTTTTTTATGACTGACACTGACGCATGTATGGCGTATATATAAATGTGATTTTTGTTCGAAAACTTTACACAATCGCATTCTTTACCATTGGATCATGGATTCCTGACAGGTCGTAGTATTGTACTCGGGTTATCATGAACGCGGCAAGATTTGCCGTATAGACAGCCAAGAAAGTTAGTCCAAAGGCTGCCCAAACCAAGGCCATAAACCTGGACACAGTTGAACGGGGGACATCTAAAATGGGTAGAGAGAAATATGAAGGAAGAGGGAGGCATTCATGGTGATATATTCAAACATGCAAAAGGTAGGAGCGTATGTACCTATTATGCACCATAGCTGTTAAAGCGAAATACCGGCCGGTTTTTTGAAACGCATCGTGAACAACTGAATTCTAACGTATTTTTGCTAACTTGCTCGAATTTAGCTCGACTTTTTGGTCTAATTTATGGTCATTTGCACAAACTGAATAAGAATGCTGGTCTACTCTATGTGTTTCAAACACCGGCCGGTATTTTGCTTCAAGCATGACAATGAATCGTCCCACTAGAACAATAATATGTACATTCCGAGGTCAACCTCGTGATCTATTGGAAATATTGAAACACAGTCGTCTTATGCCACTTCGTTGCCTCAGGAACTCGCAGTTAATATTTAACAAGTAAAATACTACCTGTGGATACACTTGCGCTGAACAAAGTCGCCCACACGAGCCAGTATGAACGACATAGCGAGAATTTGTGGTCTAAAATAGGGCAGTTGACACAACTTCGGTTTTTCCTGCAGTTATATTATGACAAAAAAATATTATTATAAAATTGTGTCCAGTAAAAACATGTTCAATTACAAAACGACATCACAAAACTTTTTTGGATTTATCGTTTCATTTTGGAAACATACACCATCAAAAACGATGTATCAATGTACGACTACAAAAAACCTAGAGAATAGATCTTAAAAGCATGTACGTACCTGGAGGAGGGTACCGTTGCATATTAAACGAGTAGGGCGAAACCCATTCGAAGATGAAAATCGATAATGCAGCACCCTGGATCGACACCAATAGGATGATCACCCAGGTGGAGTATTCAAAGGGCTCTGGAAGAGTCATTAGATTCATGATTAATTTACAATTCTAAAGTAATTCCTCGACAAGATGCAATGCTGGGATCCAATCAACTCTTGTTCAAGCTGATGACGATGGATCTCTAAGTTATCCATGGTAAGGTAAAGGTGCCAGATCAAGAGTTAGCACGCTACTACTGTAGTATAAATCAACCATCGTACATAAGAAGCAGTTTACTGTATATTAATAACTTAAGTACAGTAGCCACACCACTAAACTCACCCAGGAACGCAGTCGGACTGAGCACTCCACTTCGTATCTTCACAATGATGGCAATACCGGTCTCCAGAAAAGGAACAGAAAAATCGATATCTCGGGCGCGTTCCGAATTCAACTAAATGCTTTAACAAATCGAAGGTAAGGAAGTGGGAACTTCGACGAATACGAGTAAACAAGTATAAGTAAACATAGAAGCAGCCTCCTATCCGGAATAAGTTATACGACGCTACATCTCCATGTGTTCTTGAAAAACATTATTTGTCTCTATCTCTCTGTCTCTATCTATCTCTCTCTCTCTCTCTCTAAAATTCATTAACAAGCATTATGGTAAGTATTCCAAACTCCCAACGTGAAACAAAATCAACCTGCCTTGAGTGATGTGACACACATGTCAGCCTTGTTACTGATCAGATCAGCTATCAGCCCGTTCCATCCACTATCCTCAAAGTGTTGATTTATATGCATACAATTTATAAAATAAACTCAAATCATATATTAGCGGCTCTCGAAATCATTACATATGTTAGCCAAAGATGTCCTGTATTCCGGGTAATTAAAAAAAATCAATAAATACATGTGTAACATGTGGCATATACAGTTGAACTTCATAGTTTACTTGGACCTCGCATGAACGAGAAATTCTATAAAAAAATTAACATACCGACTTGAGACCCCATTTCTCGTCTCGAACCTTGTACAAAGAATAGGTGAATCCGATATCATTGGCCAGTTTATTCAGCAAGTCGACACAGTATCCAGAACAACATTTGTTCACCGTACGATTTCTAAAATAAAAGGAAAAGTTGCAGGACGTTCATTGAACATTCAGGTAATGAACGCCCTTCCGTCTTGCACGCTCTCTAGTTTCTAGTGGAGCATAAATTGTAACCGCATTGGGTTTTTCAATGCCATATTATTGATTTATTGATCGATGACGCTATACTCTCATAATCTCTCTAACCTCTTATTCCCCTCCTTGTCAACCACCTCCTCTTCTCCCCAGTCACATATCGATCCCTGATTGCCAGGGCAGAGTTCAGTGTCTGGGTCGACGTCAGACACTGTGATGAACGGAGGTTCGTGCAGGGTGACAACCTGGGATATAGGAACTGGACATGGATTTTCAAACTTATAAATACATATTATTGCTTGAGACGAAAATATGGACAGATTCGACGTGGGTCAAAGAGACACATCACAGTAAATGTAAAACAAAACAGAACCTGAGAAAGTGAAGGTGCCGAGGGAGAGAGATTGGGAGACTACCAGAAAGAGAGAGGCTGGGAAAGGATAAGAGAAAGAAAGACGATATGCGAAAGCAGAAGAGATACGAAATACCTTGACGTGAAATTTGTCCGTCGTTCCCTGTGGAGGATTTGCCTTCCCGCCCGGCCACTGCACGTCCTGCATCCGAAGTTCACCATTCGAAAATTCACCGACCTTAATGAATTCTTTCGAATCTTGTAACCTGTAGTACTTCATTCAGGGGAGTTAGTGATTTGTTGGTTTTGAAGTTGGGGACAAAATTGGCGGCGATGCATCTTCCGCACTCCCTGCACCTGTCCCAAGTGCCAATTGGAATTACAATCTTTTCGTCTTTTCGCGATCCAGGTGCGCGCACATTTTGTGGTGCACAATATTTCAGAATTTTTGCGCGGCGACTGCGAAGGTTACACCAGTGTAGTTTATAACATATTCCACTTGCTTACCTTCTCCCAAAAGTACAATCGGCGATCGGCCGTCTTCTGTCGTAAATTCGACACGGTCAGCAGTGGATTGTTCAACTTTCCGTACTTGTCAAAGTTGAAAAAAAAGGCCGAATGACCATCCTTCGGTGGGTACGGATTCCCCTTGACGAACGAGGATTTCATTAGGCTGAAAAGGCTACAAATATAAGTATCTACCAAAAAGAGGATGTCATAATGCTTGACACGAATAATTTGTCTGACTCTCCATCAAGGTTATTTAATTATACGTACATACATAGCAGACACTTGGAGCTTGCTAGTGCGTGATTGTCAGTACTGAGTACTGAATAAACTTTGCCGATTCAAGAACATATTGCAGTTTTCCACAAAAGAAGCTCGCAATTGGCGCTCCTCTGGCGCGCTTATAAGCCAGCTAAACGCATCCGGCAACATCACGTACATACGCTCTTCTTTGGCTTAGTCGCAGAATAGTACCAAATGATAAACCATACTCATATAGAATGGTGCCGTTCTTCCACTTGGCTGGTCCTTCTGAAGATTTACAATGAGCATCTGACTGGAGGGGAATCGAGGAAGAAGAGTTCATTCCCATCAGAGACTGGGCGAATAACTGAACTGATCGTAAGTGTTTCGTGAGTTTGACTCTTTCTCTCTTTAACTTCTCTCTACTCTCCAACCTCCCTTACTCGCTCTTCCTGCTCACTAACGCTCTCTCTCACTTCATTCTCCCTCCACTCTCCATTGTCTCCATTGAATCAGATGAAGTCGTCAATAATAGGGGTTACCTGAAGTGGGTCTGACCCTTTAATATATAATTACCCTGGGTGCAATTCCAATATTAATCGCGATCACATCATCAGGATTCGCAATCAGATCTGCCTTTGTGTGATAGTTGATACTCAACATTCCCGGCTGCACGGGCGGATTGAAGGTGTCGAACATGCCTGTCAGAAAATAATCATGTTATAGGTTCAGTGAACATTTACAACGTTCACGGTTCACCTAGTGCATATAAAGCTTCGGAATGCTTACAGTTAGGTTGAAGCCAAGATGCGGCTATATGAAAGATATGTATAAAGATGTATGACTAAAGATTGAAGTTTATATCCAATAGATTTAGTCTGTAACAATAAAACAAGCTGGTTCTCTACCACCTTTCACCGACTGGGTTCCAATCCAGAGATATTTTTCCGACAGAAGACCGAGCAGCTCTGCTTTCTGAAGTGAATTTATTACGAAGAGAAAGCGGCAACCATAGAAGATCCAGAAACGAATTCTGTACAATGCAACGCTGAGGTTACCCCCCCCATGTCAATCGTTATGAAGCTCTACTAAAGTTATAGTAATCTACCAAGCCAAGAATTTCTCCTACTGCAACCAAATATCTACCGTAAGCCGAACCAATAACTGAGTTCATTTCCCACCTCGAATATCACTTTTGCATGACTTCCAGTACTGTATAAGAGGATGATCTTGGCCTGACTCTTCTTCAGTTCCTGCATACTCGACTCGACAAGGGACACGTTGGAAGTGTCGATGATTGAGGTGAAGATTATCTCTAGCCTGAGTGGAGTACCGTACTTTGTAGTCTACAGTTTATATTATCCAATATGTTTGGGTGTTTGTAGTTTGTGACTATAGTTAATACTCTTCTGTACCTCTATAAGTCTGTAATGTGTGAACTATGTGTATTTTATGATATATAAAGTGACAGACTATAGTATTTTGTAGTATATAGTCTATAGTTTTAAAAGCTTGGAGATAGGATGGACTTTTCTTTTTTTCCCAACCCCGAAGTCACCTTTGCTTGGGTTACGGTAGTTTAGTTCCAAGTCTCACTAGTTCCAAGCACCACCTACTTGAGTCCGCTCTGTTTCGTGTTCTCCGTTCTGATCTCCGAGTACACTGATTCCATGAACTCTTCACTGCCCGCCATCTCACTAGATACAACTCCAAACTTACTCCAATTGTAGCGATTCAGAAGGGCAACCATTGCCTGCAAAGATAAACCCTTACGTAAATTCATCTTGAAGTTGAACTAGCCCCTATATACCTATAGTATTGTATAACGCTCTTTGCAGAATTCGACGCTTTCAGAGAACACAAATCAGATAATCTAACAAATAAAATTGCTCACTTGAATTTGATGTTCGATTGGTGGAGCCAGTTGGAGAATCTGATACGACGTCAAGTCCTGAAATACGTAAAACCGAGTAACTTCGGCGTAAGACTACGTAAGCGTAGAACAACTTTGTTTGGTCTTCCGAAGCATCAATAGAAGTACATTATATTTTGCGGTTGCGAAGAGCTGGCACGAATTTCCAAATATTGTCGTGCTAAGATGGATCAGATGTGACGATGGCGCGCCAAGGCAAGAGAGATAGAGAAAGAGAGAGAGAGAGAGGAATGATTGAGCAATCTCAAAGATCCCTTACCTTCCCGAATGTAAACCCTGAATTATCCGCATTGAATGTGATAATTGGTATTCCGGTGTGCGATGCCATCGTCAGAAAATATTGAGTGGCGGCAGTTGTCCTATCGTACTCCTCCGTGGCCGTGATGAAGATTATCACGGCGACCTGGCAAAACAATCATTAACGAATGTACGGTATAACTTACAATTAGCATTGTCATACGGTGACCCCGGTTAGGCGAACAGCGAGATGTGGCGCACTTATGGTCCACCTGCCGCTCTTTGGGCACCGTACGGAGGTATGCGGCCGGTTATTGGCGGACCACTTTTTATATTGCTTGTGGCTTCTGGCTAAGATCAATGTATGTGTAGTATAGGAAAATTTGGTCTTAGCAAAACGAAGCTAAACAACCAACCCTCTCCTTGAGGAACACATCGCACAGACAATGAAGCACATCAGACACATAGAACATTCCCCTGGGAACTGTACAGTCCACAGGAGCGAACGAGTATTTACTCGCCACCTTTCGTAATGATCTAGAAAAAATTTTTAATAGCTAATTAGCCGGCGTTAATTACGGTGCGAAAGCTCCCCGCATTACATGGTAAGGTATCTTATTGTATAAAGTTGGGAGCTTTGTTTGTTTGTTTGTTTGTTTGATTGTGTGTTTGGATGATATGCGTTACGCTCAGGAAGTAGGATTGGTTCAGTAGTTCATGTTCCCATGCACTGAGCCATCTCACATCCCGAGCGCCCATCTCACGAAAGTCCAAAAAAGGCTGCATATACGGAAAGTGTGTGGTATATCGTTCGGGCGCGTCCGCGGCGCTCAAAGTACTTCGATTAAAATACAAAGAGCATGCAAATCTAGAGCAACAAAAGAAGCAATAAAGCGAGGATTTTAGCATATGCTAATTTTTTGAATCACTTTTGAATCCACGTTTCACGTATGTATGAAATAAAAATGTACTAGAAGGTCGCCTCAGGCGGCGCAGCCGTCTGGTTCTTGTATAAGGTAAGGTATAGGTTGATAAGGTTGAGTTGAATCGTACATTAGACTTCTTCTATGAAATAAAGCAAGGAGGCCGACTGTGAGGACTCCGATTGACGCTACTGTTTATAAGCGAAATATAAATGTAAGTAGAGTAAATAAAGGTTTATTGATTAAGTCTTTTATTTAGTCTAAACCCTACGATAGTGCATTTGGATCGCTTATCTGCTGGATAACAGTTCGAAATGCCTTGTCATACGTTTTAGACCGAGTGTAGCCCTGCAAAACAATATCATTAATAAGCGTAACGTGATTTCTCACAGCGTAACGTGAATGCTCACAAACAGACAAACTTTGTTGATTTATGTAACAAGACTAGATAAACCTGCACTACTTGTTATCCGCAAAGTTGACTTACCTGATAGACTAGTCCAATCTTGACCACTTCTTTTTCTTTCTGCTCCGTTTCGACAAAGCAGAATATGGCAAAGATAAAGAGGTACAAACGGACCACCATTGCAAAGTTGCTTATCAATGTAAACCTTGAAACTTTACTTCAGGACATTCACCATAGGGACTTCATAATTATATCATCAATTTCTATATTATATATCCTGTTTCCATGCAAACTGTGGAGAGAGAAAATAGAGATATGGAGAGACAGAGGAAATAGAGTAGAGATGTGTTGTGTGTTTATCATTGTGTGTGGCCGTCCTCTGTCCTATGAAAGGCAATTTCCTCCGAAAACTTGAAGAGCGGACTCAAGAAAAAGAAAGGAGAAAATAAGGGAGAATCCAATCATCAGAGTGTTTGTGCCGGCCACTTTTCTACCCTTTTAGGTATTTCTGGAGAAGGGTTTCACTCCCTGGGGAACAGAGGAGGGAGAATATCAGGTAAGACCGGATATTAGGAAGGGAAGTTATGAAAATTAGAAATATACTATTTCTCTTGCTTCTTACACAAACAGAATATAATACAAAGGTTCAACCTGCTAATAAAAGTTGCATGTAATTGGAGAAAGGCACTCCAATCAAAATGAATATGAACGGAAGCAACAGCCATCTCTCTCGTTTTAACTTTTAACACAATTTTCTTACCAGCGAGCAACTTACTTTCCTTTTCTTTATAGACTACACACGTCCTTTCGTCGAAACACACTGGTCTTCTAGGGCTATTGTCAGTAACCTTTTCCATTGAAATCACTTTATTCACCAACAGTTTACATGTAAATTGTCCAAACAACTGAGTAAACAATCACTGTATAAATGAAGATGCTGTCCAGATTCCAGAATACTGACAAGTTGAATCCAGCATGCAAAACACAGAGGAAGGCGTAGATCATCAGAAAGCCGATCAAACCTCTCCGTGCACGGTCTTTAGGAGTGTCGATGCTGTAAAAAGGACTAGCTAATAAATATCCAGAAACGATACGCTCTCCACAGGTACCGTCAGTAGCTAACAAGTAGGTATATGTTCCTGGATAGCTCGTACGTGGCTTAATTATAACACCTGGCGACTAGCATGACGTGAGCACGCCTGCGGCTATATCTCCACTAATACAAGTTATGATGTACAAGCTCAATTTTGTGAAAACCTCCTTTTTGTAAAGGAAAAAACGCAGCACTCGCTAAACAGTCTAGTCTAAACTGTTTCTACGTCGCAATCGCTAGTTAAACGAATGATAAGTAGAGATCCCTCAGCCTAAGCCTAAGCAATCGCTAGTTAAACGAATGATAAGTAGAGATCCCTCAGCCTAAGCCTAAGCAATCGCTAGTTAAACGAATGATAAGTTTAGATCTCTCACCAACCTTCTGGTTAGATTCGGCAATATAGTAAGGTCGGTTTGCGTTGATCCATCTCGATGAGAAACGACGAGTTCATATTTCGGAGGAGGACTTTCGTCCTCTCGAGCAGTTACTCGCGGGGAACGGCTGTAATTAAGAAAATACAGACAATTACTGGATAATTCATCGGTATCATAACTACCGCACACTCAATACACTATGACTATACCTTCTTTACTCTTTTTTTTTTGGGATTCAGTATCAATGAACTGTTATGTACTTAACTATATGCCTATAGAGAACAGTATACATACGCGTGTAGTGCCATTAGAACTATTTTTTATTAACAACTGACGCCCATAACCTATACTGAAGTCACGCGCATACATAATTTAACAACTTACGCCTCGGTAGATCGCCCTGGTTGCCTTCTAGAACGAGGTATTGGTTGATTCGAATCAAAGCACACTCTCCTACCCGTTGCTGAAGTACCTCCTTCGCGAAGTATCGGAAGTCGTAGGTCATAGCCCATCCTCCGCTCGTTCATTGCAAAATTACTCATTGTCGAGTCCATAACCTCTATTTCTAAATAACAACTTCGTTTATTTTTCACTAATATACCGACGTCGAAACTCCACGACTCCACGCCCTATCACCAATCACAAAAACAAAACAGTGCACAAACAAAAAATACTAATAACTAATGAACAAAAATGAAAAGTAAAATAAAGACTGAACTTCCCCTTCGCACATCTGTCTTTCTTCCTCAATCAATTGAATGCATTCCCTTATCAGCATAACGCGCAACAGAATGAATCACTTTGTCACTTTTTAGAAGCCATATTCACCTGTCAATTCCCCGAGAGGGAACTGCTAACTTCTCCCCTGCGACCCCCACTTTAGCTATTCCAGTCCCTAGCGAATAGTTCCCTAAGGGGATCGTAGTGTTGAATATAGCTTCTGTATACACTTTGTTCAAGTTTACAGTTACTGGCTACTGCTGCACACATAACATAAGAACCTCGGCAACTGTGCCAATCATGATCGACACATACACCGCGAAGCTTCACTGCCGAGATTCCAATTTATGGCCTCTCACATCTTATCCACCGTGTGTATCACAACCGTGCACAACTGCAAACTTTTTCACCGCAAGTTTTCTGGTTTTTCGTTTTTAACTTTTTCTCTCGCCGTAGCATACGGACAGAGAGTATTAAAAAAGTTTATTAACATCTAACAGCTAAAAAAAATCAAAACAGTAATAAATTAAAGGGAGACATCGTTCGCTAGGTAAAACTGCCCAGAGCCTTGTGTGCTTATCCCTCTGTTCCCTACATTTCAATAACTCTCTGCATTATATTTACGTACTCCTTAGAACAAAGAGTTAGCTCATCAGCTCAAACAAGCACACTAACTAACACAAACGATATGAGTAAAACGATGAAAAAAAAAACGATAAAAATATGGGTTAATAAATTAAAAGGTGTAAAAAGTAAAAGATAGTTCTAAATAGAAGCATGTGGAAGTAAGCAAGTCACTGTGTCAGGGGTCCTCGCGCACTGTCTCACAGTCAAAATAGGTTTAAATCACAATAAAACAATGAACAAGAACCCCAGAGACAGTAACAATGCAAATAGTTCTGAACAAGGTAATACATCATCAAAATATTAATGTTATATATAGATTTCACACAATAGATCACAACCTTTGGATTCTTAACACAGAGCTAAATCTACAGCAGCTGCCTGTCAGCTCAAGAAATATAAATGAACACACGAAGATAAAAGGTGGCCGAATGGCGCAGATAGGGATACTGCAGTAGGGACACGGCATCACAGTTTCGGATCCGCCTACCTACAATCAGGGGCGGAAAGGTCACTCTTGGGGTACGGGATCATGAGCAGTTTTCATAAAACAGAGCGAGAAACTTGTCGGAAACGGAGCAGCTCATTGGATGTATATCACAAAATATTAGGTATTATCACGTATTGATTATTCAGAAGTAAAAGTAATCGATAAAAGGTTCTGATTCTCTGACACTGGGAAATCCTGCCAAACTCGAAACTTGCTCAGGTGAGTCCCAGTCGCAAAGAATCCCGACTAATGACCAGAAAATTGGTCAACAATTAATAAATTTAAAGTAGAATGACACGCGGTTTGTGAAATAATGACAGCCCTCAAATATACGCAGACGGTTTCATATATTAATAGGGAAAATGAGGCTATAAACTACACTCTTCAAACGCGCATGTCATACCACTTTAAAAAGAACCAGTTAGGTTCCAAAGAAAACACACACAAAATTACAGTATGCAATAACCTTGAAGCACTATTAATCGCATAAAATATTCTCCAAAACTTCACAATTAACGGTAAAAACCCATAAAGGAGTGCAAATAAATAAATAAATATATTGCGTGCAGAAAACTATTCAAAATGATAATATGCAAGGAGAGGATTATCAGAGCATAGTCATACTAGACACAAACAAACAGGTTAAAATACAATAAGGATTGGGAATCGGAGTTTGGTGTATGTGTAAGTAACTTGTATGGTTACCTCACCCTAACCCTAGTTAGGGTAAGGTAACCATACAAGTTACCTTACCCTAACCCGCTAACTAGCAAATACAAGAGAATGGTACATACGCTACCATCTACGTTATCTTACACTCCATAAACAAAGCATAACAATAATACGATTATGGTTCCCTTAAATCACTAACTGATTAAGTAAACAATCGCAACAACCGATATATCTTCCGGTTCGCACAACAAAAGCAATCAATTAATTAATATGTTCAAGCAGTTTGCATAGCAAACGATTTTCCTTTTAAACGTAGGTTAAAGGGGTCAATAATAAATAACTTCCCGTCTTTAAAGGGCGTAGGGTGGTATGTAACTTCTTGACCAAGCCTTTGCCTCTCCACATAACATATTGATTAGCAATTATCAATTATCAAACCACCACTATCACCATCCCTTTAAAAACCCATAACAATCCACTCATCTTTTGTTCTCCGCGTATCTGTGCTTATACTCGTAGTGCCACTTGTTAAAGTCAACGTTGAACACCACAACGGCACCTGAGTCCAGACCACCCACGATGAAGCGGTGATTGGCAGACACCGAGACACATCGAACCGGCGAATCCGTTTGCTAAACACAATTAAAAAAGGTTAGTAATGAGACTGTTTTGGTCTAAGAACTGAAAATGAACTTGATTTAATAAGAACAACACTTCGACGCTTCAAGACACCTACTCGTTACTAGATAACGACTTGACTCCCTTACTCTATCGGAATCGGTGACCTATTTTACGGTTCACATATGAATTCAGTTACTTTATAATGTGCGCCTTGGCCTTCGAAGACAGAAACCATTGCATAATTTGTTAGTCTTCGCCGACCCTGTTGAGGATCTACATATTCGATAACTAAAACAAGCATGGTACAAAAGGTACTCTACCTGGAAAGAGTAGAGATGTTGAAGGGGGAAGAGTCTGTAGATGTGAACCCTGCCCGAGTCCGATCCAGCCACCACGTACTCGCCATCCCGAGTCAGACATCCACACTCCAACGGTTCCTAGAATATACAACAGCTAATAAGAATAAGTAGCAAAGTGGAGAATGTTGCTATGTTCTATGTTGCACATGAAATATTCCCGTTGAAACATAATCATTTCTCTCTTTTTTAAATCATTCAAATCTCTAAAGATGTAGAATGGATGCGAGTTGTGAAAAGAAACAATGCAATACAGTAAAGGAGGAAAACCCTGGGTTTAATCCTCAAGAAGTAAACGTAAACAAAATCTAAAAATTATCAACGAAAGGAAGACCTAGTCAAGGCCTCCAGGGCCTTATCCTTGGCCCTTACTAATAGAAGGAACAAGGATAGGGCCCTGGAGGCTCTGAAGAAAGTTTGATAGTCGGAAACGCATTGTATCTACTTCTGACGTGGTACTACAGCAATAGCACTATCACGAGTTTTCACAAAAATGTACGGTAATAAAGACAGACTATAAACTCGAATCTCTCCCACCGTGCTAGTCTGCTCATCCAGCTGTCTGGCCGTGGTCGACAGTGTCTGGATGTGTTTCCTCCCGTACAGCACAAACACCACACACTCGCGGCTCATCAGTAGAAGTGACACGCGATCCGGACCCTCCACGCGTCGTAGCAAATCACCCGAGGTGGTGTGCATAAGTACCGTACCGTCTGAAATACGGGATAGTGGTAGATGCAACCTTTATCCGTGTAACTCAATCAGGACATACTAAAAGCAAAATAACACTTTTACTTCACCTTCTTTCCACAAGTTCTATTTCTACAGGCACAACTAGGTAGGAAGTCTAGCAAAAAGGCTACGGCCAAAACGCGTGAAGTACATAAATTACTTAAAAACCGTACCCTCGCAACCACTCAGCACCATTCCATGTTCGGCCGAAACAGCCAGTGCAGTGATCTTCGCATCATGTCCTGTGAGGATCGCTCGTGGTGAAGGTGTCTCCCCGGGGAGATTGTATTCTCCAGCAATCACACCCGCCTAAACAAGAATTGTGAATAACAAAAGATTACAATTAGAAGCAATCTCAATTTGAGGGACTAGTAATTGGTATATATGAAAATAAAAGTAATATGCAAGAATGTACTATGTAAATCGAAATCTGAAAGCAACAAGCGAGTTAGAGACTACATCAGAAAATGCCGAGCAACAAAGATATCAGAGGAAATCTTATAGAACCGATCCTACAGTTCATGGATCTTAAACGATAGATCGACATCGTGGATCATAATGTTAACCCAAAACCGTACCTGACCATTCCAGTGCCACAGCGCTACTGTACAATCTAAACTTCCAGTCGCGATATAGCAATCGGCAAATAGAGAGGTCTCAGATCTGGCTATACAAGTTACCACGTCCCCGTGACCATAGACAACCTGACGCACGGTGGCTGAAATTCA
The DNA here is from genome assembly GCA_036852015.1 of Pelodera strongyloides. Lineage (NCBI taxonomy): Eukaryota > Metazoa > Nematoda > Chromadorea > Rhabditida > Rhabditidae > Pelodera > Pelodera strongyloides. The sequence goes on from JAANDG010000019.1 coordinate 423,829, forward strand.
AACAACATGATTGTAGTTTCCCAGCGTCCGCTAGAAATGAGAAAAATGCAGAAACAAGAGAATAACATAACAAAGAAGCACAAAAGAGAAACACATTTTAACAGTTAGGCCCACATTTTCCCAGTCACAACAAACAGACAACGATAAATAAACGTAAAACTAACCCGAATCGGAATCAATTACTCGGAAAGAGTAATCCGGATAACCACACGCAATAATAGTGCGCGAGTCAGTGGTCGACACAAAGTTGTTCCACTAAAGAAAGACAAATATTCGAGGAGAACAAGGACATACATACTGATGCTTAGGCTTAGACCAAAACCTAAAGCTGAAGGTACTACAACATGACAACAAAAGTGTTCGCCTCTTTACAGACACCTTTCTGCTCTACTACTACAGTAGCCAGCCTCAATGGATCAACATTATATGATATCGGAAACGCTCCTGTTAAACCCTCTCACCTTGATGTTCATCCTCTGATCGAACGAGTCACCCAAGTGACGGCGGGGAGGTGGCTGGGAAGGGTTGCCCGAGGCCAGAAGAGGGTCCACCGTCAGCGGCAAGTCCACCTGTAACGCAAGCAAGTTCAGCTCATGAAATGTACAGTCATGTCATGAGTAAACGAAGGCAGTTTGGTTAGCTGCGCTACCGATGATATAAGCAATGGCTTTAGGTACGCCTAACTCAGGAGGTAGTACATGCGCATCCACGAAAGTTACTTTGTTGATCACAAAAAAATTTAAATTCATACATGAGCCGGTCCATCGTCATGCTGCTTGTCGTTCATCGCGAGGGCTGAAGGACGGCTCGAGGCATCTGAAAATTCGGATATTACAAATAATCGAGAGAAGATAAACGGCTGAGTTAAAAAAAGCACTGACGTCGATATACTTCCGAGCCTACAAAACACCTAAACATAGAAGAGGCACTACAATAAGTGTACATTTTACATGTGCAAAAACTGATTGTCAGATGAAGATTATATTATATTATATTTATTGACAGATTAAAATGTGTGCATCATGATATAACAGCAATGATTCTTATTGATAAATGATTCATTTATCTGATAGTGCCATTAAGTGAACTACATCTTAGATGATTTTATAGGAAGTTCAGCAGAATAAAAAAGTATAACAGCAATCCTGCAACTCACACGTATATGCGTTGTCCCATCGGTTGAGTGCAAATACCAGATTGTTAGCAATCGAGAGTACTGTAGGATTGGGTAGCTGGGACCAAGTGTTGGCCGCCAGATAGACCACCGGAGAGTTGGAGATGAACTTCATCAACATACACAGGTCGTCGTCACAGCGCCGGAACATCATTGGTGTCTGCAATTAACAATGATATAGAATATTTTAAGCGATGAGGTTGGCTGCTGAGAAGAGAAGCATGGGGGTGGCATATCGCCCAGCCGAGCTTTCTAACTCACTGTAACGATAACAGTCCCATCAACTCACGAATCAAACTAATGATGCCAAGTTGCCAGCCACTTCAACCATTCTACAGTACCCCATTCATCCAGCTTACCATGCTCATGACCGAGTGTCTGGGCGGGTGTGCCTCCGTGAGTAGTTGTACGGGTGTCTGTCCGAATGATTGAATCTGCTGTCGGACTGCCTCGGCCTGGGTGGGATTCTCTATCGACTGTATGTTCACCGCACCCTCGTACGTCAAGTAGTAGAAGACGTTGGTCGCGCGCACCTGCAATATTCTCATCAAAACTCATGTGCTGGAAAATGGCGTTACCAGCTCCAATAGCAGCGTTCCAGTTTCTCATTGTAAGCAATTTTAAAGCGAAATTACGGCCAGTTTTTGAAACGTATTCGGTAGATGTACATCCTCCTATGATGTATGCAAATCAATATCATCAGTCTAATTATCGTGTAGTAGTCGTGTAGTAATTTGCATGCACACAACGCACAAATTCCAAGGTTTTTCAGTTCATATCGCAAATTACCACGCGCAGAAAGCCTATGTTTCACACAAAACATATATCACAATACACAACATACACCATAATATAAGTCTCGAGACGTCTTTTTATATAAAAGAGTAACTGTAGCGTAATTTGCACACCTATGTCCGTTACGGAAATGCAAATTTCGTGTTCGGGTATAAAAAAGGGTTTCGCAGCTCAATATAGAAGTACGCATGTGCATTTGTTTTCTATTATGTGAATTTCTTATGATACTTTTGAAGCTTTGTATATAAGTATGCCCATGCTAAACAAATCATATTTCCATGTAAGTCGCCTCAGGCGGCGTGAGCCGACTGGTTAAATAATATTTTATTTACGAATATGCAATTAACACATCTCAAAAGGAAACACTAAGATACCACGCTTCACAACACAGCACACTGACAAGGGAGCAAACTACAAAGAACACACAACCAAGAACACTAAACAATCAATTAAGATTGAGCATAGTATTACCAACGCAAAACAACAGCAAACTTCAGTCACCAACCGCTTCTGGTCCTCTCTGTTTGTAGCCAAAGATGAGGTCGATCCACTGATTCAGCTGGCAGCTCACCAGATCGCTCTCGAGAGCTTGCCTGTGCAGGAGGATGAAGTGCTCGGCACTCTTGGCCCATGCGGGCAGAATCACGTCACCTGAATCCAGTACAATATAAATAATATTTGAGTCAATAAGCTTAAGATATTACGACAGATTATTATACATAGCACAGCCCATTTTTACGCTTATCTGCGTCATTTAGACACAATGTATATTAATACTAAGGAACAGTCACAGACGTGCGCACGAAGAATGCGACACCCCATTACATAGGACAACTAACTACTACATCCAAAGCTCCGTGCCATCAGAATATCAACAGCTACAAACTCCAAACACACTCAACTTAGAACTCTTCTAATCAACTCTTAACCAACCGATCTCCCTTCCCTCCGTGAGCTTGCCGAGTGGGTATCGGCTCGAGTTGCGCATCATTTCGGGCAGGTAGAAGAGCTCGGGGACCAATTCCTGAATGGGGAGAATATAGTTTAATATAAAACAATGTGCGTCGGTAGTGCAAATTAAGACTGATTAACAAACCTATGGTTTTAATGATTATCAATGCACTGTGCGGAACTGTACCAGTCTACTACCGTACTACCGTACTACCGTACCGAATCTACCCCTACCGTACCTTGACATCATGACTGTCTCTCTGACACCTCTCCCACGTGTCAGCCATCGAGTGGAACATTCTATCCGGGTGGTCAAACTTGCCACCCTGCATGTGCAAGAACATCGACGTGAAAGGTTCCTGTAAGAAAAGTTGCTTTATTAAAATGGATTATGTACTACCTTAAATCCTAAATTCATCTACTATTTTATACATAGGAGAACAGCTAGTTCTCCTCTTTTGCTCTAAACCAGGGTTTCTAACCAGGAAACAAACAACCAGTAGCAGCATTTTGCTGGTAACATTAGAAATCGTATACTGACTATCAACTCCAAGCTCACCTAGGTTATACATACAAAGCTCGCTTAAACAATTGGGACTTGATGGATTCACGCCTACTACAAGTATTGAACAACAGCGAAAGAAAGGTTACAGCAAACTCACCACCCGGTACAGCCAGTTAAGCGTAAACGCCTGTGTCGAGTAGTGTGTACCGTAGTGGAAGGGAGGGATCGTGTCGTCTTCCCACTGTTGGTAACGTTCGGCGAAGAACTTACGACGGGATTCCGACAAAGCACCCATCGGCTGAAATAGGAAAAAAAGTCTCTCAAAGATCCAAAGATGGCAAGCCGCGGTCAATGGAACGCAATTAAAAACCTCCTCTGCGAAACATTCACATTTGCACGTTAATCAATCAACTGAATAAAGTGCTTCGGCATTCCAAGTAACGAGCGACACATCCTCACACCTGCACGCATAACACAGCTAATAATTCCCGTGCTTCATAAAGCTAAATTTCTGAGAAACTTTTTTTCAAAGACTGATAAGCTCAACAAATCCGGCTTAATATAAATAAAGAAACAAGGTCCACCCACCTTGCTGAGATCCCTAAAATTGCTGGCTTGGTTCAAGTCCAACGTGTCTGACGTGTAGTTGGTGAGGATCCACGGAAAGACTGGGTACTGATTCAAATCGTTGAACGTCCTTCCGGCCACAGTGTTCAAGAACATCAAGTAGTCAAAGTTGGATATCTCCCGCTAAATTGATAGTCAGGTGAAATTACATATATATATATATATATATATATATATATATATATATATATATATATATATATATTATAAACAAATCAAAACATAAAGCGGTAAAACAGACGTTTTTGAAACGATTTCCCATGCAGTTTATGAAAATAACTGCGTGATAATGCGCGACTTTTAGTCTAAGTACATTACTTGCATACGGGGATTTAGATGTCCAAGATGCGTTTCAAAAACCGGCCGTTGTATCGCTTTGAAGTAAGTAAGCAACAATTATATCGTGCCGATTCACAAGAACCTTAGAGCAGGAAAACCATATTATCTACCAACGAACAAATCCTACCATGCAGTTCTACGACGCAACGTAAGGCTACACCTAGACACTAGACACGCCTAGACACATAAACTAATGATCACAAACCTTCTGCCACTTCTGACACATATCCGAGTGCTTGAACAATTGCCGGGGTGTCATGAGTGATGTCTTCCTGCTCTGTGGCAATCCATACTTGACACCCACGCCCACGCGGGGCAGTTGATAGACCACCTTCTTCACCGTGTCCTGGTCGGGGAACGCGAACATGATGGCCGCTGAACAAAGAGCGATAAGCTTACAGCAGCATTGCAGGTTGACATACAAACAGTCAACCCACAATTGTTTAATACACATGGAAGTGCAGTTGTCAACGCACTGGTACTCTATTTCAGTAACACGTCATGGAAGATCATAAGCGAGAACTCACACACAATTGCTTACCCTGTTAGTGAAACCTGCGAGTAAACACACTTTCTCCTCCCTCGTCACACCCACGCAATGTGAAAATGCCATGTTTCAGTATCGGAAGAAAATAGCAACCGGCTCTAGCAAACGTTGAACAACAGAAATATTGGTCAAACGGATGTGCATTCAGTAGATCATTGATATTCTATGATAACTATAATAATGAACTACTAACTTCTGGTCGCCAGGAACAATTCCAATGCAATATTCTGCAGGAGATGTCGCCTGAGGAAGACGGCTCGGATTTCCAGAAGGTTCCAGCGACCATGCAGAGACTCACAGTATCGAAGCACCTGAAAACGAATAATGAACTTGAACTCTTTTCACTTCTCAAATATTATGAAAGTTGAAGTTGGAACAGTGTAAACATATTTTTGAGGCACTAATTTTCATACTGTAGCTCCTCATCCTTTTCTAGTCTAATTCTCGAATTTACAAATTAGTCATTGCTAGTGTCTTCATTTTTACTTTTACCATAGCATAGAGCGAAACAACGTGAAGATCAAACATGAATACACTGTGTAAAACCACAAACAGCACAGTGTACAATACAGTAACCACACACCTAGCATCCGTTGAAAACTACAAAAACAGTAATCCCTTACCTAAAAACTACAAATACAGTACTCCTTTACCAAACCTAACTTCCGGCAACCTTCTTATCACCTAGCCTCCCCACTACTTCACTCAATTCCCGTGTCAAAGGGGATCCGCCCGCGGATGTGATCCTCATAATGCGGCATCTCTCAGGGTCATCTACACACTATCCGCCCTCCCTTAGATTGAATATGATATGATATGACCGGGTGATAAACTATCATCCCCATAAACCTAGGCCATTAATCGCTCGTAAAACTTTCGGATTACCAAAAAAGTACTGCACCTTACAAATTGTAGATGTACAAAATTTTCACAAAATTTTAAACACAACGATTAATATAAATCTGCTTCCTCTTTTCCATCAGATTGAGTGAGACCTGCCTCAAACAAGAAACGCACATAAGCCTAACACGAGATCACCTAACAATTAGTTCCAACACAACAATCAACTCAATCAGATAAGCTTATTAACAGCTGTTCGCCCGTTTGTCAGCTATCTACGCGTGGATTACTGTATGCTACTTTTGTATATCTTCCTCAAAATGGTCTTCTACTCTCCCAACCCTTCTTTCTTTTCACTTCTAAAAAGGGGTTGACCAAATAGAGTGAGTGATCATGTCTCAAGACATCCATGCATAATTGATGGATAAAGAAGTCGAGTGAAGACGGGGAGAGGGTGCAGAGAGGAAGAGTGCGGGGCGAGAGTCTAGTCAAGTAGAGAGAGTCGACGAAAGGAGCAAAAGGGGGCGGGGCCAGTACCTGACGATGGAGTACGAGGATGAAATGCACTGAGAAAGAGAGAAAGAGAAAATAGGCTCCTGGCTGATTGATACTCTTCCATTTTCCCCCGGTGCCTGTCGTGTCCGTCCTGCTGCTAGCTGCCATCACAGTGGTCAACGCCTATCATATCACTAATCACTACTATCTCATTTTCTCTACTTCTCCCCCATTCTCTTTCTGACTACAATTGAAGAATCAATAACTTCATCACCGGAGAACTACCAAATTTATTCATAACAACCCACGACCCTTCATTTATAATAAAGATTATCAAGTGGATGGATTACTGTTCAATACCATAACATCCAACAATTATGTTGCGAAACAGCCCGTCGAACATCTACCAAGTGAACACTTACTACAACGAACGGGTAATTTATTATGACAATCCTACGGTTTCTTTTACCAAATATGTCAATTTATATCAGCAATGCCCTTACTAGAGCAGAACCACCTACCTCCAAACAATATATATTCATGTCGGACAGGAGAAGGGGGTACATTGCACTAAGCATAAAGCAGAATTACTTTTGGATTCAAGCACATGACAATAGATAATAATCAATGTATATGTATATCCCACATATAGTTTAGGTGGTGCTCCGAAAACAGCATATCCACTCGACCATTCATCGCGTTGCAAAAGTCGTTCAAGAAGTTCTGAAGGAGGTGGAGAGCCAGGAACCCCGGTTTATCTCCACACTTGTCGAGAACAATGGACGACAAGAAGGGGTGAGTGAGCCGTAGATGTACACACTGCTAGTGAACTCCTCGAAGTTTTCGTTTTAGCTCACAGGACTGATGAAATGAAATGTTACTAGATACCAAAACATAAATGAGACATTTCATCATAATTTAGATGACCGTTCATTCTCCCACCGAGTATGAGGTGATTCTCTACCTCAACCAGATGGGCGTCTTCAACTTTGTTGACGATGGATCAATTCAGGGCTGCGCAGTGCTCAAATTGAGCGACGGAAGGAAGAGGTAACACAAACATTTGGTTTGAAACTCTTCAAGCTGGTGACAACCTCGCGTAGTGTATCATCATAGGCTCATGTGAACATGTACGTGTCATCATATTGGTTACATGTTCTTATTGCAATATACCCTTCATGTACCTTCATATAGATCGATGTCTCTTTGGGTGGAATTCATCACAGCAAGCGGATACTTGTCAGCGAGAAAGATTCGAAGCCGTTTTCAAACCCTCGTCGGACAGGCTGTTGATAAACCCCAGTTCAGGTACGTAGTCCTAATTCGTTTCGAGTATAAATGTTAGCCTGCTTTTTACCTCGGTGGGATTGGGATGTGCTGCCCCGTAGTTCCTTGCATGAAGTTTTCTAATCCCAGTAGTACTAGTTGTGACGTACATGAGTATCATGCCGATTGCAATCAACTTATTATTAGTCTGTTCCGCGAAACCACACCGTAGCAGTCTCGTTTCCAGTAAAATCATGGGCAATAAAACGAGCTCCAATAAATAAACCCAATTCGCCAGATGCCTAAAAATCCAATGCTTTAGGGAACATTGCAAATTGTTGACTGATACTTCCGACGTAAAGCTCCGCATCGACGACAAGTTCGTAGTGCAGATCACTTGCGCTTTCCGATGCAATGGAATATGGCCGCGTTCGGCAGCACATTGGCCCAATAACGCAATTCCTTGGCCGAATCATGCGATGGCAGCTGAGGTATGTCTCCTTCCATGCAATATCGAGACTATTAGTTAGATAATCCAAAAAACAGCAGTGGATTTTGTTCTTTTCTAGTGTTGGTTGTTGACACAAAAAAAGAAGAGGTTTCAGGTGAAATCCGAAGGGTTTGACTTGACAAGCAGAGAAACAATACCCGCTGCTGTACAACAAAATAAACAGGTATATTTCAAAGCCCATTCATTGAATGTAATTCTTTTGTCAACTCTCGCCAGTAATAATGTATAATGTACCGTGGTTATTCACAATATTGATTTATATCAATATCGCCCTGTTCAATAGTTGATATCGATCGCTTTTAGGCAAGTTCCATGGAAGGCGACGCATGGGCGATGAACTTCGCCGCAGCCGAGAACATGCTAATATCAGGTAAGAGTGCACATATTAACCTCTCCTTTGTTTCCCCGAGTCGCTGACAAATCATATTAACCATTGTACAGTATATTCGACCATATTCGTAATACAGTATCCTATTAGAATACCAATAATTTTAGGCAGTCGTCGGAAGGCGTTCGCCATCCTTCGTTGTCTACGTGACACCCATCTCGAATTCCCAGGAACCCCAATCACAAACTATATTCTCAAGACCCTAGTCCTATTCGAATGCGAAAAACACTGTAACGATTACGACTGGGAAGATCCATACATCGCCGACAGGATTATTGGTAAGCGACTTCCGTTATATCATTATTGATATTATTATTCTGCGGAGACTTTCTCAACTATTATCCTTGCATATTCAAAATCTCGATATTAATGCCAATGTCGGCAAAGAACAAAGCATAATCCACTTGTCAGTGTTCATTTTCTGCATAGACTTTCCCCATGTTAGTGCATTTGTTTTCTCTTTTCCCTCAAGTAACATTAACACTGCATCCATCGCAATTTATTGCTTTCGACAGCTAGACTTTCCAACCTCATATGTCTCCCCCTCTCCCCCTTCTCTCTATACATGCGCAAAATATCAAGTTTCTAGGACCTCTTAATTGTATTTTCATTATGGATTTGGAATGCCCATAAGCATAAGCAAAATAACGGTTAACAGGTTTCAAGCAACCTGCAACCAGCGATTCTTGTGTGATTCTTTCCCTCCATTTAAAACAAATTATTTATGCTAAAATGATAGCCTTGCAATTAGAGCTAATTGTTCCCCATCATTTTCAAAAACGTTAAGTAAAATATTCTTTTGAAACTATTTACCCTTATACCAACGGTTAGTTCCTATAATGCGATTATGCGGCTGTAGATCTCACCGCTTGATTTGCACAGCGAAACGATAATTAAAGATGACAGTTGTTGCACTTCGACGCACTATTTTGATAGTGTTTTGAAAGAAAACTAAACAAAAGTACAAAGAGGCAACTTTGTGATTTTTTTTTAGGGAAACTATTCCTTTCTTGTTTTGCTATCATGCGGCCACATAGTTAATCATACGTTTTTCGTAAAAGTCGCACAACAAACATGTGTAAATATCGTAGCACCACAAGCTATTTTTTGGTTCGTCGTCGGGGGTCAAAAGGACATTAGAACAAAGCGAGTGCATTTAATTAAATAGTAGAAAGTTATATTGGTTCCCAAATAAGGTATTGCTTAATGTGGCCCTATAATACAATAATGTACGGTGCACTCGTTCAACTGTAATTATTTTTCATCTTCCAGGTATTCTCCTACAACTCGTCTCCAGTGTTCAATGTCGGCGTTGCTCCCACTACTTCCTCCCACAGCTCGATCTGCTCAGGGGAAAGCCCCCTCATCTCCTTGACCAAAGTGCCAAGCTCACATGGAATTTGGTGAGGAAGCTCATGCTCGACCCAAGAGGACTCGAAAAGTTGTGATATTCTTAAACTAATAAGTCAAACGTGCATGATCACATCCGATCTAACTACAGTGCACTGACACCTTATACTTGAAGTTCTCTTCTCGGATTCGTTTAGTTCCTTCTAGTTCCTATATATATTTTAATCTACTGTGCGCCAGCTGGCTCAATTTTTATTCGTGCAGTTGATAAAAAAGTATTTCATTAGTTTTCTTACATTCCTCTTCCTCAATCCCTTTCAAACGTTGCCATATGTAATTATTCATTCATCATTCACAAATTCACACTGAAAACTTTCCTTCGCAATATAATTAGTAAGCAACCGTACTCCGCAATTTTTTAAACGAGCTTGTCTTACGCCGAGAATCCAAGGCCAGTTAAAAGTTAAGTACCCTGAGTCAAACTTTATAATTAAGCCTAATGACTGTTTAACATAGTTTTCCTGTGATTTGTTGTATTTATATTTTATTGAAATCTTCACAGATGCGGGTTCTTATGACTTACTATGTTATGTATCTATTTTTTATAGTTTATCACATTCCTTTTGTTGTTTTTCGCAGTAGCAGTGCCAATAAATACTTTGTTAGAATATTCTGGCCAGAGAATTGAGAATAATTCAGTTATGAAACAAGCGAAACTGACGATCCCCAACAGATCATTGCTAATTAAGTTACACCAACGTCCTAATGAATTCGTATACGCAAAGGACAATGTCATGCATATATGTACGTCAATCCACATGCTTCCACTTTCCACTTTCCAGGTCCGCACAGGCAACTAATAAGGACAAAAAAATCTCATTTTGTTTCTTTTCCGACCGACCGCCGGGGGTTCTCATTGCGTGTCGTGCGTGTAATCTCACTCATCCATCATATGGGAATCCTCGAGTAGCTAAGGGGACGGAAATGGGGAACATAGTGGGGGAACTGGGGAGGAATAGACGGAGACAGTTGACCAATATGGGCATGATAAGAAACGAACCCCCTCTCATTCCGAAAGATTAGTTACAAAGAAAGGCTCAGAGAAAACAGGGAGTGTAGGAGAGAGTCGACTTATTGTTAGCCCAGTCAAAAGCCATTTTCGTTTGAAAATCAAAATAAAAGATTGTAGAGAAAAGAGACACACACACTGACAGGACTGCAAGGGTACGTAGGACTGCCCGCTTAAGACTGCGAGGGTATGTAACTAAGGTTACGTTGGAGTGCAAACCTACACTCGGCAAAATTTGCATATCCTTACCTTCACATCTTGCTCCTTATACAACGGATCCTCCTCATCGGCATCAAAGTATAAATCCGTAGCCGTGATCGACAGCGTTCCCGGCACGATGAGTCCCGGGGCGATCAACTTCGCCGGTGTACTGTAGCTGGTGCTTTCTGAAAAATTTCAAGTACTAACAAATCGATTGGTAAGTGCAGATCGACACGTTTTTCGCAATACATTTGAACTATCCGGCATCCCACTGCTTACACTGCATGACCCCCTGCACAGGTTCCAAATATTCGGTTGATATACCAAGCGGAATGCACTTTATCTTTGACGACAAGTACACTAGTTCCCAGGAATATACCTCCACCAACTTCATTTCATCGTTTATAATACTTCATGTCTTCAACGACGAGACCTGTCACTTTCTTCTCTCTTCTGACACACTCATAGGTAATTGTCGAGGAGTCGGACAGCCGACAATTACAGTAGGTCCGAGACAGCGCCATCTGGAGACAGACAACCACCAGCAAGCGAATGGAGGAAACTATTTCTGTCGCTCGCCCTTTCTCTCTCCCTCTAGAGTGAAACAGAGATAGAGAGGGAGAGAGAGAGAGACACAGAGAGAACGAGAGAGAGACAGTACACGATTACGATGACATTCAAGAGAGAGAGAGAGAGAGAGAAGAGAGAGAGAGAAGAGAGAGAGACAGTACACGATTACGATGACATTCAAGAGAGAGTACACGATTACGATGACATTCAATGACTCAGACTAATAGTGCGCGAAGCCGCTGACCGACGACGGCAAATAAAAAACGGAATGGTCATAATTCATCGAGAAGACACGAGAACAACTAGCACGACCATTATGAGGAGCAGGTGCACCGTGGGAAGAAAAGTGGACAGTCGGACATGGTGTGGACATCGTCACCGATGAAATTATGGTGACACGATTTCCTTGATTCTCGGAAATTAGATATATATGTACTGGTGAGGGGCAGGGATTCCCACTATTTCAGATTTTCATCAATATCACCATTCCACTATCACATCTGAAATACCCACTCTACTGTGAAGAGTGTGAAGGCATCGTTCAAGGAAGTAGTAACATACTATAATTTAAAGTCATCGACAATTAATTAACGTATGAAAATGTTTGCAACAATCTCTAATTTTCACGAGCAGTACATACAACTGCACACCAATAAGTGCAAGCCCAAAACTTCTACGTTTTTCATGTTTGCTTTATTAATTCGGTTTCTTTTTCATCCGGTTAATTTTTGACAACTGTCACGTCGATTAATTGTCCCTGTCACAAAGAATCTCTCTATCTCCCTTATTCTCTACCACCCATTCTCCATCTCTCTCTCTATTTCTCTATCTGCCTCTCTATATTCATCAACCTCAACCCTCAAGTGATGCAACATTTGCGCTAAAGAGCAACCAAGTACTCACAATCGGCTAGTCGGCTTTACACACTTTGATAGACATGTACAAGCCAGGTGCCAAATACCCCTCTTTGATTTAAAATTTAATCAGTCAACTGAATGATCGCGAATTAGTCGCAATTTAGCAGACGATCGTGGGAAAATCAACTACAATGGGGGAATAAAGAACATGCTAGCTATCTCAAGGACCATAAAAGCAGCCTACAGTACATCTCACATTAAATTACTAGAGCTTAAGCGAACGTAGGGCAGGCGGGACAAAATAGGTTAACTTGCACCAAACATTCACTGCAGATCGAAATCCTTTTCGACCATTTCCACAGTTACCATATATACGAACATAACCCCTAGCATAGTTTGAAACCTTCCTTACAAATTTTAAACATTCATACCCGTATCTGACTAATTATCTCTGTCCACCATTAAATTTCCAACCTAATGCTACTTACTCTATAATAGTGCGTTCATTTGGGGGAAGTGTCCTTGTGTGAAATGCGATACAGGGTAGACCTGCTGGCGCGTGCACCCGTGTCACAGTCCACCACCATTAACGGGCAATTACCGAATTAAAGGGCTGATAGATGCGATTTGGGTGCCAGCACTATATTGTGACAGACGGTTGACTATATGCATCGGCTTATTGAGCTAAGGAAATGGAATAAGGGAGCGGAAATGCTAAAATCAAAACTAACCCAGTCTGGAAGTTCTACAAGAGATTCTACCAAAAGATTTACGTATTACCGTTGGGAAAGAGCAGTTAAATACGCACCACACACCGGTTTGCTTACATAGAGAGATTGAGACAACTCTTGGGGTTGGGGTAACAGTACTGTCAAAAAAAAGAACACCTAGCGTTCCTAGTCCTGCCCCGAACAAATCTTAACAGACAAGATCTCGCCCTCATAAACCGAGCCTCGCAACGTTTACTACCTCATTAAAAAACGCGAAAAGGCGCTAAAGTCATGGCCTCATGCAATCTTTTATGAGCTAGTGTTCGCATTGGTAAATGCGACAAGGACACGAAACAATCAAATCAGAGCAGGAGTGGGTGGGTGGGGCATCCTTAGAACGGCAAAAAAGGAAGAAAAATAAACGTAGTACAAAATATAAAGGGCATCCTATTATACCAACCGAACCTACAGAAATGGTAAACGGCGCAGGGGGTCCAGCAGAAAGACAGCATGGATGCCCTATATTATACCAATGATAAATGATTGTGAAACACAAATAGCATCCGTTTTCGTGTTACAAGTAGTATATCCAACATAATCCAAATACCAACCACTGGCCGGTGGCGGGTCCACCTCCGCAGCCCACTTGTCAATATCAGTCTCATCAACCAGCTCACTGAGCTGAATCTTGCCCGGAGCGACCGTTTGAGCCAACTCACGAAGGCGTTTTTCCTAAATTATAAGGAATAAACATGTCATACGAACTACGACAGGGTTCATGGAACAGACTTACTTAACCAGGAACCTCCATACAAATTAGCACAGTGAAACATCTTGAATTACCAAAGTTAAGTCACCTCTAGTATTGGTACCATATATTGGTACCATACCATCTACAACTCCTTACAAAACGATTAAAGGGAAAATTGGTTTGGGGTTTCTACTGCACACTCTCCGACTATTGGAATGCAACTACTGACCGTTCACTTGCTGTCCTTTCTACATTCCCAACTCAATTCCCGGATGGGGAACTGCAGTCTATGTTTCGTTGCGTCTCTCACGTTAGAATGTTATTTCTATCCCCAGGGGTAGTGAATATGACTTCAGTTCAATCAATTAATCAGTGGTAATATAATAAATCAAACCTCATCCACCAGATCGTCCTCCTCTCCTCCCTTGCTGTCCGCCTGCAAGAGTACTGCCTCATCGTGTCGACTACCGTACACATTGGGAATGAAGCGTTTTCTTCGTCGGGAATCATCCTCCCACACATCCAGCCGCCAGAATAACTCACTGAAATTGACAATAGAAAGTGTTTGGATTCCATTTCACACAATTTCCATATTTCCGCTCTACGATGTACATCATAACCATTCGGCAATTATACATGGCTTTTACGAACAAGCTTCACAATATTACTGTATCGGTAATTCACGTTAGCGCAAAACTCATCATTCAATTCACTCTATGAGACTCTATTTATGATACTCTTATTGTTGGAGCGCACCATCGTGAGAGATTATTCCAGATCGTCTGTTAGTGATCACTAAGTTTTCAACATGTTATGAATGAATAATGCCGTGGAAATTATAAACTGCACTACAGTATGGTCTATAACACTCACTTCTCAGCCTTATCCGTGGCCCATGCTCCCGATGGACTCCTGAGTAGTGTGATCATCTTGTCGAGTAGCTTGGCAGCCACCAGAGTGTCCCTCCTCCGACTACTGCTGATCACGTGGTCGCAGCGAGACTCTTCCTCACGACGCTCCAACATTTGCTCCCCGGTTTCACTCTAAATATTTAAAACGAAATAACTACCGGTACGCTGTGTTGGGCAACTACATTCAAATAAATTTTACATTTGCTCATTTGCATATAATACATGGGATTACAATTATTTTACTCAACATATTCAGATGTTATCATGTTATACCGCTTTAAACGTTTATGATACTCTTCTCGTTAGAGCGCACCATCGTGTGAGACTTCTGCACGAGGCTGAGGCATGACATTCCAAGATTGACAAGCCTTGATGTTTCAGAAAATTTTAAAAAGCGGTTGAGTAAACCCGCGTTCACTAACTAACTGTACTCATACTTTCTCCTTGCGTTCTCATTAAAGGGACGCGGTCACCGTTTTGGCCCTTATGCATACTTTATCTTTTTATTAACTGCACCGTATGAAAAACATAGTGTTGGTAAAATCCGACGAAAAACGCTGTTTTCAGCGAGAAAATCAAAAAAGTTGCGCCCAGTCCAAGCGCCACAGTTAGCCATAAAAAAACAAATATTATAACGCCCGCGAGGTATGCGACCGATTAGTTAGTGGAATAAAGTTAGTCGAGTCATTATCAGCACGGCCATATGCTGGACAATTACTATGTATTGGATCGAGGACAAACTTTTTCGTCATCATTTTACTCGATGTTGCTGCATTTCTTGCAAAACATTTTTCAACACCATGCGTTATAAATTATGAAGATAATAAAAACACAAAGTATACATAAGGGCCAAAACGGTGACCGCTTCCCTTTAAAAAAACCACCAACCTCAAACTGAGCATGCTTGCTCACATCCTCGGCCCTGATCCTGTTCAGGATGAAATCAGCTTCATTGGCCACTCTCAAGACATGGTCACGGGTGGCGTGAGCCATTAGGCGGCCTGTCAAAGTTTTCAGTTTAGTAACGATATGGGCATGGGCATGATTAATCAAAAATGACATAGATTAACGTACAAACTAACAAATCATCAATCACTTCTATACGTGAATGACTAGAGGAACAAAATCCAAATCACAAGTAAACCCGTTACCTTCATTGACCAATTCAATAAACGCGAGTCCAGCATGTTTCTGCAATGATGTTTGCCACTCCTGCGAACATAGCAACATGACCAGCTCGACCACACTGCCGTTCTTGTTCTTCAGCGTCTCCATCACTGAAAAAATGACATTAATTGCAAACTAAATGTTAGGTATAACGTATACCTAGGAATTTAGTATTGTCTAGTATTTACAGTCTAGTGAATTAGCAGCTCATTAGCATACGAGCGTGTTCCATAAATAGTAGCGCTCTAGCTAATGAGGATCGATCTCATATCGAAACCACTTTCGTCTACACATTCCGTGGTCTACAATAAACTCTACTTACTACGTTTGTGTCTACATACATTGGAGGACACAACACTGGCGTTCAGTGATTTCGAATATCACCGCGACTAGGATTTTCGAAAAGGATTTTCGAAATACCGCGACTAGGATTTTCGAAAAGGATTTTCGAAATTCGGACTTTTGGTTTTTCGAAAAGGTTGGTGTTGGTTCAAGTTTTAATTTCGAAAGTGTTTCTTCAAACTACTGACGGCGTACAGTAATCTTACTCCCGAAGTGGTGCGAATACTCTTTTGATACAGGGCGTGCAGTATTCTCACACCCTAGTTTTTCCTTGCTTGATCTGTTTCTCGGTTTTCTGTTGCTTGATCCCTCGTGACGATGTCCAGCGAGGACGAGACGGAGAAGATGCTGGGAAAGCTGATGGAGCAGCTGAAGGAGCTGAAGACGACCGTAACGCAACAGGCTCAGAAGTTCGCCGATGCTGAGGCGACGCGTGAACAACAACTGAAGGATCTGGAGGAGAGGCTGATGGGACCACGACTCGAGGGAAATGGTGCTGACACGACGGATAGGACGACTACCGTGCGTGCCCCTGAAGCTGAGCTGTCACAAGAGGCAGCTAACTTGCTCCAGATGTTGCACAAGACGGTGCCACTCTTTCACTACGACAAGGAATTAGGAACCAATTTTGAGGAATGGTATGAAAATTATGCTTCGCTATTGGAAGAGCAAGCATCATCAGTTCCAGAGACGAACAGAATACGGTTTCTGTTGTCACGCCTACAACCCACTGAGGAGCAGCTGTTCAAGGGTCGGTGTCTGCCGTTGAAACCCTTGGAGATGAAGCTGTGCGATGTGATTGATAAGATGAAGACTGTGTTTTTGGAGTCAAGAAATCCATCTTCAGGGTTAGGAACGAGCTGATGCATATGAAGAAAAGTCCAGGTGATGATTTTAAGGAACATATTTCGGTGGTAAACAAGGCATGTGAGAAGTATCGTTTTGCGGATCTGCAGGACGAGCAGTTTCGCGTTCTCATGTACATCAACACTCTGAGGGAAGGGGAAGAAGAGCTGGAGCTTCGTGCGTGGTTGATCAAGACGCTGGACAGATCCCCCAAGATGAGTCTCGAAGATGTGGCAATTGCGATCGATACGTTATCGGAACGTAAGGCCTGCCTGGTGGTGGACCCACTGACTTATGTGAATAAAGTCAACAACAACAAAGGAAACATACAGAGAAGTAGAAGACCGGAATACCCGAGGAATTCGGGAGGGACCAATACCAACGACCGGAGGTGCAGTAACTGCGGACGACAAGGATGCCGTGGAACGGATTCGTGCCCAGCGAAGGATGCAGCTTGCCGGAAGTTGGTCGACAGGGTCATTATGCAGCTGTGTGCCGAGGCAACAGTGCAAAGCGCAACGTCCATGGAGTGACTTCCAAACCAGTCTCGAGAAGGTTTGTCAAGGTCGAAGTAAACGACAAGAAGGTGCGACTCCAGATGGACAGCGGCTCAGACATAACGCTATTGTCTGACGCCATGTGGAAATCGCTAGGTCGGCCGAGCCTGAAACCCCCAGGCCTCACAGCGACCTCAGCCAGTGGAGAGGAACTGAATATCCGAGGATCATTTGAGTGCAACGTTTCATGCCAGGGAGAGCGCATTACGGGTATTGCGCACGTCTACAGCGGGAGGCATTGTCTTCTCGGGCTGGACTGGATGAAACAGTTCACGGTTTTTCGAAATTTGTTCGATACAGTATGTAACCGTGTCTCCAAGGGAATTTCTACAGCTACATCATCAGAAGCAACTGCGAATGGAACGAAAGTGGAAGCGCTTAAGAAACAGTTTGCTGATGTATTTTCCACCGGACTTGGTTTGTGCAAGAAAACCAAGGCAAGCCTAGCGCTTCGGGAGGGAGCAAAACCGGTGTTCCGCTCCAAGCGACCAGTGCCATTGCGTTCAAGGATAGTGTTGAAATGGAACTGGACAGGCTAGAGCAAATGAGGGTCATTGAGCGGGTCTCATATTCTCCATGGGCCGCTCCGATATGTGTGTAAAGAAGCCGAATGGGAAGATTCGAGTCTGTGCCGACTTTAGCACAGGACTCAACGATGCTCTTCAGGACTACACACACCCGATTCCGACAGCAGAGGAGATCGGGACGACGTTGAATGGTGGAACTGTGTTCAGTACAATCGATTTTGCGGACGCCTACCTGCAGATCGAACTGGATGATGACGCCAAGAATTTGCTCGTAATCAACACACATCGTGGATTGTACCGCTACAACCGGCTGTGCTTCGGAGTGAAGACAGCACCTGCGATTTTCCAGCAAGTCATGGACGCGATGCTGGCAGGACTGGACGGTTGCTGCGCGTACTTGGATGACGTGATCGTGTCAGGACGGACAAGTCAGGAACACGATAGGAATCTGTTACGCTGCCTACAACGAGTCTCGAAGTTTGGATTTCGTGTCAACTTCGAGAAATGCACCTTTGCTGCACGAGAAATCCAGTATTTGGGGATGATTATCTCTGCAGAAGGACGCAAGACCGACCCCGGTAAGATCAGGCCAATCTTAGAAATGCCAGAACCAAAGGACCTAGGTCAGTTGAGGTCATTTCTTGGTAAGATTAACTACTATGGCAGATTCCTGAAAGACCTGCACAAGCTGCGGGCACCCTTTGACGAATTGCTGCGAAAGGACGTCAAATGGAACTGGACGAAGGAATGTCAGGAAGCTTTCGATGCTGTGAAGAAGATTATTGCTTCTCCAAGGATGCTGACCCACTACGATCCATCAAAAGAACTGATATTGGTGACGGACGCGTCGCAATATGGACTGGGTGCAGTTATTCTCCATTGCATGGCAGATGGATCGAACACGCTTCAAGGACACTGAATCCAGCAGAAAAGAACTACGGTCAGATCGAGAAAGAAGGATTAGGGATTTTCTGGGGCCTTAAGAAGTTCTACAAGTATCTTTTGGGCAGAAAATTCACTCTTGTGACGGATCACAAGCCGTTGGTCTCGATTTTTGGATCCAGGAATGGAATCCCGGTGACGACAGCAAATCGACTGCAGAGATGGGCACTCTACATCAGAAGCTTCGATTTCAAGATCGTTTTCAAACCAACCAGTGAGATGGGCTGTGCGGATGTCTTGTCAAGACTGATCCCGAAGTACACAGGATCTACGGAGGACGTGGTGATAGCGAGTGTGGAAGTGGATGGATACGCCAATCTACATCGTGGAACCATCGCGGCGCTGCCGGTGACAGCCAGGATGATTCAAGAGGCTACCGCAGCGGACAAGACATTGCAAGTTGTATTGGAATCTCACAAGACTGGGAATTGGCCGGTTAGTTCTAAAGACATTAAGCAATTCGAGAATAGAAAACTGTCGCTCTCGGAGGACAATGGAATCCTGATGTGTGCGGAAAGGATAGTCATCCCCGCGACGCTAAGAGGAAGGATTCTGAAACAGTTGCACAATGGACACCAAGGAATCGTCAGGACGAAGTCGCTCGCTCGGAGGATGGTATACTGGCCAGGAATCGACGAGGACATCGAGAAGATGGTGAAGTCATGTGCAAGCTGTATGAAAGCACAGAAAGCGCCTGTGAAAACAAATTTGGAATCGTGGAACAAGACACAGAGGCCGTGGCAGAGGGTTCACGCAGACTTCGCTGGACCGCTGGAAGGTAAATTTTACTTACTGGTTATAGATTCGTACAGTAAGTGGCCTGAGATTGTTTGTATGGATAGGATTACATCCAACGTCACGATTGCCAATTTGAAGAAGATTTTCGCTCAGTTCGGTATGCCAGACACACTGGTAACAGATAATGGAACTCAGTTCACGAGTGGAGAGTTCGCATTGTTCTGTGTAAAGAATGGGGTGGAGCACGTTCGCTCACCGCCATTCCATCCGCAATCGAAGGGACAAGTGGAGAGGTTCGTCGACAGTTTTAAGCGGGCGCTGCTGAAGTTAAAAGGGGAGGGAAGCCCTGCTGAGAATCTTCAAACATTTCTGCTCTCCTATAGAATGACCCCGAGCGAATCTGTACCGAATCGGATGTCGCCGGCGGAAGCATTTCTTGGAAGAAAACTTCGGACATCTTGGGATCTAATGAAGCCAAAGGCCGAAAGGAAGATGCTCAAGGATGTTCGTATGGAGGCGCAGTTTAACAAGAAGCATGGTTCGCAACCGAAGGTTTTTCTTCCTGGAACCTTGGTATATGTTCGTGACTACCGTAACCCGAGTAAGCCAACCTGGATAGAAGCGACTGTTGTGAAGAAACATGGAGCGGTAATCTATGATGTAAAGATCGAAGGACAACAGAAGACACACCGACGTCACGCTAACCAGATGCGGTCTCGATCAACTAGGACGCATGGTGCCCTAGACATCCTATTGGATACGTTTGATCTGGAGCCGATCGCTGAACAGAAAATAAGGAACCATGACCCGCAACACATCTACGGTACTGATTTGGATGTACCCGACGATACTACACCTACGACCCCGAAGGACGCTATGGATGGAGCCGAGAAGGACAAGCCAAGGAGCCCAACTTCGCCAGTGCTACGAAGATCTACTAGGACGAGACGTGCCCCGGATCGACTTCAATATTAAGCTCAGGATTAAGCCATATTGAGTTGTTAGCTAAAAAGGGAGGTGTTAGGTATAACGTATACCTAGGAATTTAGTATTGTCTAGTATTTACAGTCTAGTGAATTAGCAGCTCATTAGCATACGAGCGTGTTCCATAAATAGTAGCGCTCTAGCTAATGAGGGATCGATCTCATATCGAAACCACTTTCGTCTACACATTCCGTGGTCTACAATAAACTCTACTTACTACGTTTGTGTCTACATACATTGGAGGACACAACACTAAAATTCACACAAGTACACAAGTCATCTTAAGTAAGTATTCGTCACTCTCAGACGAAAAACTACACTGATTCCTTACCCTTCACGTCGTTCATGATCTCTTGTCCGTGCGTACCAAGAAGCGTCTTTTGGAGGAAGGATCTAAATCACAGATGCGGTGGTACGATAGAGCAAAATCTCGTTGGTTCTCTCACTCAATTACCGAACACAACACAATAATAATTGCCAAAAAGTGAGCCATTTTCGAAGATTTATTTGTATAACGAACAAGCTGGTACTGTTGATGAAAATGAGAAACTACCGTACCCATCATGAATACGCTTCACATTAAGAGTTCTTACCTAAAATCACTCATCACTTCTCGAAGAAGCGGAGCCGTGGTCTCGAGTGCAGTCTGCAGTTTCGTGGTCAGGTAGTTCCTCCGCTCGCCCGGCTCCATCGGTGCACGCGTACCACCGGACAACTTGTTCAGTTCGTCGGCCTAAATAGGACCGTTCAGTAACGTCGTACGTAAAGAAGGGACCTCCACCTCTGCGGGAAAACTCATAGGCTTTGAACTTGAACAGGAACTGAACCTCCGTGAATAACGAGCGAAAATTAAGCATTTTACGACGTCAGTTTACTAAATATAGGTCAATTGGTTCTTTCATTTAAATTTCCATGGATGATTTCAGCATGCAGGCACAATCTGGTTTGAACTTCACACTGGTAAAAACATCGAAGTACACTAACAACTAACAATATAAGCACATAGATAGAATCGGTCAAATATTCTCCAACCTTGTACTCATTGCCGTCTTTCTTCACTTGCCCAGGCGCCACTCGAATGGCCGAAATCTCTGCGGCTCTTTCTTCCTCCTCCTTCTGGGCCTCAGCCTCCTCTGAGTCCGGGTTGCCTGAAGGTAACACTTAAAGCCTACTTTAACCTCAAAACATAACGTTTCTTACGCACATAAAAAATCATAACACAACGACTAAACTATCATGCACACCAATATGCAACGCGCCCGTTTTCTCAAATAGTACCAAAATCGACTAAAAATAAAACAGAGCAATCATTAAAAGTAACCTTCGACCGCTGATGAAGCCGCCACCTCACCGGGTGACGTGGCTCCATTGGATACTACCGACTGGCGACGGGATTCTGAAATATTGCACTTGAGAAAACCATTTGTTTTCAAAAAAAACTAGTAACAAAAGCCCTTCTGGGTTGATGTGTTTTATATTGGAGTAAGCACATCACAAATCACTCACTAATTGTAAGAAAAGGGAGAATTAGAAAAAACTGCCATAACATCAAAATGTTTCAGGAAGATAGTAAATGCACAACATATCAAAGAAGGCTCGATACCAAGGATAAGCTCGATGCCTAACAATTACGGACTACGTACGAGTGAAGTTATTCAAAAGATTGTAATCATCACCTTCAGTCTTATTTTGTCCCGCCGCATTTGTCGAGTTAAAGAATGGACTGGGAGAGGTGGGCGGCTCGAGGATGTCCCTAAAATCACGAGTTTGCGTAATATATCTTTTCCATTTACATTTCTCATCAACGCTCTGATTCCATCACGTGACTGGTTCGCGATGACCATTTGATGACTGTTTTCGATAAAACTTGGTCTGAACAGTGAACCGTCACCAAATGGGTTCACTCATTTCCTATGATCATGTCTCATCCCATATAGTCGAACAAGCGAACTTTTCATGCTCAATAAACACAAATAAATGTCTGCTCACCGATAACGGCTAACCATCAGCACGGAAAGGAAATAAATGACTGCGAGCGCTAGGAACTGAGCTTGACGGTTCTCTTCCTGAAACAAAGATATTATTTCCAAGAAATATAGGTAATTTTAAATAACACCGAGGTTTACATCAAATAATATGATGAAGAGAAATGTACATATAAATGTACTGCGGTCGATCAGCAATCGGGTAAAAGATGGAAGGAGTATCACAAGTGTAGTATATGTCTTGGCCTGTTTTACATAGTTTTGCAAATATTTCCTTAGATCATAAATTTTCACATCAAAATAAGACTGTAAGGCCGAATGACTGATTTTGTTAAGTTATACATTATTTGCTACCCGAAAACATTAACAAGAACAGTGATAAACTCGGAAGGAAACAGCACTCAAGACATAAAATAGAATATACTCACCACCATATCACGGTAAACAATCCCTTTAATCCTTTGCAAATCAATCTCCTGCAGCAGACGACTCAAATCCTGTAGTCCTTCCTTGCCTTGCTGAAAACAAAGGGATTATACCTTTTTTAAAGCGTGATTTCCGTAAAGGAAACTAATACGATGTTAAAAACGGACTTCAGGCAAATGTATTTCACATATTTGTTGTTTTTATTCGGTATGTTTCAGGCCATGTATGAGTTGAAAGTTCATAGCATCCAACAGTTAGAGCGCCGTGATATGCCGGACCAACAACTTGCATATATTTTGGTACCTTACGTTTCGAGTGTTTAGACTCCACACCCTACTTTAAGAACTCACGGCAGCCAGTGCTCCTTGCACAAATTTATAAATCTGTGCGGCCTTGCCTCCGGCTGAGGGATCAAAAGGGGGCGAGTTGGAATCCGGATTTCCAACGCGACACGCCAAAATGTGACGCACCGATGCAGTGGCAACTAACCGCAACGTCTGGCGCAGTACACCTCCAGATGGCATGTTCTTCTCCTAAAGTCAATAAAACTATGATCTTAGTGTAGCCCTGCTTCTGAGTACTCTGAATATGCAGTATTTTACAGCGTAGAATTGCATATGTTGTCATGTAAATGCTTCCTTTGTTCACCGGATCAATAGCGATACAGAAAATAAAGACTCCTCCCTCACATACAAACATAAACATACCTGCTCCAATTCAGCAAAGCTGACTCCAGATATAAAGACGAACACGTCGATAAGGTTGACAAAGCGAGATAACAGTTCGGCAGCCGACTCAATTGGAAGCTCCTGTGAGGACGCGTCCGAGATCTCTAGCTCTGACTAAAGCACAATTGGGATTAAAACTGTAGAAGCTTAACGTTACACATTGCCGGTCAAATAAGCGGGCGAACGATAAAAAAAATCATCATGAAACTATTGTGTTCAGTGTGTTTGCCTTATCGATTACAAAAGTTAACCCTGTTTTGAATTATCTGAATTCAAAAAAAAGCGGAAAAAGTAGGAACGTAAAAACTCACATGCGGACTAGTGGCACTTGCCAACAATGGAAGAAGTCCTCCACAGGCCATGATGATACTATCAGCCAATTGTGAGATGACGTGCACGGTATTGGCAACGAACACCTGCAACCAGAATATAGATGAAAGGAATTTCTTCACACTTCACACAGTGGTGGGATTTCCAACCTTGAGTTTCGGAGCAAAATGTTACATATGAACTGAAGAGGACAGCAATCATGTTATCACACATAGAGATTGATACTGAGAGTTCTAATTGTCGACACTACAATACTGACACGAATTAAAAGATACAAAATAAATCATTGGTTACCTGTTGATCAGACGAGTTCACAATATCAATCATCGGAGTCGAACTTCTAAACAAGAATTTTTCATAACAACACTTTATAATAACTCCCTTTTGTAGTGACATTTGAATTGTATTATGAAGTTGCCTGCAACCTTGATCTTTTCAACTTTTCATCTGTTTTTATTTTATCTTGCAAGAAACCCATCAAAAAGGTTCAGAGTCAGAATTCAGAATTAAAACTCACTGTTTCCACTCGTCAATGACATTCTCGATAGACGTGAGGAGGTCAGAGAGAAGACGAAGATGGACCTTCGACCAACAGAACTCCGGAGTACGGTAAATGGGGGATGGTCTGTCCGAAGGGGATCTAAAACGAATACATAAACCAGTCAAACTTTACGAATACCGGAATACCGAAGCCGTCCTACGAAAAGCGTGGAATTGTGATACTTGAAGGCAATAGGAGTAACGACCACACACGTCGGAGGACCAACCGCGTTGCTCTCACTCAGTGCAATAAGAGTGAGGACACCCATTCGCTCTAAGGACTCACGTCGGTAAAGACTACCCATGTAGGTAAAGACCACCCACGTTGTTTTAAGAGCGATACCGAGTTAGGACCACCCACGATGCGTTAAAAGCAATACAAGTAAGGATCACCCACGTTGCCCTGGTGTCTGCCTCGATATCTGCAGCACTGTCCGACTCCCTCGAATCGCCACTCTGTTGTGGTGAGGATGGTTGTGCTGATGGACTGCTACTTTGCATACGGTGCCTCTCCCAAGATACCTAAATAAGGCTTCTTTAACGTCAATACTTCAACTACAGATTTCATCTAGGGGTTTTAAGATTACAGATTTCATCTAGGGTTATCAATTATTTTGAATACTAAACTGAAAAGTCTAAAAATTCACAATACTCAAATGACCTTATTCCCAAACAAAAAACACGGCTCATTTCAACCAAATATCAGAATCTAACCTTGGAATGGGCGATAGCCAGTGAATCCACCCAGACTCGCCATCCACCATATTCGTAACGTATCGCATGATGAAGGAGAATCGAGAACATCTCGAACACCTGAGAGAGAGATGGTAAATTTTGGTTGGAATAATACAGTAAACACAGAAATCATGTGATGGATTGAAATAATATTGTTAATATGTAAGGTGTGCCCTATAGGTTCTAGTTCTCAATACTGCACAATATGCCACGACACAAGTGCACGACAATGCACGGAATCAAAATAACCCCCCATACACATAACCGACCAGTTCCGATATTTCAATCTGTGCTTCTGATGATGGCGCCACGTAGCTCAACGAAATCAGCCAGTCCTGCCACACAGACATTTGCAAGATTGTTCTAAAACATATTAACATTTCGACACTGAACACTGAGCACTAGCAAGTACCAGATGAATAATCATTTTCTTTTCGGAATTTTTTTTCATGATAAGCGAAAATGAGTCATTCGCATTGCCTAAAAGCCGGGTCTTACTTACAATTAGTACATTATATCCAATTCCAATGCCGTGAACTACGTTAAAATAGTAGCAAAGGTACAAATGGACACACCTTCGATTCTCTCTATGATCCCTGCACATGTTGATCATATCCAATAGAAAAGCCTTCTTCACCGCGTACAGTTCTCGGCACTCCTCACTTTGTGCAATCAAAGTAGCCACGACCTTCAGCACTGTCGGGTTCTCGAACCTAAACACAGAAACATTTATTCACTTAGAGCTTCACGGCTAATTAGACTGATGTCCCGGGGATTGCTCTCACCACGGACCTTGGACTAGCTCCGTAATTTTCATATACAGAGGAGTAAAGTAGGCTCACAACAAGATATACAACAATGAACAAGGGGGTATTTCTAAGCGAGCTCTGTTGAACCGCAATGAAAATAGACAGATTATTGTGGGTAAATCCAAATTTAATAAAGCAAGAGGTGCTGATGAAAACGTCTGAAAACGTCGAACAAAATTATATACATTTAATTAAGCAACATTCATGCTGGGACTCATGACATGAACTGCAAAAGTTAGAGGGGGTGAGGATATGAAAAGCGCATACTGCCAATAAAGCTAATATGATAAAACAAGGGAAAGTATATAGGATAATTTGCCCTTGCTTACCGATGACAGCAAAGTGTTATCACATCATCATCATACCATTCATCACTACAAAAATAATAACAATAGTTGTCTGTAAAGGTGTCTTGTGAGCTGATCTCCGCAAATGTGAAGGCAAAATCAGGGCAGAATCGATACAAACAAAGATTACAAACCTGTATTCCGGAGTGGGTGGATTGTGGATGGCGTACGAATACGAAGGTGTCATGTGTTCGACCTAAATTACGGATTTCATTCAGTAATACATAGCTTGATGAAGAAAAAGAAAAAAAATTGCCCAAGCGAACCCACAAACTTTCATTAAACAGTTCGACTCACCAGAATTTCAAATAGCACATTATAAGTGGGAATGTTTAGGTACGTCGTATGCACAAGCAGCCTCTCGGAAATAAGAGTGAACAGGTTGAGCTGGCCAACCGAGTCCTGCTTTCGCCTGGAAAAACGCAATCATGTGAAAGCGAAACAATGAAAAAAAATCGTTTGCTTACATGGGTTATACATATCCCTCGTGCGGCGTTCGAACACACAATACAGTTAAACCATCGTTGAAAATTGCGCGATCATGTAAACTATAACTATGCCAGAAAAATCAATAACACATATTGAAAGTACAAGCAGTACACACATTTCTACTGTACATATTGTGAATTTGTGAAGTACTAATGATGTACATTGTACATCATGAGCTAACTTACTTCGTCGTGGATCGTTGTAGAAAATATCCTAGCATTTTAAGTGCCGGAATCCTGATAAGCTGGTTGGGACTGATCATCAGCTTGAACACGACGCCCAGGGCCTAGAAACAAGGCCGTGTATTGAAAATGCTCATTTCTTGGCAGGCACAACCAAAGTTGTTACGTCTTTTCTCTAGGCAAATAACCAAGCAATCAGGACTACTAGATAGAAATTGGGGTTTTACTCACACACAAATAAACCTTTTGACAAAGTAGGTTCTCGTAACATTTTTATCACATCGATACAGTCAAGCGCACGAATCATCACTTATCTCTCTCTCTCTCTCTAACAAGCAGTCATCGTAAATGAATAAGACAATACCTTATTCCTATCGAGTGCTGGGATTAAAATCGCAGGGTGATCCGCCAACAATCTGGTTACCAGCGAGAGAACGTCATAGAGATTGTCATCCTATAAATGACAAATTCTAATTCAACACTAGTCATTACGTTTTACATGTTTACACTTATTTACATGACATTCATTCTTCTTCGGTACTGCAACGCACTAGGAACGCATGGAGAAACTGCAACTGCAACACAAAAGATCAACAAAAATCTAGTGTTAATCCACAGTGTCAATTATGAACATCTCCGGTCCAGTGAAACCAGTTTAACCAGAATCGCATACGTCAACGTCAGGGAAACAAACAACAACAAATAAAATAAAAACAAGTCTTCCCACCTCATACACCGTCGCAATAAAGTTGAGTAGGGTGTGGACCTCTTCATCTCTATTAGTCTCGGCCGACTCTTCGGCATTCATCACAATGAGGCGGTTGACAAATGCGAGAATGGCACCTCGAATGGCGACGACGTCACGGTTCGGAAAGGACTCGGCACGTGGTTCCACCTGCCAATAATACACATATTATATTGAATACTTTAATTCTGAAAAAAAAGAACTACATAGATTTTATCAAAATCCACAGCGATATAATAATAAACGAAATAAATAAACACGAACGATATAGACAAGCTTTGCTGAAGTGCCGCCTTTTTTTTACAAATCATAGGGTCTCGAGTTCTATCTATTCTTTGGTGAGCTTTCAAAAATACAAACGTTTCACGAAGACAAGATAGGTGGTTCAAAAATAGCAATTACCAATTTCTCATGACGGTTCGGCGAGTTCGGGTTTGCAAAATACTTCATAATAAGATAAAACAAAAATACAAATAATAAAATGAAGTCCACCGACCGTATACTGGCTGGGCGCCTTCGGCTCGACCACGTAGTAATAGTGCTTGAGTGAATGCATCATCTCAATTACAGTGGGTACACGACGGAGGATCTGTGGGAAGTTAGCGTTGGCCAGGAAATCAGACGCCATGTACTGATACAGCTGCGCCTGAAGGGAGGGAAACAAAAGAGTAAGATTTAGATTAATAATAGAACAAAAAGTTCACTTCTTCTAGTTCTTCTACTGTGAAGCACCGTCACCGCGTACTGGTTATTGATAGTGCATCACTTGTAATTGTAAGACATCACTAAACAAAAATATAGATTCACTGCAATCATGACAATGGTGATAGAGACATGACCATAGCGTCAGATTAAACCAAATACATAAAATTGCGTAAAACAAATGAACAAACGAACAACTACACTCACGCAATAAATTCTCAATCATACCTAGTCAATCCTAGGGAGCCATGTTTCCGAAATTGGTGCCTGGGAAAAAAAATACAAATCCCTGAAACAAACCTGTACAGCCGGTTCGGCATTGATCCAGAGTCTGGGATTGAATAGGACGTGGTCGAAGAGCTGTTTGAGGAGAGGGACGCCGGCCGGGCATCGGAGAAGGAACTTGGCCATTCCGATCACACGATCCACAACCGACATACTCAGATGGCAGGAGTTGGCCTGGAACGACAAATTTTTTTAGCAATGTTTCAATGAACACCAGTGGAAAATATACGGGTACAATAGCATTCCAATAGCATTACAATAGCACCACCAACTATTAGTGCACACACTAATTTCTCAAACAACACATTTGACGCATTCTTAGCACCCGTAACAACCACGTCCCTGCGCAGAACAAGGAAACAGGAGCGGTGAGTAGAGCCACAGTGCTGAGCACGCTATGTAATGTAGTAAAACACACGACCCCGAACTCTTAATTCACAAAAGCCCCTACCCTTTGCAATGCGTGCGCAATGATCAAGAAACCCTTCGAGTGGAACAATTGTTGTTGACTCGTCTGAGAGGACGACAAGAGAAGAGAGATCAGAGAGAGGAGAGTGCCACAAACATCCGTCTGAAATCACAGCGAAATAAGTAATAAACTTATAATCATGTCTAACAAGCATTTAAAGTCGCTAAACGCATAACAAAAATGTTCCTGCATGTCAGTACGCACCTCTAGTCTCATGAAGCTAAGATTATAAGAAAATGTAAACAAATACCTCAACAGCTGATCCATCCTCATACGGCAGGTCGAGCTGACTGAATAAAGGCAGCAATATCTGAATACCACCGACCGACTGCAGCGACTGATCGATTGAATGGGTGGTGATCACCTCGACGTTCTGGAATTTTAATCACTCGGAAATGCTTAGAAGATAGGAAATGAATTCACTGTAAAAATAAACAGTCGTCTCCCAGGCACCTAAAAAATCTCAATATCCATACACCACTAGGCCTAAAGGTTTCTAACCTTCTACCTTGCTGTAAGAAGAGTTGTCAAAGCAGGAACTCTACTAGCAACGCACAACCCTAAGGAATAAGGCAAACACCTGAAACATGTTGAAATGTAAAGCGCCCGCGCCCTGATGTTTAATAAAATATCCTTTCTATGCTCTCTTGACCAACGCTAAAGAAACAAAAAGATCTAGCTCGTCCGATTACCTGCTTCATGACCGCATGCGGAATTTGTACAAAGTACTGTGCCGTAGTCTTGGGCGGGGCATGAAGACACAGCTGGCCGTGGCAGTTCTTCGGACAGTAGGCCATCAGAAGGGATGCATTCAGACGACCGTCGAATAGGTGCTGAACAGGGGGAAAGTAGATCGTCTAGCAATTACAGGCATATTCAGAGGTAATTAATATGATATATTTCATGAATAAAAAGAACCAAAATGTAATGTGATTGGATTCACGTCCAATGGTGCATAATAATTATTGCAGTAATATATAAATTGCAAAAGTAATGTTAATGAATACACATACTTCAAGATGTTCAATAACCAAAAAGAAATGAAATCTCCATAATCAGAACAAGGATTAACGAAGAAAAAAAACAACGTAATGCCTTGACACACAAAAAAAACTCAAGAAGAAAACCTAACACCAACGCCAGGAATCACAAGTTAACATGCCAAGCCAAACGTATTACATATGCCTTGTTACAGGTAAAAAGACAAGTAAAAGTAACAGTCGACTCTAAAAATACAAAATCAAATCCCACCTTCTTGTATCCATCTGGTAAATGGCTTTCCGCATCGTGCTTGAAAGAAGATTGATACGTGGGTCCAAGGCAGAAAAGTGAATTCGCTTGTTGCAGAGACAACGATTCGGCAAACACGTACACGGCACCTTAATATAGAAGTTAATTAATGTAAATAAAAAAGGACAACCTTAATAAAGCATCCAAATCACACACTTCACATGTTCGAAAAGAGACAAGCGTAATAAAAGTGCAACCGGAGTAAAGAGTGCACATGGGTCAACTCGCCGAATGTCGGTGTTAATAAATGACTAAATTTAAAGTTAAATTTGCTTTACGCTTCAAGAGCCTGCACCTTTATTCAAGGGAGTTCAAATTCAAAGTTTTTGACTAACACATTCTAGGTTTTAATTAAATAGAAAAATACTAATAATAAATAATGAGTATGAGTGTAGCCAACAAGATCAAGCCCAATTATAATGGTTGACCAATTATAGTGGTTGAATGGAAATGTTTCAACACTGTATGTTATACTAAGCCAGACTGACACTACCACTGCTCCCTACTGTCGCCGAACCGCATCAATGCATTTAGTAATAATAAATAGATAATAATAAAAAAAGAAGTAAATCAAATAACACCAACCCATTTGTCCGCAAAATGCCGAGTCCGCGTCTCCTTCTGGCGAAATTCCAATGGAACATTTATCAAAGTGTTCTGATGCGGTACACGCCCTGGAATGCAAAGAAATATATTTACTATAAAAAAAAATTTTGACTATTAAACGTCCCTATGATTATGTTTTGACTCACTGCAAAGCTATTGCAAAATTATTGTTGAACAGCGACTGAAGAATTGTCAAAAACACACGCAAGAATCCAAATATTTCAGACACTCGATATAACATCGACAAATGCACAAGAAAGATCTAACAGTTTATTCGTTAGTTGAGTGCCATTATGGCATACCATTAGGTGAATATTCTATATTCTCACACAGTGATAATTTCTATTTTAGAATTAACATACGAAGACGAACGCAATGAAATCGAGGAAAATCTCACACCTACCAATTCATATCAATCGTTTCCACCAATTGACCGTCCAAGTAACACTTGATCTCTCCTTTCGTCCATCTTGAATAGGAATGGGCGATGGCAACGTGATGCCACTTACGGGGAGACAGTTCGGCCTAGAGTAGAATAACGATTTACTACATATAAGGATATACGTTTATTCAATATAATATACATTCTTTAACTTAACAACAAACCCTAACAAATATGCATGAAATAGGAGATAATCGAGCCTAGCATACCGTAGAATAAACTGATTTCAATTGCCTCAATTTTAAATACATGTAAAAATTCACAGCGTACACCAAGACAAACAAGAGGTAAAGGTGTAAAAGTAAACATAAAATCACATAGTAAACATGTAACCACCTCACCTTAACACACTTGCTCTGCACCTTTCCCTTTGCTTTTTCGGCATTTATCACCAAGCAATTTCCAGTAAAATGGCAGCTGTAGCCGGCTCCCTTTGCAGTTCGGAAACTAAAACAAAGTAACAAAGAGTAATGGTGAATCGGTACTAGAATCCAATGCCAAACCATCAAACAATCATATTGGTTACTCTTTAAACCTCGCCAGAATGCCAGAAACCAGTAACATGTAAAGTAAATACAAAATTAGACAAGGACAAGGAAATACGCAGCAATGGAAGTACTTTCATTTCGCTTCACACAAGAAAGAGTCCCACGCGAAGAATATGAATATTAGCCTGTCAAAACAAAACAAATTACATAAACCCCTCACCAGTACAAATATGGTTGTTCCTTTTCAAAAGTCACACTGTTCAACGGATCCATACGGAACCACGTCGAGAATGTGAATCCATTTTGATAGGGGAAGCGAGAGAGTGGAGG
This sequence comes from Pelodera strongyloides, assembly GCA_036852015.1. Classification (NCBI taxonomy): domain Eukaryota; kingdom Metazoa; phylum Nematoda; class Chromadorea; order Rhabditida; family Rhabditidae; genus Pelodera; species Pelodera strongyloides. The sequence goes on from JAANDG010000019.1 coordinate 456,717, forward strand.
CACACAAATACCCTAAACAAAAAGTATACAATTATTTAACTTCAATAAATAGACTGAAACCGCAACTACCTATAGTCCCAATAATCTCAATGGAGCACAATGAAACTATACAAGAACTCACAAACTTGTGGAAATGACCTTGGTAATACAATAAAGAAACGAGCACAAAATCGAGCAGAGCATCAATATAAAAGAAAAAAAATAGAAACATTTTAAAGGGCACAAAAATTGAGTTTAAAACGCGGAACTAAAAAAAATTATAAGTAAAAATAAACACCAAACCAACCGCGTGTGCCTTTCCGGGAAAGGAGAAGAATACATCTGCACCGTCCTTCTGCGGCATTTCCTTCATTACTTGTAGTAGCTTGAGTGAATTGCGAGGCTGAAATGTTTTCCCATAATGTCATTCGTCATCCAACGATCCAACCCTAACAAGCACATATGTTGCCCGTCGCATACGAATAATTGAATAATATCAACCGACGAACAGTAATACCAAAAGAGCTGCTATCCATATACAGAATAATATGAAACATGATTTACATGATGAACTAGTCAAATCCCACAAAAATGATAAGAGATAACGTACATCAACCGAATCCGCGGAAAAGGTCAGGTGTAAGGGTGTCAAAAATACTAACTTGGAACACTAGCCCAGATAAAATTATAATGATAATTCATAAGTTACTCAATAAACTATCGTACCCATGAATTGTTGACTGCTTGCAATGATCGGAGGAACCGCTTCGTCTCCTTCACAGTGATCGAATACGACGTAAGAACTCCCAACAATTGAACTAGAAGATCGGAGAGAAGAACGTGAGCCGTCGGCAAAAGGTCCAACACCTGGAAACAGAATACAAGTTTAATTCTGTAATATTTAACTACATCTATACCTACATATAGTCTACTTTTGTAGTTTCATGTTACATCTCCGCTCACGGCGATGCGCCCTTATAAGGAAGCTAAGCTAACAAACACCTAAACATTAGCATAATGTGAACGAGAAAATTTAATGGGTAAAAAGGATGCACACTACTGTGGCACATATTTTTCTCCTTCAAAAAGTGCTACAAAGGGATATTATGCAGCAAACTACAACCAAAACCAAAATGTAATACCTTGGAAATAAGGCCAACCCTTGAGCAAGCATCCAAATTCCGGTTACTTTTCCTGACAACCGCAACAAACACGGACCATATTTCAGCCTGAAAACAATACTGTAATACACATAACTCGTCTCCAGGGCAAACCTCCTATAAATAGCCGTAGCTTGAAGCTTCGGTTTCATCTAGCCACACTTTCGAGAAAACTCCGCAAACCCCGAAGCTTACTTGTGATTAGAATTACTTGGACGGGCACTATGAATGAATGGATGGGCACTATGATGGGCACCCAAAAGCACTATGAAATAAGCTTGCCTGCAGCCGATCGTCACAATAATTGAGCAGATTGAGCATTCTTTCAATATTCGTCGAGTCTTCAATGATAAATCGACTTTCCAAATCGAACGGACCGCCGACCAGCTGAAAACAGAAGACTTTATTGCACTTACATCAGTACAACTTAGAATTTATGTTTTACTTTAATTGCTAAGAACTTTAATTGCTGCTCCTTTAAACTTCAAACAACATAATTCCTAATTCTGAACGGATAACAAAACAGGAATATTAAAGCGGCCCCTATGTAAAGGAAAACTCGAAAATTAATAGTAAAGCAACCGTATAAGAAAACCCGAAAAAAATTATTAAAATAGGAGAACGGAGCACGAATAAAGCGACTTACCACATTGAACAACGAATCGACAACCGTCTTATTTTCAATGGATCCTGACTCCAGGCCATTGATCAAACGAGTAAAGGTGTCCTGGAAAAAGGAAATAAATTAACACACCAAATGGTACATATCACAAACAAAAGATCAAAAATACATTGCATAACAAACGAAGACCACATCTGACATTTCCTAAACAAAAGTCAAATAACCAAAAATGTTACCTCCGCCTTTTCCTCCGTAATGTGCAGTACCGTGGTCTTGGGATGCGGGGTGGTTGACTTTGGGGGTTCGGGTTCAGCTATCTGGGGTGACGATGTATTGGCTGCGGGTTGTGGTTCTCCACCCTCCAAGCTCTCCTCCACCACCTCTGCCACAGATACTCTAGTAGTCAGCACTGGAGTAGGAGATTCCGCCTGTCCGGCCTCCACTGGCCTGCCAATCGGTTCTGGTTGTTGAGTGACGACGTCCTAAATAATAAATTTATACCTACTTTACTTATACATACAATAAAAAGTGTGTAAAGCTAGATGCTTCAATTTAGGTTTCGAAATGGCATAGACAGATGCAGGGGTATTGCTGGTTTCTTTAATTAAATTTGGTGAAATACGGCATATTTCAACGTCAATCATGTATATGGAACGAACTGCCGAAACTAGCATCTTGCTTATACGTCAGTTACAGTGAATGCCAATTTAGTACCAAAACAAACATAAAACAATGAATCAACCCTACAATACGCCTTATCAGGTAACTTCATTAACGCTGAAATAACCAATGTGTCAATGTATGGGCTAACAAAAGTAGGAAAATCAACAGGCTTGAACAGCACTCTTTAACTTTGTAAAAATCCTAACTAGCAATGTTTCGCTTGCAGAATAACTGGAGTGGTAAACAAGTTCATTATTTTCCTTGCTGATTATTGAGTTTTGTAATGTTTAAATTCGATTCAAAAGAGAGTTTGCACTGCAGTGTGCTTTTCTTTATATTATGACAAAATATATAAATATTATGTCCGACCTTAACGTCCTCCTGTTCTATTTCACTGGCGTCAGAAGTCAAAGAAATTGCAGCTGCACGAAGTTGAAGATCGCTCACGTCATCTACAAAAAAATAGCAAATTCAGCAAAACTCATCTTCAGTTTTTACTACTTGTATTACTTGTATTGTATTACTTGTATTACTTGTACTACTTGTATTACTACTTGTACTTGTACTCCGTTTAATTTTTATGAAGAGGAAACAAGCATGTGTGAAATCCAACGACATACCAACATCCCCCTTCAGGTCCCCCATCACATAAATGTGCTCAACGTCAACCCATGGTTGATGAAGCAAAACATGGTCATACCAGTTACCAGTGCTAAGTAATCATGGAAAGGAGAAGGGATCAATATTCGAACCGTCTGATCATGAGCAAAACGCGCTCCAACAAATACGAAAACACTAGAATAAAAAACACTCACCGGAATCCTTCGTCTTACTTGTGTCAACGCACTGGGCTTCTGCTACTTCCATCGCACTACTGAAAAATGTTCGAAATGGATTGAAGTAAATAACTCGGGGTACGATTGTGCTTACGCTTGCAATAACGCAACAAGCTTACAATGCGAATACGACAGGATAACATCCATCGTATTCGCATTGTAAGCTTGTTGCTTACAATGCGAATACATAGAAATAAACAATTTTTTTAGAAACAGTAACAAAACATATTTTACGTTTGAGGCTAATGATATTGATCAATCCATAAAAACAGTTTCGTGAAGTATTTACCGTTCGTGAACTGAGTCTTTCTCGCCATCTGGAACGATTTGTACAGCTTCCGAGACGGTCAAATTTGGCAAACTTGTCCGCGCCGATTCGTTCACCTAAAATAATAAATGATAAAAATAAATACTACGGGCATATCATTATAATAGAACATAAAACAAAAAGAAACGGAAAAGGAAACATCCCCCAGAAGAATAAAGCAAATTAGGGAGATTATATCAGAGAAAAGCGTAAGGCATGGAACAATCTCATTACGATTACAGCGATAATATCAATACATAATGACAATAATAATTAATATATTATTGCTAGGTGTTAGAGAGGAGAGCTAATTTGCCATACACTAACCATACGTTTTGTGCACACAAAAAATGAGCATAAGTAGCAGTATACAATTTAAAAAAATATATAAAACACGCACCGTTTCCTCAATGTCCGAATGTAGTGTCTCTTCGTCCAGTTTTGGAACGTTAAAAATTGTGGACGTGTTTGGCGTATCCAGCGACACCTAAAATATTTGAAGCGTATAATATTATTATTATCCTTATTATATATAATGTCGCGCTGGTTCTTCTTCAAGGAGCTGCGAGACGTTTTTTTCACCATTCATACCTATATTTTAATGAAAAACGTTCTCTAGTACTGCAACTACAAAGACAACTAAAGGAATTTATGTATCCGCAAAATGTACAGACTCCCCCCACAATGACCGCCAGAAAATTAACATAAATTCTGCTGCTTTTCATTTTCTTAACCTGGTAATTAAGAAATCATAGTGACATTTGATTATCTTGAAACTACCGTGTCATCCTAAATGAAGGTCAAAATGCCTAGTATTCTATAAATAAGAAATAAGACAAACAACTAAACAAAACAACAAGACATAGCACACCTCATCCATCTGCTCTTCCTCCTCCTCCTTTTTTAATTCAACACCTCCTAGGTTCATCTCCTCTGTTTCTGCACTCTCGAGTCTCAACTTATCTCCTTCACTTTCATTTTCTTCCAAATTCGACGGTGTATCATTGGCTGCTGTGCGTGGAGTCTCACTTTCTTCTTCATCTAAATGGGACATAGTTAAAACAAATTTTTTAAAAAGCACTTGTTAAAAAATAGCTATTCATCTTTTGTCCAGCTAGTACGTATCTGAACATCAGTACGTGCACCATACGTGACGCATAGTATTCAAAAAATACCAAATCAAAACCAACAAACTTCCCAGTAGAGCGTTATTTTTTAACGCCCATCTGTTTTTATGATATGTTTCGCCTACAGCTAATAAACGACGGTACTACACTCACAATACTTTGGCCTTCTACACTTCTAACTTCTACTGTTTATCTCCATCCCTTATTACTTGACAAAGCCACTTCATGAGACTGAGACTAACCTTTGAATGTACGTGGAGTAGTGGTCTCATTTCTCTCCCTTTTCTCTTCTTCTTCAGAAGGGGAACCTTTCATCGGTGGTCCCTCGTGCCCGTCATCTGAGGCCATCTCTTCTGACGGTAACCTGCAAACCCATATCTAATGCAACTGAGGCAACAATACAAAAACGAACAGCATAGCATAATAACTCCCAACTATGCGAAACTCGACATCAGACAAATTAACCTTCAAATCCACAATTATAATTAATCACTTGCATGGCAAATCCTACAGCAAAACTGGTCATCCAGCTATCGAAATAATCATTTTGTGTGACGTTGCAAGCATGCGTTATGTTATACAGAAAATTTACTATTTATATTGTTCTGAATTTGAAAAGAAAAAATTGATTAAATGAAGGCAAGACCTCTCAAGGCTGGTCAGGCCAAAGTTTAGTTTTGATTGCATGAACGAAAAATTGGGGTATTGGACGAGTGGGGGTCGAACCCACGACCTCTGGATTACCGGTCCAGTATGCTAACCAAGGCGAGCCGTATAAGTCGCTAGCAAGAACGAAATTTGGGTGTGGGTGGCGGTAGTGTAGTGGTTAGCATACTGGACCGGTAATCCAGAGGTCGTGCGAAATAATACAGCGTGAACAAATACATACAAAAAAAACGTAAAGCGAAATACTGGACAACACAAAAATACGGAAAAGGTTCGTAGGTAAATGGCTATAGGCTATACGTGGGGATAAGTAAGAGAATTTCGATTGAGCCGAGTTTTGAAAATTTCTACACTAGAAGGGAAGGGATGGAAAACTTCAAGAGGTAAGGAATTCCACGATCTGACTACGCGCCTTTGGTAGAAGTGACATGAGACATCAGAGCTAGAAGAACAATGTTTCAAATCAACTATGGCGAAACACTCAATCTTATTGGTAATTGATTTGTTGCAAGGTGTTACTCTTTTCTTATAAACGAACCTCAAGCTAATCGTTACATGCGGCTTAATTTGCCAACCTTCTCATCATCATTTATATGATGCACACTTATATATTTTATATAATGTGTCAATAAATTATTATTATAATTATTATTCAGTTGATATGTGTGGCAATTACGAGGAGGACGGTCAGAAAATTCGAAAGAAGGAGAAGGGTAAAAATCACGAGAGAAAACAGAACGATAACAACGTACAAGGTCATAAACTATTCTACGGTGTTCGAATTAGAAGCGAACCTATGAACCCAACGATACTAATTATTAAACATAAAAAGGTTAACACGTACACAAATAGCCTTCATGTCAGGTGTATAATAGCGGAATATCAAATTAAAGCGATATAACAACATGTTTTGAAACATATTTTGGACAACTGCGTTCCCTTGAGCTTGAGTTGCATTTAAATTAACATAATTAGCTTAATAACCGCACAGTAATTCGTATACATTAAACCGGAATAAAGCTGCTGGCATACGTTCAAACGGGCTATCCTCATGAGTAGTAACTTTTTGGATAGCAAAAAAAATCATAAAACGAAGGGGCACACTTCTGATGCGGGAGTGGGGGTCAGCGCGGTTGAGTGATTCACAATTCACACAGAGTAGCATAACGAAGAGTCACAATACATTCAGGGATAAAGGGAAACTGAAGAGACGCAGAATAAGGCCCTGGTCCATGTCCCTACGGAGAGAGGATAACGGATAAAGACGTATCGCAAAGAGGAAATCTACTTATGGATAAAAGCGGTCATAGAGAGGTTCGAGTAGTCGACATTCATAGCTTACAACAAACTAAGCCTACCAAACGAAGCAAGATTAGATTATTACACTGTACACAAGATACATTGAAAGCGCTAATGGAGACTAGACGAGCTAGAGAAGGAACGATAAAAACAAAGAATCCCTTACAAGAAAGAAGGGTAGTACGATTCACATCCAGCTATGTGACGAAAACTCTTTTACTCGCGTACGATGATCCTCAAAAATTGAGGCTCTAACGCAAGGTAAATTGTACCCAGAAGGCATCTTACATGTGAGGTGACAATGGCAGATCAAGAGTCTCGTTATTTTCTACGTAAACAAGCTAACATAAACTATATATATAAAAAAAAACGCACGGAACAACAAAATAAAACCGCACAAAACTTCCAACTAAACTGGCAGAGAGCCGAGGAGAGGGCGCGAAAAGAACATTCGCTTGCCGAGAGCGCAAAGAGGTTAGGTCAAACGCGACGCGACAAATTTGCGACTCTTCCCAAGAAATATAATAAGCTCTTACAGTATTCTCTGAATACGCTACTATCCTTTGTAGAGTTTGTCCTCGCGATAAGACGATAAACGGTTTTCCGGCAAGTGTCGGCAATGGCCCGCCCCTTTCCGGAAAGACCTTTCTTATCGCGAACGGAAAGGACTCTCTTTCCGGCAAATTATCGTTTGCCGCAAACGCAAAGGGCTCTCTTTCCGGAAAATTATCGTTTATCGCGAGCAGAAAGGGCTCTCTTTCCGGCAAATTATCGTTTATCGAAAACTAAAAATCTCTGTTTCCGGCAATTTATCGTTGTCGCGAACTGAACGGGCTCCCTTTCCGGCAAATTATCGTTTACCGCGAATAGAAAGGACTGTGTTTGCGGAAAATTATCGTTGTTACGAAACAGCTGTAAATAGCGACAATTGAGTCTTTAACCCTTACCAATTTCAATGTGTAATTTATTCCTTGGAAGGAGCTTCGCGGCCTGAACAAATAGAACTAATCTATTCATCTCAATTCACTGCATTAGTGTGTTGCGGTACATGAAGAACTTATTAGATTTGCTGAGGAATGAAATTAGCAACCATTTGCAAGCGTTTGTGATGTTTAATATAGGATGTATTTACATTTCAGAGCACAAGGAAACTTTGCGTTAAGGCAAGGTTACCCTTGAACTTGAACATCAGAAATGTAGGCGAGCTTTGAGCCTTCTATATTTAATCCACGAAAATTTTTGAAGCTTGATTTGAAGCTCATCGAATAGAGCTCATTGAACTTACTAGTTGAGAACATTACCTTTGTTTTCCAACCGTTATTTTCGCTATTTTTGGCTAACTGAAATATTTTTGGTGGAGCAAAATTGACAGTAAATTTCTTCACTTGAAAGAATGAGGCAAGTTGCGAATGGTATTTTCAGCAGAGGAACAATGATTGTAAAGAAAGTTGAAAACTAGAAGTGTGGGTCCGCAACTACAGACGTTATTCTCCGTTGAATTTCGTTCCCTGGAAGTTGTCCGTTTACTTTCTAAGGATAATTTTAGAGGAAAAACGAGCTTACAGAAAAACGAGCTTTGCGTTTTCTGACAGTACATGAAAAGACCTTTCGAATGAGGTATAATATATGCCAATACGAAAAATTGCCCCTTTTACTTTATTTCTGCTCGCCTCACAAACAGCCTCGCGGACACCTGCCTCATGCCACAAGCGCCTCATGTCCCACTACCGTACTCTTAATTGCAGAATCAGGTATTTGGCGTTATATTCGGCGGGACTTTCAAATTTTGTCAAACATACAGTATTCACAACTGGAATATCAGGCATTTCGCATTATGTTTCGCGTATTTTTCAAATGTTGTCTATTTTTTTCTTGGAATTTTCCATTTTGTTTTGTTTTGTACCTCATTTTGTGGGTTTGTGTTATGTTTAGCTACTATATTACTTAAGAGTGGAACATGCAATACTTTATTATGATATGAAATGGGTAGTAGCTGTTATTGTGTGCATTTGCAGCAACACGGTCCCTTTTTAACCCGGAATTTGTATTCGTATGTGTCATTCGCCGGTCGTTTGTAGTAGACACACGCACTTAATGTATTCGCTTACTTTTGATTAACCATATCGCCTTCCGTTTAGTACGTGTTTTGCATGTTGTTGCTTTTCAGGTACCGTGTCAAGGATGGCTACCTATCACAAATGCAAAGGGCGCCAGTGCAGCATCGGAATCGATTGCGATCATTACTGGCATTCGTTCTTCTCCCATTCTCCCATTAAAGTGTAAGTGATGATATATTCATATTTTTTATTATTATCATGTCCATGTTATTATTGTGGAATATTTTGTCTTGTTGTCTGTATATTTATTATTGTTGTCTTACATGGAAAATTTGTATGTGGAGTAGTGGAGCGACTTCTACTATTTTTCAGGTTGCTGTTATTTCGATTTCGACACGTTATGTACACTGGTGAGCTTGTACATACAAGGTACGACCTCAAACTACAGTACATTACCAGTTGTTTCTATAATATAGGAATTCCAGCGTTCCGGAAATTTATTATATTGTTGAACTTGTGTGTTCTTTGCTGTGATTTATGTTTATTCATTATCCCTATTAAGAAAGAAACGAATTAAGTTAATTTTTAGCCCTTCTTTTGCCTATGGGATATCGATTTTTTTGTGTACCGTGTTATGCATAATTTACTTCACATGACCATTGAACTGTAGTGTGCGATCGTGCGATGTGTTATGATTTGAAGCGAAGGTTAAGGCTGTTAAGTTTCTTGTTTAAGCTACACTGATAGTCCCTTTCCTCTTCCGAATTACAGATAGAAAAGAAATTAGGATGGAAGATTCCTTTTATTGCAACGTTTACGAGAGAATATCAGCCGAATTAGAGTCAAATTCTAATTTGCATAAGATCACAGTAGCGAAAATTTATGTGGCAAGTAAAAACCGAATTTTCCCGAGACCGTTTCTCCGGTATACATATTGCACACTTTGTTAGCAGGGTCATAAGCGTGGCGGTCATATTTCACCGCTGTCTTACATAGGTATTGCACTTTAACCCTCAAGTTTCCCCATGATTCGTTCCTTTTTTGCGTTACATTTGATGTTTTTGATTATCTAATATTAATAAACCTTTGTTTGGTGTTTTATTTACATTCTACCATCGGTTTTAGTATGTGTTTTTTTTACTTACGCCGAGTATTAAACCCACTGAATACGATACGACATGGGTCATCTTCGTCACCAACACCATCTCAGTTCATCAAAGCGTAAAAAGGACGATTAACGTTTTTATTTAGTTACTTACTGAATTTATTGAAAGCGTCACTTTTTTATGTGAAGCGAAAAAAAAGGAAACGCAATTGCATGATACTTTGAAACTTTGAATAATGTCGCAGTGAGATTTCCATGTTGCGTTTTGCCATTTTTAAGTTGTGGTTGTTCGCCGCGAAAAATTTATATTTTCGCGGTAAATCGTTGTTCCGGGAACCTTCCGCGACAAATTGTCGTGTATCATCTTAGTCACCAAAACGATAAACGATTCAAGTTGTTTTCCTTGTCGCCTAGATTCGCGAAACGATAAATTTGCCGTTTGTCGGCAAAACAATATTTTGCCAAACGATAATTTGCCGTTTATCGCGGAATAATTGTGTGCGACACGATAATTTTGCCGTTTGTCGGCAAAAAAATATTTTGCCAAACGATAATTTGCCGTTTATCGCGGAATAAATTGTTTCCGACACGATAATTTTACCGTTTGTCGCCAACAATTTTTTTCCGATACGGCTACAAAAGCGTTTTTTTCTTATCGGAAACAAAATTTATCGCGAAGGAAAAGCTCTAATCCTTTGTTAGCGCGATAGCGCTAACATAGTTTGGGTTACATCAGAGAGCCCTTTTTTCCAGTTTCCACCCTGAATTTTGAATTTTGAAAAAAGCAATAGCTGCATTCGGAGATAGTCTGTGAACGCTACTACTACTATTAGGATAAGAACAAAAACAGTTTAATAGTAGTTTTCTTTATTAAGCACGTTAAAACAAGCGACATAAAATACAAAACCGGGCAGTCATTCAAAGAAAGATTTACTTCAGATATAATCTCAACAAATTCTAAAGTCGGCAGTTTTTCTGTATTACCTTACAGTAACCTTATCTTACAGTATTGCGGACGAGTTCTCAAGATGGCTCATCACGTCAGCAATTTCTCTAGTTTATATTTTTATATAAAGGTAGTCGCATTATGACAACATGACTAGGAAACAGGAAACATGTTAAACATAATAATCCTCTCCATGAAAATAATTAACGATGTTGAAACAAAATGTCAAATCATGTACGACATTTATACTGCAGGTTACGACAACAATGAAGCCTCCTCTATGTCTATAGTAGTCTATAGTAAGGGGGATATGATCAAGCACAAAAAAAAACACTATCGAGATCGACTGAGTGAGGGTCAGGGCCACAAAAATCGAATTAAAAACTGTCAGTCCGGATATATTAAACAGTAAACGCTCGTCAATTATTGAACTCATTCATGTTAATAAAATGATATGAAATAAATGATAAAGCCTACTTACAAACTTGATAAATCTCGATCCATACTGACTTATGACCCTGAACGTGGACCTCTAAATCTTTGAACATCGTTTCTTATGATGCTACAGTACCTGTTCCAATTCACATAAGAAGATCAAGGCTGAGTTTTGCTACATAGATAGATGCTGCAGAAGGTATCCTCAAAGTCCTCTGCGTTTTGAATTTTCTAATAATTATTTCTATTTTCTTTCATTGAAGACATCTTCAGATGCAGTCGGATGGCCGTTAGAGACGCTGAGAAGAAGGCTAGCGTTAGAGAGACAGCCACCAGGGCAAACGACAGTAGGACAGAAGTACTCATGCAGTGCACATCTTGGGCATCTGAAAAGCAGCGTTGTATAATCAGGGAGAATACAGTATGCACTGTAAATGGCAGACATAGGTTGGACAATTGTGGCATCAAGTACGTTAGAACTACCAGTAGTAAATACCTTCCTATGAACATTACATAAATAAGACAAGCAATTACAGAGCCAATGAGTGGAAAAAAATACTCCTAATCAGGAGGACCATGCGGTTCGCTCAGTTGTTCTACTTCTATGGGATGCATCTATCTCAAGTTTTCCCCTGTTTCAGGCACTTCCTTGCGTTTACTTATGTCACGCTCACTGGTGCACGTGTACTTGTAGTCCATTACAGTACACTTCATACAAGTGTAATAATAAAATGCTTTTTTAATAGAATTCAACTACGCTTACCGGCTGCCATTTTCTCCTTCACAAACTCTTCTTCTAATTCAATCTTCACATTGTCAAACAAGCGCATACTATGTCCATGTACTTCACGTTTCAATCGGTTCGGGCGTTTTGAGCAAATTTCCTGAAAAAATGCATTAATTACTTAATTATCTAACGAGTTCGAGTGATATTATCGTAGGCTCCCTTGGAACAACTTTCCTACAAAACACGTTGTTTATGCTAAGAGATTCAGCAAAGTTCACAGTAGGGATACCTAGCAAACATTATTTCCGTGTAAGGTTTTATAAGAGCATCGTAGGCTCTCCGAGGCAAATATGTCAGTGAAGCTTTTCAAAGTGTAAGTCTCACCGGTGCTGCTTCCGATGGCGTCAGTTCTACCGAACACGAAAAGTAGACATCGTCGGGTCCGGGGAACTTGAAGGCTGAGATTCGGAACCAATAGTACATCTGTTGGGAGGGAACTTCCTTCTCTCGACGCATCGGAGAGACGACCTGAGGACGCGCGACACATCTGAACAGACATACGACGGTTGACGGGGGTCAGAAGTGATTTACAGTTAGGCACACGCTGAAGTTTCGCTTTACACCATGGATACGACTAGGTTTTGCCACCCCAATATATTAAGTATGCGCAGACATAACAATGTCGTAGCCATAATACGTGATCTAAAATCAAGCTTCTCAATTGCCAAACACTTGCTTGTACACTACTTCATAGCAACCTCGAGAAGTACTGCGTGACGTGTGACAAGGCGTCGCCGAACTAACAAAGCGCGCACTTTCCTTGGAAACTTTTTTTTTCTTTGGTTGTAAATTTATTCTAAAGACTCACCCATTCTTGTCTATCAGTTCAATTTTCGTGGTGCCCGGACCGTCGGTGGCAAAACACGAATGAACGAACATATCATAGACATCGGCTTCTGAAAAGTACAAATTGGGAATTGTTACATGGATACTGTATCGAGCATATTTTTTCTCATTCATTCTTTCTCTCACACTCTCTCATTGACTGTTTACCCGATTTCCCCTACCTCGTATTGGGATTGATTAAAGGGCGAGGCCCACGAGAAAAAAGTCTCTTAATTTACTTGCACATAATCAATTAGCTATTTGATCCTACACGTAAGGACATAATCCTCAGTGTAGTGTAGATCCACAAGCTTCTCTGTGTAGAACGATAGGAACCTCCCTACCTTTGCGGGTGCTTCTGGCCCTAACAACAAGGGTGATGTTATCTCCAATCTTCACCGGCCTATCCACGGTTATGGAGTGAGGACCCTCGCCTTGCTGGATCTCCAGGTAGACCTAAGTATTAATGATAGTACAATAAAAGTTTACGACTCCAACTCCCTATGAATTGAAGAAAGGCGTGGACTACAGCAGTCAACGACGAGTTCATGGTGAAAAAATAGCAAGTAGAACGGGGTATTCGAACGTGTAAATGAACAAAGGAAAAAAGTGTACTCCCTTTTTAATCACAAAAAGACTACCTCAGTTCGTAGAGGCTCCTGATTTTGCTTGGCGGTCATACGGTCAACGGTTACAGTTCTGTAAACAACACCTTTTATGAACTGAGAAAAGTATTCACCAACACTCAGGGAGCCCTCCCCGGCCACCACAGGGAACTAAAGAGTGAGTAGAGAGTGCGAAAGCAGAAGAGATTCAGAACGCTCGTGAGCCTAGGGAGGGCTCCCTGTATGTTGGTGAATACGGCCTCTGATTAGATTTCTAATTTTACATTTGTAGGCAAGACAACTGTTCCACTTTAGTATTCCACCCTTTGAAATAATATTCTTTCATAATAATACCAACCCCTCGTTTTCATCTGAAGACATTGACAGATTCGGCTTTCTCTCGTAAGTTTCTGGTGGTGTCGTCGTAGAAGATGCGGCAGCGTTTATCTGCAAATCAGTAACTGTTTATTAAAAGAACCAAGCGAACTTCACCGACCATCAAAAAATTCTGGCAGAATTAGACCTGCAAGAACTGCGCGCCAAGGGAGAGCCGCGCACATTTCAAGTTGTGTCATAGTCAGAAAGTAGTCAAGTAGTACGCAAAGAAAAAAACTGATTGTCACCTGTAAATCAGCTGTGAAGGTTTGTTCTCGTTGTGTGGTTGTTACAATCTCACTTGGTCGTATTGGAGAGACAGGCATAGCAGGACGGGATACTTGATCTCTAAAATTGGAAACTCAATAAAAATTTACAGCTCTCGAATTGTGTGCTCTGCGCGCCACAGGTGCGCCACAGGTGCGCTCACTAACAGTGGACACCTTTTGTGAACTTGTGGCGCACCCCCCGCGCACCCTGGGAGTGAGTCCAGCACCCAGGCGCTGGCGCGGGGTTTCACGTTGCTGAGACACATACCCAAACACAACAAAATTCAACGCAAAACACGTTTGACATTCCATAATTGTCTCCAGTGTAGGGGTACGGTAATGCTGGCAACAAGTAATAACCTACCGTATCCCTCCTAAATCGCTCTGTTGTTGTACAGGAGGAAGGGGATAGGCTCCCGGAAAGCCACGGTCTAAGTAAACAAGCATTGAGGTTTGTATTTCACTGATGTCTAATTGTAAGGCACATAACATTAGATGAATGTTGCTTCTTAGTATCGTCTACCTCGGACGTTTAGGCAATTTCAACTCTATCATTTCCAACATTTATGTAAATACTGTTGCTTGCATGCTTCGAACGAGTATATAAACTTTCAAGCTTCTCACCTACAGATGGTGCAATTGGGGCCCTCGGCATCGGAGGTACGGTCACGTCAGCCCATGGACGGGCTTCAACCTGGAACATTTTGTGGTATCTATCTAGATTCAACGATTACCAAGAGAAAATCCGAGAAATAGCAAAAACAAATACACAGGATCTACTCAGACTCAGACTATGAGAAAGACGTACTAAAATAAATTCTCGAGCTTACCGAAGCCCTCTCTTTATATTTCCTTGATCTTATACGAAACAATACAACCTGCCAATTTCTTTCAAGTTCTGTCAGATTCAGATAAACCAAACATCGACATGGACACTGAATAAAATGTATGGAAAAATTTCAAATGACCCTTTGGAGCTCAGTAAGGACCCCAGCGCCCGTTATTTATCAGATGTTCGTTCACCTTCGTGTGTGGTCCTTTCCATGCGGGCTCTAGTCCGACACCGATCAAGGGGTTGAACTGAATTCCGGCTGACTTGTGATAATCCACTAAAGCCCGGATTGCGTCAGCGCCTTCGATTCTGAATTTGCGTATCATATATGGGCATTGCACTGATAAATCTTCACAAAGTCGGCGCAGAAAGGCAGTCCGCATCAGTTAGTGCGGGCGGACCCTTTAGTGAATGTGGGGTGCTCGGAAGGGGAGCACGCGGTCAGCGGCAGTTGAAACAGGCGCGTCCACTGAAATTGTACACCATCCGCACACCCCTGGCACACAAACGCCGCACAGCCATTGGGTTACTCAGACACAACACGCGCTCTTCACATGCACAAAATTAAATCTTGCTTTTGTTGATTTCCTAGCATTCTTTGTATAGCTTCCACTCCAGAAAATGTGTTGCCGGGAGGAAGGGGCGGTGCTCGCCTCAC
This sequence comes from Pelodera strongyloides, assembly GCA_036852015.1. NCBI lineage: Eukaryota > Metazoa > Nematoda > Chromadorea > Rhabditida > Rhabditidae > Pelodera > Pelodera strongyloides. Next base: position 472,270 of record JAANDG010000019.1, read on the forward strand.
TCCATCGTTTTCACTTACGGCATATGCACCGAGCGCTTCCTGCTCCTAAATCCGTATATTCTGATAAACCTTATAAACCAACTCTTATCATAGTCCCTTGGGGGATTAACGATAGTCGCGTGAAAAGCATGGTCTGCAACTCTCATCCATAGTTTACAAGCCTCGCAACCCAAAGTTATCCTGGTTGAACGAAGCCACATAAGCTCAGTCAGTAGACTTTGCTACCTATCATATGAGTTGTACAGACGTATTGATCAATAGTTTTCCCTCACAATATCCCCCAGCCCACCTTTGCCGCATAACTGCTCCCATCAATGATGTTGTGCTGTACTGTGTTGTATTCTTGCTGTGCCGCTACAGGCGGAGTGTGCGACCATTTTGTGACTGAAAAATTGAGTCCTTTCGGTTGAGACGAAGAAGGTTCTGAAAGTTCACAACACGACAAACTGATGAACCACCGCAAGCAGAGAACACACAAATAATGGGCAATCTTAGTTTTTCAGTCTCAACACACCCACATACACACACATAGACATACACAGACACACACACGACGCAGACGCACATACACACACACGAGCACACCCACACATACCTACACCTACGCCCACACACATACATATCTACACGCACGCACGCACACATACAAACAAACAAACAAATACAACGATGTAAAGTGAGCGGCACTCTCTCTCTCCCAAAAATCGATGCTTCTCTACAAGCTACTCTCTAACCTTTTCCAATGCTGGGTACAATCGGGTCTGGCACGAGTGACTTTGGCCATGTCGAGATCGGAGGTTGATCAGGGGAGTACGGTACCGCGCCGGGAATTGGATAGTTGCCAAAACGACCGTCCATCGAAACGGCGGATACTGTAGGAATTGTCCGATAGGAGTTGGACTGAAATACTGATGTTATTGTTGCCATGAAGCTTCTATATGTTGTTTCACAACTTATTTAATAAATAATTGGGCCTTCCTTTAGAACTGCATACATGCTAGTCATATCTGTGACAAAATGCAAGATAATCTCATCTTTCTGGTCATCTACGAGCGTAGTATTTACAAATTACTATACGAGACATCGATTGTGAGATGATATAGCAAAGAACACAGAATTCAACTGATTTTGAACCAGCGAATCACCCAGAAAAGTTCATACCGCTGCTACGGGAGCATCGTAATTCTGAGTGGGTCGTATAGAATTCGTCTGTATCGCTGCCGTCGCATATGAATCGCCTGAAGGAGCTTGAACAACCTAAAAATAAGTGAACGATACTGAAAATATTGTAGGAAATACTTCGGTATATTCTTGTGATCGACGCCATCTAGATTCCGGTGAGCACGAAGGATGGGGGTAGAAACCAAGAGAGCAAAAAAAATTGATCGAAAAGGTAAAACCCGAAAAATAATAGGTAGTCCCTTACCGGTGATGGTGGTGGTGCCATATAGGCGGGAGACGGTGCCAGCTGAATTGTATTCGACACGGGGTGACGACGGATCTCGGGTCGGATAGCAGCCGCTCTAAAGTATTACTTTTTTTGAAACATTCAGCAAGCATTTGTGAAACATTCAGCAAGCATGTTCAGAACGACTGCATCAATATATTATTGATTTTTGTATTACCATTTTTGAGTTGTTTTGTTAATAAACATTGCATAGAAGAACCTGCCTTTAGATGAGCAAAGCCTTCAGTCTTTACTTCAGCTAAAAGCTGGCAAGCCAAGCCTTCAGAAATTTATACTCACTTTGTTGGTGGCTCCTGGGCTCCTGCCAGCTGACACACAAAAGAGAATTGTTTGTCCGCCACTGTCTGCGTGTCCTTGTCCATTTGAACGTAGACACGGTTTTCCATTTGATCGATTACCTACATTAAAATTAAAATTAGTAATTATTCTGTCTTTGTTTACACCTTTCCATCGGCAAATATAATTTTCTGAAAATTCTGTTACGCCTTGGAATCATACTTTTACTTCTACGTATAACCGACATGTCACTTGAGCTGAATTTACAGTTCATATTCTCAAAAAAAAAATGCCGAAATAACTGCTTAGGACCCTTGACCAAGTCATAAGCTTTAAAACCTTGCATTGAACCACAATTGGAAACGTTTAAACCATAGCAAGCTTTACAAAAGTCGAACGATGAAGCTTTTGATATATATTGATTTCTTGATTCTTTGATTTCTTGAGCCGCACTCCTAGAAAGCAGATGGATGTCGTGTAACATGCAAGCTGCTAATCAAGCCATACCCGAATGAAGGCGTCACATTTATTTGTCTTCTGCTCACTTCTCACTGTAACAGCTGCATAGTGTTTGTTTAACGTGTCAAACAGTATCAGAACGACTATTCAATTTTTCCCAGCATTGTTTCCTGTTTTCTTACATTATAGCAAATAATAGGCGAAGTGAAAGCAAGATTGCAAGCGTAAGTTAATAATTGTTGGGGATAATCAATGTCTTATTTCTCTGAGTCAGAAAGCGATTACTTCTGACAGCTGCGGTCTTAGGTAATATGAAGGTACTCCCAGTACCGTGTGGGAGGTGTCGAGAGTAAACAATGAAGCGGGTGAAAATACGCGCTCAAGTTCCCAATTCTTGCCGATTTGCTATTTTACGACAAAATTCTGGCCGCAAGTTACTAGCTCAAGTATCATTTAATTATTTCTGGATTTGCTAGTGACTACCATACTCGTACAGTATAATACAGATTTAGAACTGCAATGTATTATATATTGTATCTTATATGTAGTTTAATGTTATTACAACCCTCCTCTACTGAAGTTTTAAATGACAACTTTCAACGTATCAATTTACCAAAAAAAAAACTTTTTCATTTCAAATCTCTTGTGTTTGTATGCATAACCTTGACACTGACACACTGTTGAAGTAATAATAGGCATCGGGGGGTGGGTCTCTAATGACAGGCTACATATGCAAATTAAGGACAATTAACCTAGTCACGCATCACTCGTACGCAAATGCCACAACGCACACAGTTTACATTTGTTAGATTCGGATTGATATGGATAAACAGAGACACCATAAATCTTATAACTCTTTGCTTCTTGCAGCAGAAACTAGACCGTTGGTAAAGAAGAAATGCCTATTATCTTCAACAACTAAATAGTTTCACTAGAATCAAAGGTTTACCCATCAACATCTCCGCCACACGCTGTACGCACACGCTTCCGCTCCCGGGAGCACCCCATCAATAGCACGACAAGTTTGAGTTTTATACATGTATTCCATTCTCGGATGCGCATCTTATATAACTACGCCAGCAAGGATGCCGCGGTGCCGCCCACAACATACATCCCCACAATCTACAATGCTCAAAATTCGAGCAGGCGGCACAAGAAGTGGACACAATGTCAGTTCTCTGTCAAAACAGTAATTACACAGTACCGTAGTGGTCGGGAAGGGGGGCGAGCGCGAGATAGAAAAGGTCATTCGGGCAATTTACGAAGTAAAGAGAGAGTTTTGGCACGGCATGCAATTAGGGAGTGAGTTACAATTGAAGAGTTTCTGAGGTGTATGACTGAGCCTGACAAAGCCAAAATCAGAAGAGAGAGAGAGAGAGAGAGAGAGAGAGAGCGAGAGAGAGAGAGAGAGCGAGAGAGACAGAGAAATAAAAAGATACAGAGAAACAGAAGCATTATAAATATAAAGAGAGAGAGAGAGAGAGAGAGAGACGGAGGTGGTTGTGAAGCCACAGCGAGAGCTCGAGAGAGAAGTAGACATTTCGTTTTACAGACAGCCTTGAAAGACCATTTTCACACTAATTATTAATATTCATATTCGGTAAACGGTCTAAAAACAAGGGTGAAAGGAGCAATACGGAATTCTAACTCATGTCGAAAAAAAATTCGGGCGTGGGAACTGCACACGAAGGGCACTCATACAGTTTCTAGGGGAAGTTTCTGTGTTTGGTTTTTTGGAAAGTTCTCTGGTGACCGGGAATAACAAACACAAAAATGAGCGGGAAAAATATCAAGTACCGTAATTTTGTAACGTACATTTCTAGTGGTCCTCGTCAACTTGGTCCCGCAACGATGTGCCGGAATCGAGAAGAGTACTGTATCCATGTCCATGTGATTGTAATAAATGCATTCGTGTACATTTGCATATTCTAATGAGTAAATCTTCCCGGTGAAGGCACGGTCGAAATCTATCGAGGCGGTTATCCCTTCACCACTGCACATTGCGTTGACCGCTGTAAAAGGATGTTTTATCTGGGTTATCATATCTTGGATACTGTAACTATGGACTATGGTAGAACTGGGTATATCATACTGTAAAGGTATACTCTGCCTTGTGAGGTTGACAATGTATTTACATTTTCCATCAAGCTACACACATGCACATGTAGAAAGCGCTAAAACTGAACCACTAAGCCACTAAGCTGACGAAGCTAATAAAAAAGAAACATTTTGAAAGTTTTACTGATCAAAACAATTACATACCTTTTATATTCGGCGGATCAAATGCATATTGCGCATGCACCCTTATTAAGGCGAACAGGCAATAGGGTAACAGCATCACAGGTAGTTTAACAGCATCGAAGCGGTAGTCGAACGGGGTTCAACAATAACTTGTAGGGCAAGTCACAATTTTTGAGAACCTGAGAGGAAACTGATTCAATTAACTCGTCAACATATTTTATTCTAGACTGAACATTAGGCATAATCGCATGGTACAGAAAAGAAGGGGACGTAAATTTTGCAATACAGTAGCGAGCGTTGGTTCGAAGAAATAATGGTACAGTTAAATCATGACATACAGTGTATTAGAGCAGTATCAGTATATACTGGGATGAAAGTACATCAAGGAAAGGAAGGAAGGATATTTATTTTGAAATGCAAACGGAAGTAGTCAATTTCGTTGTCGACTTGCTGAGCGGCTTCCTCGTGGTATCGCTCTATCTAACGTTTTAAGCGAAATTCCGGCCGGTTTTTGAAACACAGCTGAATTCTTACCTATGTTAATTTGCTCGAATTTAGCTCGATTTTTTTATTCTAATTTATGCTCATTTGCATACGCTGAATAAAAATGCTCGTCTACTCGATACGTTCCAAAAACCGGCCGTTATTTCGCTTTAAGCGAACCAAAATAGAATGAATTAGTAATCTTTGGCAAATGATAGTCATAGTCCCTCAAGACCACCAGGTAACCCCTTCCTCTAGCGACTGTCAAAAAAAGTATATTATGTTCATGTTGAAATATAAGTCGAAGTCAAAGTTGTTGAAGTGACTATTTTCACTGTTGACAGGCAGGTGCGAATATTAGGACACGAAACGAGGGCACACACATGAATACATAAAGAGTGGAGGAGTACGATACAAGGTAATTATGTAAGGAAAGATACCCAATAAGGAGAGAAGCGAACGGGCGAGAAGGACGTTTGAAGTCACTCGAAAGAGAGAGAGAGAGAGAGAGAGAGAGAGAGAGAGAGAGAGAGAGAGAGAGAGAGAGAGAGAGAGGGAGAGAGAGAGTCCTTCTTCACATGCTATAATATACAAACATACAGTACTACATATTATTGAGAGCCAGAGAGAGAGTCAGAGAGAGAGAGTCAGAGAGAGAGTCAGTGAGAGACAATCAGAGTCAGAGAGAGAGAGAGAGTCAGAGTCAGAGAGAGTCAGAGAGAGTCAGAGAGAGTCAGAGAGAGTCAGAGAGAGTCAGAGAGAGTCAGAGACAGAGAGAGAGAGAGTCAGTGAGAGACAATCAGAGTCAGAGAGAGAGAGAGAGTCAGAGAGAGAGAGAGTCAGAGAGAGAGAAAATCCTAGACTACGACTTTCTTCACATGCTATAATATACAAACATACAGTACTACATATTATTGCCTAGTGATTTTTTGATATTAATCCACGAATTTTCAAAAAATATTAACAAATTAAAAAGAATAACAATTAATAAATAAGCAAATACATACTATATACATGGTCCATAACTATAACATCAAAATAAGCTCCCCGGAATGGGCGGAGTCTCATAACCTTCCTCCAGCACTTCGTTCACAGTAGCCAAAGAGTGGCAGTTGAGTACACACAATCATGCTAATTACCACTTCCGCAGGTTAGGCTAATTCATATTCAAGCTCCGCCCACAACAAATAGTGGACCTATTGTCTACTACATCACAAACATTTCGTCGGACAGCCTATAGGAAACTACTCTAGGGAATTTCATCAAAACATTAGGCAATCACTGTGGTTTTCTTGTGCGACAAAAAGCCAATATAATAAAGCTACCGAGCGACATGTATACAAATTTTGTCAAGAAATAAAAACAGCCAATTGTCGAAGAAATATGATTTTGAAACATTTTGAAGCCTTCCCATGCACAGTATACAAACGAGTATGATTAAGCACAAAATTCGACCCCATTTAGCATAAATACATAGAACTGCACTTATACCGCATACGTTTCGGAAACCGGCTGTTATATCGCTTGAAAGAAAGCACAGTCGGTAGTTTCAAAAAAGCTTACTGTATACACATGGCTTGCCGATCTCTTTCCCAACACATTTTTTTCACAGAAAAATTGGTCCATTGAAGCGCATACGCAATTTTTTGAACTTCAAGTCTTTGTTCTCAACAATCAATACCTCTTCCTCCATAGACAGTCTTGCTGGTGTCGCAGCATACCCGAAGCTTCGAACATATATTATGCAGTGCAGCGTGCCCAACCGTAAGCAGCATCCGAAGTCAAGAAGACCACCCACGATCTGAGACCACCCACGATTATATGACACACTTAGTTTCTCCGTAAATATTACTTTTCTGTTTATTTTAACCACAATATAAGCCACACTGTAGTAAACTGCAACATAATTTCTGTACAAAATTTTAATAATAAAAATCTTTATTCATAAATGCCTCTGACAAAATACATCGAGGAAAAAAGCCTAAAGGTAATTCGTCACTTTAGAAAGCTCAAAAACCCAAATTAACAAAAAAATCACAGATACCGACGGGGGAAGGAATAAGCAAGCGACAGAAAATGAGGAACATAAACTGAAAGTGAAAGTTATTGATTACATCGTTAGCACAGATTAGCATGCATGACACAGGAAACCGGGAAAACCATTTCACGACTGCCTGCCGACGCTTTTTCGATAGACTCCGTTTTCCTGTGTTGTTAACTGGGAACATCTCTAGAGGCCAAACAATTAGAATAATATAAAAACAAGTAAATCCCTAGTACAAATGACGCAATTCATCTCTCAAAAATATAGCTGACAACAAAAAGTCAGTATTTATATATTGAAAATGGCCCAATAAATCGATGCCTAACCCTAAGTTAAGTTAAATTCTACAGGTAATAGGTAAGATTCCATATTATCGCCAAACATGCTCAGCTCTACAAAGGCACACATAAAGAAGAACTCATTGAAATTACTACGTAAAAAACATACGGTAACACGTTAAAAGCCACAAGTAAGCTACAAAACTCAACGTCAATAAAATTGTTATCACATTTGCATATTATGATAATTGCATAATCACAAAACCACCGTTAATTATTATAAATGCTATGAAAAACAAAAAATGCACACAACAAACCTATTACTCACAAACCTAGTGCTAAACTTTATCTCCACTCCAGTAGCTAAGAAACGCTTAAAAATCAATGAATCTCTCCATCTTGAAGCGAAACTTTTCAAGAAACCTGTAGGGAAGTCTTATTCTTATGGACGCGTTCGGGATTGACCGAAAAGAAAGAAAAGAAAGTCTATGCTTATCTGATATCTCTCATACCGTCAGCATATTTCAGTTTTGAAACATTTCTTTTCGTCCATCCCGAACGACATTTTTTAATTTCTTTTCTTTCTTTTCGCAATCCCGAACGCGCCCTATCCCTACAAACAAATAAACAAATTAAGTGATTGTGGCAAAAAAAATGACCTACGAAATGATTGCCAAGAAAGAGTGCACATTAAGAAAAAGCAATTAGGCCATTAAAAGAGCCCCAGGAGGTCATCTACCCCTGTTGACGCCGCTACAGGCTGTGCAACAACCGACGGCGGGGACTGAGAAAACATGGGAGCAGCGTGAGCAGGAGCGGGAGGTGTTGATTCCTTGGGTTTTGAGTAAGCGGCCGAGGAGAACATACTCTGAAATATAAGGATAAGCAGCAAAATGAAGGGACTTCAGAAGTCATATTCATCTCTAAGTTAAGCTCGGAGTAATATTCCCCGGGGACAGAATATATCATTCCAATTCCAAAGTGAGAGTCGCAAGGGAAACGACAGTTGTGAGTGGTGAATAGGGCACTGAAGGGCACTCCTATCTATTTTTAACTTCACTCCTTTAATGAAACTACGAAACACTAAACCGCACATGGCAAAGAATGTGTGGAGCGAAGCAAATGTATTTCACAAATGGGAGTTGGGGTTCAGCCACGCGAACATTTTCACTGTACTCTTCCATACATAAGTTCAGAAAGATTCTGAACACCATAAATGAGTCTTGCTAGGCCAATGACTGTAATTATCAGACATAATAATCTTACCTTATCAATCCCATCAAATGCTTTCATGGCTCTCGTTTGCATTGGTGCAGGACCGGGAGAGATGACCACAGGCTGAAACAGGAAATAATTCGCATTATGAATTAACATACAAAATCAGTGGGGGCCAACCACTCGCTCATCCAACAATACACCGACTTTCCTACGCTCCAGTGAGTATATCTACACGGTAGTTCAACAAGTATCTCGTATCTTACAACAGCAATTTCAAGGTATAATTACCTAAATCTGTAGAAGAATAGGTAACAATCAATCACTCCTAAATAATATAATTGCCCGTTCGTTGATCATCGGAATACACAATGTTTCAAATAATTCACAAAAGTAATAAACATAAACATTTATTGCAAAAATGCACCCACCACAGAGGGTGGAAAATACAATTGAACGAACAACATAAATTTAAGAAACAGCCAAACGAAAATAATTCACAGGGAACATAATACACACTACAACACCACACGGGGGAACAAGAACACGTTTTCAATATCACCAAGATAATCACATATCAAATACTTCGAGTAAAGAGTGGAAAATTGCCAAGTGAAGCCATTATGCTTACCGAAAACCATTCTTCCGGAACCATTCTTCCGGAGAACACGTTTTCAATATCACCAAGATAATCACATATCAAATACTTCGAGTAAAGAGTGGAAAATTGCCAAGTGAAGTAATTATGCTTACCGAAAACCATTCTTCCGGATCCGGTCCATATAAAGCTCAACTCCACTTACCACAAATGTTTATTTTGATAGTTACATTAGTTAGTAATTATAGGACACAGGACGCAATTAGCAGAACATACGCAAGTTTTAAAAAGTATAATGAAATAAACAAAACAACCAAATACCTGAGCTGCCGCCTGCATTGTGGGTTGGGCATGAAATCCGCCCAGTTGTAGACCTGCTAAGCCTGCTCCAACCTAAACTCACAAGCAATTTAGTCCTGGAACTAGGAACAAATACTACATGACTACACATAGACAAACACTACCTACACAGTACACCCAAATAAAGCACATTCCGTTGAGACACCAGTGAATTTAGCGTTATAGCATCTTCACACGTGGAACACTTCTACTACTTAGCCAGAAATGAACGCATTGTGCATTCTCTTCTGCCAACTAAGCCAAGATTCCAACATTCCAAGATGCCAGAATCGTCAAACAAATATCACCTTATCTATTCCAAAACCACTCACATTTTGCACAGGAGGTGCAGCTCCAAATCCTGACATCATTCCAAAATTATGTGCTGGCACCGCTTGCCCAGTAGGGGGAGCCGAGTACGCCGGTTGGGGCTGCTGTGCAGGTGCTGAGAACTGACTGAGTCCATAGGCAGTTGCGGGGAATCCTCCAGTAGCTACCATGCCCGAGAATGCGGGAGCAGGAGCTCCCGAACTAGCGGAGCCACCAAACAATGACAGGATGTCAGAAGTCGACTTGGGACCGTCACTCACCAATCCCAGCGATGGCGAGATCTGAAACCACCATCAAATTATCTCACGGATAGTTTCAGTAACAAAGATATGAGATAGTTTTTTTTTTACTAAACATCGACTTTGCTACAAGGTACCCCCCCCCTTGTAGACGTGTTTTAAGAGCTAATGTTTTAATAAATAAGAAAGCAACAAGCTGCAAAAATGAATATGGCAGTAAAATACTTACTTTGTCTGTAATTGGTAAGCCTATGCATGGGCAAAGGGGCTAAGACACTCACCTACTCTGCCAGCGCTACCCGACTTATCTGCGCACCGTATACCGTGCAACGTGTTCAACACAAACACTATCGTCGACATGCTTATTTAGTTATTTCAACGTGGAAAAACGAAGACTGAATACCGACCTGTGAATTAGTCGTTCCACTCGGCGCTGAAGTCATATCCAATCCAAAGAGGTCACCTGCACTCGAAGCGGCCGGAGCAGCCGGGGCTGAAAGACTAGGAATTAGGTATCACGACAATATCATGCTAGCTGACGGACACTATTAACAAGGCAATACACATTCAGACAATACTTGCTCACTATGTCAAAATATTCACACTAAACCAACAAACTTTACAAACTACAATCGCCAGGTCCATATACCTCTACAACATCATTCACTTAACTCAAACTACTATCAAGACATCATAATCATACTGTACTGGAAACTGAATGACATACCTGCGGCAAACAAATCTATAGCTCCTCCATTAGTGCTCGGGGCGGCTACAGCCGGGGGCGGCGCTACGTCAAAAGAGGCAAAGTTGCCGACGCTGGGCGGTGGAGCCGCGACGGATACCGCGGGCACGCTATCAAAGTTCGCGAACCCGCCGCCGCCGCCGCCGCCTCCCGCTGACGAAACCGAGGGCGCGGAGACAAACTCGCCGAAAGGGTCGTCCACCTCTGAGAAGGAACAGATTAAAATAGGCAATTTAAAACAATTCAGCACATTCCCGTTGATTTCGCCAACGCGTAATATCTCGTGTCACTATGTCACCATACGTACTTCTTACAAATTGTGTATGTTAATTTTCTACATTTTCCTCTACTACAAGGACAAGGAATTGACTTCGATGTGGGGAAAATAGCGAAATATAGAAAGAAAAGGGACAAGAGAGAGAGAGAGAGGTGAGAGACAGAAATAAGGAGAGAGAAAGAGATTAAACAAAAGTCGACGTACCTGGTGTCTGAACCGACAGTTCCCCAAACGGATCTGCCAGGGCATCGACTCCGGATTTCTTCGAAGTCGATGTATTATTATTAGCAGACGATGGCGATGAGAAGTCCAACAGACAGGGCTCATCTTTCTTTAAAAAAATGAAGATGAATATAAGGGAGACCAATTTATAGGGAAGCGAAGTACGGTCGGTTTTTGAAGCGCATCGTGGACAACTGCATTCTTATGTATTTATGTGAAAGGATCAGGCTCACGAGATAAACAATCTTATTATATAAAGGAGAAGAGTTTGTCACGGGTTTGTTTTTATGTGCACAACGAAATCCCTTCATAAAGAAAATTCTTCGATCGAAAGAGCATACAAAATCTTTGTCGCTGGCGAGATTCGAACCCACAGCAGCACACAACCTCTCGATTCACAGTCCAACGCTCTACCGGTTGAGCTATGCTAGCTTATCATAGAGGCAATATGCTCTTCATAAGCACCGTCACTGGCAAATTTGCGTGGTACATTTGACGAATGGAGATCCAAACTGATTATTATACGTTTCCACAATCAGAGACGTGTGAATGTAAGTGGCACGGAAGAGAAAGAGACGAGAGTTAACTTTTTACATTGTCGCAATTCTTTTTTTTTAAATAGGGAAACAATCGGCCGAAGGCCGATTTCTCCAGTCGGAGAAGAGCCCGTAGGGCTCTTCGAACGGCTGGTATTTTTATACTTTAATTATAGGATCCTATTTTTCATACGATTTACATATGGGAACGCCGACTGCCTCAAAATCCTTATGTTTCACCTAGGGATTATAAAGCAGGCCTCTCGATGATTTACGTTCAAAGGTGATTAAGATGCTACAGTGCTTTCGGTTTAGGAGATATTTTCGAGGAACGTTGAAATCCACTACGTTTTCACTTTTTCACATTCAAAGGTGCTCAACACGTGATGAGCTGATACACTACAAACAATGTGGGAACAACTGGTAGTGCATCTAAAATTACAGTATCTGAGAGAGAGTTGTAGCTAAGACAGGCTAAGAGACAAACAAATTACCTGAACTTTTGGCGTTGCAGACTTGACCACAGAATGTCCGGTTGCGGCAACAGCCACTCTTCTTGTGGGTGGTGGGACAGGGCGACCGTCCTTCGAATAATACCTAAACACAAAGATTTACATTGTACTCACTACTCATTTCCTTACAGCAAACAGCCTACAAGCTGACTACAATCAGTTAGTTACAAGCAATATACATAACAAAAACAACTCTACCGAGAACAAATCATAATTAATAAATAATTAGGAATGACGAGTCATTTTATCTGCAAAAAAATTGCACTGTGAAACGACAATGCTTGACGAAATGTTTCACGGTGAACATAAAAGAAATCAGAATTCAAATAGGCCAGTTGAGGGCCTACTTCATCACAAGATCCAAGACAAGTTTCAAAATAGAAAATAGAAATCTCACCTTTTCTGCTCGTACTTTGCACGAATGAACTGCTCCATCGAATGATCGGTAGATGGGCGCCGGAAACCATCTGGCAGAGAGGCCTCGTAAATCGCCTGAGAAGAAACGAAACACTACATTCAATCGGATCATATACAGGCGCAACGTTTGATAGTTTGGCGCGTTTGTATGTCCGCAACATTTTCCTACGTTTGAGGCGCTTGGTATAAGTAGGCCAAATTGTTGCAATTGTCCAAAATAAGCGCAAGAGAATCTTATTTCTTATTACATAAACTTTGTAATATTCGCTTCATTCAGACGTTTCATATAAATATGTGCATTTCCTATGTAGTATTGAAAAGTCGCAGCAGTATAAGAAAATAGCAACAACTACATACAGATTCAACAACTAGTCATATATAGTTATGCAAAAACACTAAAAATACAGTAACAACTAACAACGACGTTTACCTGACGTTTTCCTTAACATTGTTTCCATCAACTTTCACATAACTAATAAAAACTTTTACCTGATTAGGCAACCCTTTAAAGGACCAATAAAGAAAAAAGGATTAAAATCTTCGCGTATGTCGTATATGCCTTATGTTGTTCGTTTGAGCTGCAGCCACACACAAACAATGATTCCCCCATACAAGTAAGTGTGTAGTAAAAACAAGCACAAAACCCTTAGCATCCCAAATCCCGAGCCTTATCACATTATCAACAATTAAAACTTGAACAAGGTGACGTAAGACGTACCCTCGCTCGCTCATTGCCCATTTCTTGCATCATTCGAACTTGGTCACACGTCCACGAATCCAGCGTAACTGAGCGCACCTAAATCACGAATATAGGATTTTCTTAAAAAGGAACTTAATTTCCGTGCGTACTACGTGAAATTTCCATGAGTACTACGTAAGTCGCGTGATTGGTAATAAGCTCCAATCTCCGATGCATCGAATTTCAATCTTATAACAATCATTGAGAGACTGAGAGAACTGAGTCAAAAATGTTCACTTCATACTCATATTCGGACAAAATTAAAGCAAAACCAACATATGTGCACAAATGGCTAACAGTTAGTAAGGAAACTCGTAGTGGTTTTTCAGTGTTACTCGGAAGTATTTCCTAGCCTAGAATACTACAAGAAGCTGCCCAGCGTAACTCTCGAGAACAAAACATACACGACAAGCACTATCACTTAGTCTCACCATAAAAAGAACAGCACAATGTTCGAAAATGGTAAGTGGATAGCTCACCTTTGAGATATGCACTCCGAGATTCCGGTGGATTCCAGCACAACGGATACACAGAAAGACGCCCAAATTATACGAAGCCCATCTGGAATAGGATTGTAGAATAAGCGACGCTATTAAATGACACAACTCAATATCTCATGAGAACCACCATATCTCATACTACAGACCTTAAATTAAATTTGTTTTACGCTTCAAGAGTGTGCACCTTTATTCAAGGGTGAAAAATCCGTTCAAGGGTGAAAATTCTTGCTTTACATATTACGCAATTGATAATTCACATTGTTGTGGACAGCGATTTCGGCAAATACATATTTAAATTCATCACCCGGCGGTAGTCCCCCAGTGACGAGTACACCAAACTACTACTCCCAGTACTTAACTGTAAGGTGACGAGCAGCACGTTTTAAAGCGAAATGCCAGCTCCTTTGGAAAATTTGCATATGATAAGCAAATCCTATGTATCCTATGCTAATTTTGCGCGATCGTCCACGGCTATCATACAGCATAGGATACAGCATAGGAGCATAGGATAATTAGCATAGGATACATAGGATTTGCTTATCATATGCAAATTTTCCAAAGGAGCTGGCATTTCGCTTTAACTTCAATTTACGCATACTTACGCAAACGATAAGTGATGATATGTTTGACGTACAGCGTATACGTATACTGATGAGTTCGGTCTGCTCAGTTCTCTGTGACTCGTACGACAACAAAAGTATAAAAATTCACCAAAAGAAATGTAAACAACAAACGGCAATCTCACCTGGGCAACCCAACCCGTAAGAACTAATAAGCAACAATATAAGTCTCACCTGGGTGTCTTTGCCTGACAGTCCGCGCAGTACTTGTTTTCATCCTCCTTTAGCATCTCCTGAAGGAGGCCATGCAACCGCTTCTCCTCCTCTTTTTTCGCGTCCACCTTCCGAGCCATACCACCCGTTGCTGAAACACAGAGTCGAATTTGATAGCCTGATCTTCAGGTTCAAAATCTTACGTAACGCAGACTTTAAAGCGACACAACGGCCGGTTTTTGAAACATACGATGGACAGCTGAAATCCAATGTATCTACGCTAAGTGAGCACGAATTGTTACTAGATGTGTTACATACTCATTTGCACATTATCCGGCTGTTATATTATACCGCTTTAAAGACCTAGACCGGCTGTTATACCGCTTTAAAGAACAGTTTGCAGATGGAAAGAACACGATAGTTGTCAATCAAAATCAAAGAGATCTATGGTAGGAACATGTACAAGTTTAAATTCGGCATAAATAAAAATTATAATGGCTCATACAGGACAATCAAAAATGACGAAAGTCCGTGAGTAACTTGCCTAGTCATAAATAAGATAATTAATCAGCACAATGTAAAAGAACCTATTCCGTACAATTACTCATCACACAAAACACAAAACAAAATCACTTGTAATTAGATAGCATATCACCATTAGCCAAAGAAACAATACTAACACTACACTTCTAGACCTAAACCCTTGGCCAAAGTAACTATATTACTCTTCGAAACTAACAAAACTAATAGGAATCTAACTACTGCGCTATATTAGCACTACCTATATCATCACCAACCTTCCTTGAAGGCATTTTTCGGTATTCGAATCATTGAATGATTGTTTTCCTTCGCACCGCTTGGTGGATACATCTGATTTTCGTTTTAGGTTTGGTATATTAAATAGTCAATCCAGAATAACGTAAGTAACCGTGCGTGAATAAATGAGGACAGGTCTCTAGTCCCTAGCTCCAGAAATCAACAAGGAATTATCGATCTGTTGCTAACCAATGATGAAAGTGAAGAGAATATAAAGAACTATCAGAATTCTTTGTGTAGCAATGTCCCAAAAGAACAGGAATCGTAATAAAGCAATGAATAATAGAAGTGAATATAATCGATTGAGCACAGCTCTTTTTAGATTGTATTTATGGTTCTTCTGTGTTATGCAAACTCAAGCGATTGGAAATGTTTAGTGGAATGTAGCCAGAGTGGAGGAATAGTTAGAAGAGAGAAAATCATAAAAGACTACAGATATTCAGAGGGACAGACACAAAGAGAGAAGAGAGGGAAAGATAACATTTTGCCAGCATGTCACATTATTGAAAGGCAAACTATAAAGTAGAAAGAAAGATAAACAGAGAGCGTGACTCTTGAGGGGAGCAAAAGGGAAGCACCGAGTCTTAAACGAATTACAGATACGTGAATTTTACGACTGACGTGCACCCAATTTAGATTCGCAAGGAATGAAAAAAGGTGAAGACGGTAAATTCACTTTGATTATGGATTCGTACACAATATTAGACTACAGTAAGCCTACACTACAGATTCATATTTTCGTAATTACAATTAGTTTCCAAATTTAAAAAAAAAAACAGAAAAGAATATAAAAAAGAAACGCAAGTCCACATTCAACAAATCCAAAGGAAACTTTCTGAACGGCACATCAAAGCAGATAAAGACCCGGGTGTATAGTTGTAGTTTGTAGCTTATGGTTAGCGAGAATGCTAGAGTACACAGAGCAAGCCTGCATGCACTATATTCTCAAGTCTCAATAAAACCTCTTTACAGAGACTACAGAACTATTATTCCAAGCATTCAAAACTCAACAAAGAACCAAAATATGCCAATCGCAGTCGACAAATGAGAAGCAAAACACAAAACAGTAATTTGAAGCAAATAAACACTTTATACTCACAGTCAAGCATCACAGTGAAACAACAAAATGAATAAATAATAAAACATTAAACAAGGCATGAATAAAACCCCTAAAATGCAGATCTATCCAATTGGCGAGTAATTCAAACCGTCATATTAAATCGATAAAATATAAAATCCGATTAAAAACAATATGTATCCAGTTGCACCATAAGAACAGTTAAAAATCAGAATTACACGAAACAGTTCTATCTCCAGGTTAGACGCACTACTTAGTTTGAAACTAAATGTAAGAAAATATCTGCTCAAGCTAAAGGAAGAAAACAGTATGCATGTGGCTAGCTAGCGGCTAACGAAAAAGACCGGTTCTCACTAGCCACACGTACACACACACTTCCCTCCACGTGGGCATTGAGCACTTATTTTTCATACTACCTTATCATCATAACAATACGTAAACTCATAAATATCCTTATCCTCCACGTCCCTTATAAACATACACAAAGAAAACATCTCAAATAAATATTATATAAGCTTCAAACGCGAGATACAAATGGAGTATTTCCTATCTTCAAGAAATATGAGCTATGAGCCTTCACCTCAAGAATGCTCAAATTCAAGAATCAAGAAACTCGGATCAATCATATCTACTCTTTCTTGGCATCTCTCTCCTTCTTTCTCAGCGCGGCCTTTCTGGTCGAAATGGAGACGTGATCCAGCACTCTCTTCACGACACATTCAGGAAGAGAGAAGAACAACTCAGTCTGGAACGAATCAATATCTGTCAAGCGTTATAAACGCAGAATAATGGCCACACACCGCAGCTACGGTAAGGGAGAACCGATCCTAACTTCATAAACCAAGCTTCTTAGCAGCCTGCGATTTTTTTCATAGCACAGTAAGCAACCACGTTGCTACTATAGGCCATTCCGTCCAATATTACTGATTTTCAATCTGGTAGACAAACATAAAAATCCTCGTAGAAATAAAGACAAATATACAGGAATCATCTTCTTTCCACAAAATGCAATCCGTAAGATAGACGCGAACCTGCAGTTGATGGGCAAAATAGCCGGTGGTCTCATCAGCGTGTCCTACAGTGTTCAACGCCGACTTGGCGAACTTATCGGCGTTGGGAGAGAAGAGACTGGTCTTCTTCACCTGAAAACACACATAAAACAATAAACAACAATACAAATCATCGAGACTTACAACTAGAATCGAATGCGACAAAACTACGATCGCCTCATCTTTGCTTTTTATAAGCTATCAAACTCGATTAACTGCAAATCGCCGTTACCCATTTGTGGAAAAACGTTTCAATCGAAAGAAACAACCGACATACCTTGCTCATCTTGGTGGCGACAAGCATGGGGCAAATAGTCTGGATGATAATACCCTGCGCGGCATACTCCTGACGAAGGATCGCGCTCAGCCACTGCACGTATTTCTGCAAAGAAAATGAGTTATTATCTTTTGGTGGTTCTACGCCCTACGTAACCTACGACCTCTCCGTACACAAACACACATAGTTTTACTCAAGCTTTATAAGTAAAATCCAACAATTAGGCTTGCGAAAAAAAACTTGGAAACCCGGCAACAAACCTTGGTAGCCGAATAGACTGCCCAGTACGACATCTTGTTGTAAGCAGCAGCCGAGGCCAGGTTGATAATCACACCAGTCTTACGCGGAACCATCTGCGACAACACAGCCGCCGAGAGCTAAACAATTATATTCAACACATATCTCCGTGTTTACGTAATTGCTAGGCATATTATATATGACAAGGTATTAAAAGGAAAAGCTCCGGTGAAATCCCCAAAAAGTGTACTCTGTTCTCTGTTTATGAGATCACTAAATATCTTAGACGAAGTGGTTTTCATCCTTTTATCACTTCATTAACCAATCCCACACGTACCCTTTGTCCCACTGCATGAGTAAAGAAGGAGCAGCTAACATAACAGTTTGAAACATAACGAAACAGACAAGTCAAATTCAAAGACAGTAGCAAACTAATGCAACGAATCTACTTACCAATGTGGGAGGCAGTGTGTTGATCGTTGTAATCGAAGATACTCTCTCCAGACCACCTTCGATATTATGCAGTTGCTGAAAATATTAAGATTCACATAACAATCCCCATATGAAGCTAGGCCTCTTCAATGTGTCTGTGTCAAGACAGTGTGTGTTCCTCTCTCTCAGACTTGTTGGTTATCCAGGTTATCTTTTATTTTTCGATTTTATTTTTATGAAATAAAGAACTTTGAGCTTATAGTATTAAAACACTAAATGTTGCAAACCTCTGGATACTCGTAACTGAGTCCAACATTGTTCACGAGCACACCAATCTCGTACTTCTTCAGTTCGGCCAAAAGTGGTGCATAGTCGACAAAGTTTCCAGCCGAGAAATCGAAGGTGAAAGTCTTGATCTCCACCTTAAGTCGACAATTGGTACATTAATTACGCTCTATATGTTTCACACTGGAAATGCACAAACGGGCAAAGCAAGTGGTAAACCTTTCCTGGCAAAGCAAGTGATAAAACGAGGTTTCGGGTTAAGCCGAATTCCCCCCCCCCGTTATTCTACCTCTCTCTCTCTTCTTTTCTTACACGTTGTACAAACCAATATACATGGCTTTTTCAAATACCACTTTTTCAATCACTGATTAAACATGTGTGCAATTCTGCAATTGTAATCTAACCAAACACTGACCTGGTACTTCTCATTGATTTCCTTCTTGGTATCATCCAACTTGTTCTGAGATCGGGAGACAAGTAGCAATTTGAAGCCTCTTCTGGCCAAATCGAAGGCATACGCCTTTCCGATTCCATCGGTCGACCCGGTCACAACTAAATTATGGACATTACACCCCGCGGGGGGAATTATGCCGTGAATCAATAACTATGTGATCTATTTTAATTAACCGATATAAACAACCCCCCACAAACTCAGTACTGCGTCGAAACCGCCCATATTTATTGACGGCACAACGTACAACCTCCTACATCATGTTACGTTACTAACAACGTTTACCAAGCACACGAACATCGGAAAAAAACAATGCTTGGCTCGGGAGCTGCGAAACGGAGATCACAATCGTCAAGCATTGCTTCTTCCGACCTGCCCTTTTTTTGTTGTCCAATATTTCACTTCACGCATTTTTATGTATTTGTTCAAGCTGCATTATACTATTTCGTGTTTGTTCTTTTCAGAATAAAGTATCCAATATAATACTATCTTACCAGCCCATTCGGCTCCAGCCTTCTTCTTGAGGTCAATGGGAGACGTGAGGAAATAGGGGAACAAAATGTTATACAGCGCAGTCAGCACCTGAAATAATACACAAACATGATCACATAGGAACTGGAACCATGTAACTAAACCTTGTCACACTCGTCGCATCACACTCGTCCTCGTCGGAATTGAGGAACGGAGGAAGTACTGAAGTCTCAACTTCCTTACTCACTGTGAAACATTCAATCAGTGAAACCAAACAAAGCCACATAACAAATTATAGCAAATAAATAAATAAACGAAAACCTGCAAACATACCTTATAAGCCGCCCACGTAAGACCGGCATAACCAATCGCGTTCAGCGTACACTGACACACCATCTGCAATAAAATACAACATTAGTACACGATTCAAAGCCAGAATTATATAAATCAAGAACAAGAAACACTCAAAAGCGTGAAAGTCAATATACAGATCCTCGACCGACAAAAAAAACAGGTCTTGAGATTGCATGGTCAGAAAAACGATTTCAAGTGCGAATTTGCCATGTTTACGAGAGGTACGCTTAGTACATTTACGCTGATACCATCAACATTAGCTCAAAAAATAATACGAAATCAAAGAATGAGAAAGAGTGGGACGTGTTCAATAACAACTCAGTTACTATTTGAAATAAGAATAGCTAAAAAAAACGGTATCGCATATATGGTTATTAGTAATTGGGAAATAGTAAAATCATCCCTTCACAAAACTTAAACAATCGACAATTAATTGTGTTTTCTTGTAGATTTGCTACGGATAGAAAAGCAACCGCCCTTATCAAAGTGATGGTCAATTAGAAAGAGAAAGAGGGGGGTTTCTCTTTCTCTGCGAAAAGCCGGTGGTCTTATCAAATAGATCAAAGTGCATAGGAACACAAAAAGAGAGAGACAAATAAAGCTCGATGGCATGATTTTTCGTACCGTTCTCAAATCAACAAGCGAAAAGAGCACACTTCTTGATCGAAGAGGAAATGTTAAATAATAAAATCACCCTTACAGAACATCACAAACCAATCTACCGTAGAAAAGGCTGCATTAGTGACGTCAATATACTAGACCCATAATATAATGTAACTAAAAAGAGCAAATTCCCCTAGTAATACGAACAAAATACACCTACCTTCGATAATTGAGACATTCTATATATAATAAATTCTAGCGGCAGATTACGAATTCTGAAAAGGGCTGCGAGTCTAGGAGGGGTTGACACCGGCGACAAACGCCAACTGATAACGTTTTGTACTAGATACTACACAACTGATTGGACAAGACAAACGCACTAACACTAACAAAAAACTTATGAAAAGAACGAGCCATCTATGGGACTACAGTAATCGTAGTAATTCTATCAAACTCCAGTTGTGGTGCCCCTGAAAGTTAGTTCTCGACTGCCTGCACGCTACCCTTGAACAAAGCTATATAAAAACACAATAAAAACAAAAAACAACACACAACAAAAAGAATAGTTACAGTATTCACATCGTCCTCAAACGTGATAAGTGGAAAATATCAACACAAACAAAAATAATAAATATTCAGAATTTATCGGCAATAAAATAATCACATTCAAACACTGATGTGTAATTTAAAGAAAAACCAGACCAAGTACAATCTACTGCGAAAAAACGTACTCACACCAAATATAAATAAAAAATAAATAACTATACATAACCAACACCAGGGACAAGCGTTCGAGTAATTTTCCAGTGACCTAGTGCAATCAAATTCTAACCCAGAATCAAAAAAGGCCAACGCTTTAACCAACCTTGCTAATAACTCACAACGAAGACTTCTTCAATTAATGAACGAAGTCAAGTCAGCGAAGCAGCTGGAATTCATGCAGAAAAAGCTCAAGGAAAAACTGATTCTTCAAAAACATTCAGTTACAAGCAAAAAATATACATGAATCAAATAGCTCGTATTTCCCGTACATTAGGTAATAGAGATGGAAATTGAAACGAACATTAAGTAGGCTGATCAAAAACCCCGCCTAATCACTCAAGCCAAGTGACAAGTTTCACTCGATGATTTCTAAAAAGCCCAAGTAATACCTGACAATTTCCACGACAAGATTTAGTGTACCGGAGGGCTTGATGAATATTTCAATACTTTAATCCAGGTCCATCTGGTCATCCTCAGTCTTGCCACGCTTTGGCTCCGGCTCCTTGGGCTCATCCTCGCTGCTCGCAGTATCTGGAGCAACAGCCGCTGCCGGCTCAGAACTTTCCGTCGCCAATTCTGCACGAGGCTTAGTTTCCGCCGTAGCAGTACCTATATAACGACGAATAACAAGAATGGCGATCAAAGAACACATAAGTTCCTCAGAAAGAGTATTCCACAATGAAACTCAGGAAGACACTGCGCTTGCGCTTACACACAAGAAAGAGGTAGCGTAGAATACGAGTCCACGGCGTGGTCACATCCGATGAATTCGTAGCCCACCAAGGATTCGGAATATAGTTTTTTTTATTACAATTCTCTATTTAAAATCACTCAGCCAATGAGCGAGGACATCCTCATTTATGAAACTTCTAAATATAAAAAGAGTTACAGCTCCTAAATATAAAGAGTTACTTACCCTCATCCGAAGCCCCCGTTGCAGAGGCAGCACCCTCCGCTTCGGCAGTCAACGCTTTGGCAAGTTCGGCAGCATCTGAACATGAGAACATTAGTTGTACTTACCTTGCCACAAAAAGGTACAAGTAATCATAGTTTTCACTTACAGTACACTTCACATTTGAAATACGCAGCGCGAATTTGCACTGAACGATCAAATGTCATAATAAAACACAGAAAACACAAAGCCATGTACTATAAATATTAAATAAACTTCGGAAGGTTCAATGCAAGAAAAAAGTGATCAAAGACCACAGTGAAAGCAAA
Source organism: Pelodera strongyloides (assembly GCA_036852015.1). Classification (NCBI taxonomy): domain Eukaryota; kingdom Metazoa; phylum Nematoda; class Chromadorea; order Rhabditida; family Rhabditidae; genus Pelodera; species Pelodera strongyloides. The sequence goes on from JAANDG010000019.1 coordinate 494,997, forward strand.
CAAGCACAAGCACAAAAGACTATATGTATACTAGTCAGTACGCAGTACGGTTTCAACTTTCAACTTGTCATATTAGTCACACATCTCATCGGAGGAATCCAGTAATCAAGTAGAAGAACACGATGTTACGCACTTATTCACCAAAGAACTACAATCAACACTGCCAGAAATATAGAGCACTCAACCCGCTGCAGTAAGTCATCACACGGAAGTAACTACTAATTGTACACTGATCATCTCACTTAATCGTCCCACTCCCATACTTCTGATACCGTACCCCCATTCGCCGCGGCCAATACTGCTGCCGCTGGCATTCCAAACTGCTCGAGAACGGGCGCAAGTTGCCCCGTTCCGAAAGCATATCCGAACATTCCTGCCGCTTGCTGGAACTGTGGCTGGCGCACAGTCTCCTCGATCTCCTTGTTCACGTTGGTGTGCGCGGCGGAATCGGCCACGTCAATCACCTTATCCGTGAAGCGGTCTGAAATCGCATTTATAAGCGTGGATCGAAAAATCACACCCCGATATTTAGATTTACTCTTTTACAACTGGAATTTGATTTCGTCCAGTCCCAATACGCGGGTGTATCTCTAGCCATCACCATAAATCGTATCACACAGAACTCGCATAAGTATTGAAACTATTTAGTTTCGTGCAAGACAAAATTACAAATTCCAATCCAAAGAAAGCTAACTGCTAACCTTTGTTCCTCTTGACCGCCTGGATCACGCGATCACCTTTGAGCACATCAGACAGGTCGACCGGGGTGTTCTTCGAGGATCCCGGTTTAAGTCCGGCCAAAAGGCTCTGCAGACGCTGCATCTCCTCCGAGGACACTAAATTGCAGCGTGCACGGGATGGGCACGCGCAGCGAGGGTACGGTATTAGGATTAGAATTGGGAGTGGAGTGGTAAGCCGCGCGATACCACTGTAGGCGTAGAAATGAGGGTGGAAAACCTAAACACCTAACCCCCACTGCGCGGGTCTCATCGTGCTCACATCTCATAGGTTCATCATAATGCACTCCACTAACCACCAAACGTGAAGATAAAATTCATCCAGATAAGATACAAAAAGGCGTCAAACTACGAAAGAAAATGCACACAGGACACACGGATATTGAAATGAACACTATGTATAAATGCAGTGCACAACCATAAACGAGCAAAGAAAGTACAAATTTGAAACTTACTCTTCTTATCTCCTGCAGTAGCTGAAGTCGGCTGAGTAGTCGTTGTGCCCGCAGTGGTCGTGGATGTGCCCTCGGTCGTGGCAGGAATAGCCGAGCTTTCGGTCGAGCCGCCACTCTGAACAAAAAAACAACGGAGTTACTCAGAATGTAATTATGCTACGGAGTTTGTACAGCGTTCAAAGGTATACGACTATTCAAACCCCGAACAAATCAAGCATGCCAGAAGTTCGATTTTTGCTGTTTCATTACACTACACCGTATATGTAAGCGTCCGAGATTGTCAATGTGTCAGCGATGTTGCACATTTTCTATACTGAGTGAAACATTCCACTTCATTCACTTGGCCATCATGTTTTCGCCAATAAGCTAAGCACATCTATATTGCGCATGATCTGACAAGATTTAAATAAGTACACTGAAAGCCAGCCAAGCTACCAACCTGGTTCATGAGGGAGAGAAGTTGCATGAGCTGATTCTGATCCAGGCCACCAAGGGCGCCCATCTCGTCAGCGTGTCCGGACAAAGCACCCAGAGAGTTTGACGGTGCAATGGAGGAGGAGATACGCGACTCGGAAGAGGTTCCCCTGGCAGCGGCACGGGCGACCGGAGGCTTGTTGAGCAAGTCGTTCACCTAAAGTACTACATATGAGCACCTAGTTGACAGAACATTGATTAATCATAGTTTCATAACCATGACGATGGCGAGGCAATGGACAAATCAGGGCAAATGGTCTCAACATTAAACGCCTAAAATAAATAGCAGCACAAGAGTACCATAATAATCCAAACAAAAAACTGAGCAATAGGCAACCTTTGTGGCCAGATCCTTATCGGCTTCAGTGTTTCCGTCTTGAATCCAGAACAGACGACGCTCCTGGGAAGACTTGAACTTGAGCATGTAAACCTGAAAGGGTGGGAAATTCTTCCGTGAAAAGCAAGAACCAAGATAGAGAACGTAGGTACTCGCAGAAGCTAACTTAGTTAAGTGGCACGCTAGCTAGCAAATCCTAGAAGTAAAACTCACTCGTCCATCAGGACACTCCTTCACCTTCATGAACTCGGTGTCTCCGGGAAAGATGATCAAATCCTGAAATTAAAGTTCTGATGAGTTTGAAAGCCAACAAGTGTTCACGGCGTCGTGTCACGTGGAGCATCAACGCACAGAAAAGGTTCCCAAACACATAAGCGGTGAGCTTCCTGAGCAACCAAATACAAAAACAATTGAAAATAAAAAGCTACTTACATCAATAACCGCTCCGGTCTGGCGGTTCTTCCAGCAGAAGTGCATGAGCTGATCGTTAGACTGTTTGATGAACATCAGACCCTTCGTCTTATCAGCAAGCACCTACAAGATTTGAGAATTAGATGTTAGATCAACTTTTACAACGACGCACGAATTGCGGTAAAAAGTTCATAATGTCATATATTGTACCAATAGAGATTTCGCAGCAATATTAACAACAGTAAATCCACTCCAAGGATCCTGAAAACAAAACAAGAAGTACTAGTTACCTTTCTCTTCTCAGTAGCAGATCCAGGTTGAAGATTAGAACGGCCGGCCTGAAAAACACGCTCTTACAAAACGTCCATTGGTGAGAATGACAACGGAGGTGAAAGCACCGATTCTTTGAGTTCTGGCGAATCATACAATAAATGCGCTCTCAGTTTTAGACTTTTACACGCTAACTGTACGGAAAGAAATGAGCAACATAAAACATAAGGCAATAAACAAATTTCATTCGAATAAGAAGTAGAGTTCAAGAAACTAACCTTGATTTCCAGCAAGTGACCGCTGTTGGTTCCTTGAGCAGCACGAGAATTCGCAAACATGGCTGCCATCTGAAAGAAATCCCAATTGATACACAGACAATATTACAATGATAATAACAACCTAAGATATACAATTACACGCAAGTAAACTAAGAAATGAAACAATAAGTGAAGAGAGTGAAGAGAGAGCAACAGTGGAAAAGTTTTTTTGACAGAGTTGGCAAACATCCAATCATCATAAAGCTGAGAACTACGGTAGCCACGGCGACAAAAGCGGAAAGGGACAAGGAATGAAATAATAATAATGAATCAAATGGCTCGTCAACCAATTGTAGCTTAATCAAATACTGTCCATAAATATTTAAAATTAATATTTATTACAATCAGAAACGAAAGAATAAAACTGTAACAACATTAGGTAACAAAACAACAACCTTGATCAGATCACTAAATACTAGGCAAGCATATAACTCATGTCGCCTGTCCTATAGATAAACGTCAGTGATAAGTAAAACAATTCACAACCATGAGGGTTGAGCTAATAGTCCAATCTGATATCAAAACCTATACCCTAATCACGATTTATCTTCAGAATCTTCATATTATTCCCGGATACAGCCAGAAGCTGTTCATTCTGATCTTTCTTGGAATTTGGTGAGAATCTGTAATAAAATTTGATTCCTTTTTAATGTTTGACAACTATTTATTATTATTGTAACACATTCACATTAGAACAACCACTATAAATTAAATGTAAATAGGGGTCATTTCGCGACCTCTCGAGTCATATCATATCCTCGATTTTCAACTATACACCACCGATGAGTCACATTTTTACCAAAGTATGAGATACAATTTCCTACTGATGAGAAAAAGAAACAACAATAATATATCAGGATAATATCACTCACCCCATTATCATTTATTTTCTTGAATAAAGCGCGAAACCCTACCTTATCCTTGTAATAGGACAATCCACTCCAGGCACTCGAATATCCCCAAATTGTCCAATATGCACCAGGAAATCACCCTCCAGTGATAGGAACATCAGACTGCCATCTTGAAGACCTCCAACAATAATCGCCTCACTGAGACAAACAACATATTAGGCAAGATCCTCGCATAAGATTAGGGTCGAAATCGAAATGGGGTATCATATTGAAACATCATGCGTTATATCACCTTTACTTATCATACAATCATACGTTTATTGTCCTATTTTCTTTGCATTGTTTTATTAGTAAACGGGTCTAAATACACCAACAACTCAAAAAAAAAGGATAAAAACTCAGGGAACTGATCATTAATAGACTTGCACATAGTTCATAGTTTCTCCTCTAACATTTATTGTATTAATGCACGAAACCCATAACGAAAAAACGAACTTTACTGAGCCGTAACTGACGGCAACTGCTGTAACCGATTGTGGTGCCTTGAAGGCTGCGCGAATAGTTGCTTTCTGGGAGTCTTCATCCCATCTCCATACGATCACCTAAAGTGAGTGTGAGATTATATTAAAAACAGAAACCATCGGACAAATACGATCTCTGACTCTGACACTATTTGATAGTTAAATAGTATTCGCAACAAAACACTCACTTCCACTAGCATGCTTACTGCTTACAATGTAAGCCTTACCTTACAGGGGGAGGAGTGAATTTTTAGGGTACTGGGTCTGTAGGTTCTCATTGATCGTATAAACAGTATGTCCATGGTTGTGCTTTTACTAGAACTTCTAAGACTGACCAACACAAAACAAAATCCACAACAATACTCAATAGCGCACCTTCTGATCTCTACTCGACGACACAAAGTGCTCGGAGTCGTCCATCCATGCACACGACCACACAATTCGGGTGTGCTCTTTTGCAGATCGCCAAACCGGAGCCCAGTTGAAACCGTCGACTGAAAAAACCTCAACATATATAGCAACAACGTACACGACGCAAATAAGAGTTGAAAACTTGACACATAATTTCCTTCTGCTACGAAATACGAAAAAAAATCCCTTCTGATCGTGCTCGTGCATGGCCGGAAGTTGAAATTAATGACGCGCGTAAAACACAACCGGAGCTTACGTTCCACCTCGCCAGCCAACATTCGAACAAACAAAATGCATAACATAAGTAACAACGTAAAAATAAAATAAAGACGAAAATAAAAAAGCAACAAATCAGCTCACCATTACCGTCCTGCTCCTTGTACAGTACCACTGTTCTATCACGACCACACGAAATCATCTTTCGGCCGTCCGGGCTGAACTCAATTTGAGTCACCGTCAGCTGATGTCCGCTTGCCTAAAGTGGAAACGCGAATTGAATAGCAAAAAAAATTGAATGGAATGAAAAGGAAAGGAAAAAAAAAAGAGCAAACCCTGATTTGGTAAGAATGTTAAGACAGGTAAGCTAACGATCTACTACCAAGAGCTGCCGCGGCTCTTGTTTGTAAGAAAGTATTATCCCGAACAGTTTCAGGTTGACATTCACTACCTCTACCGTACATACACGCATTCATCAAGAATCTTAGTCTCTTAGTTTCTCGGAGACCATTGGATCAATCAGGTGACTGGTCCGTAATGAACAACAAAAAAAAACGTACTTGAGCTCGCTGTGACCAATCCCCGGTCGACCACATCAAGATGTTTGCGTGTTCCGCATGACTGGCCTGATTTTTTTGTTGTGAATCCATTTTTAGAATAAGCGTGACAATTGAGCAAATAACCATAAACACACAATACAAAAGGGTTATAATTGCTGCCGTACCTTACACGAAGTAGCCAGCACGGTGCCACGGGGGTTGACAGCAACAGCATACACCTAGAATTATCACATCGATCAACTGACGAAGATGGAAGATAGCCTGATACCAGAAAAAGGTTCACAACACTACAGCAGATTACAACCCGACACCCCGTGATCTTTATGCAAGTTCTGCGCGTGAAATGACAAACAAAAACAACTCAAACCAGCTTCAGCTAACCTCATATCCATGTCCGTATAATTTGTGTAGTTCTGGCCATAGTGTATTTTGCAATAGACAATCTTCCGTCGGTGGTTCTAAACAAAGAACACGTTTTGAAGAAACAGATCCACATCTCTCTCCAAATAAGGCTAAGATTTACACCGCTAACAACTAACTAACCGTTAAGATTTACACGGCTAAGAACTAACCGCTAAGATTTACAGGGCTGGCATCAAAGGCAGCCTCCTCCCAGTGCTTGCTCTCCTCCTCCTTAGCAACTTCTCCCTCTTCAATTGCCTTGTTTGAGAGACCGAGTGCAGGCACTCGAGCCCCGAATTCACTTAGGTGACAACCAGCAAATGCCTGTAATAAAACTATAAAAATGTTTTTTTTTTCGGAAAACTGTTTTCTACAAAATAACACAACCATCTCGACCTGGTGTAAGAAGTGCACATCTTTGTAAATTGTAAATCAACTATTACTCCTGGAAATCGTTGTAAATACCTACCGTATTAAGCATCACCTCGTAAATTTGTTCACAACTTCAATAATCAAATAGCACGACCGGAACCAAAGCATAAAATCTCTTTTCGACAACACGGAATATACAATACACAAAATTAACAAATCTACCTCTTCCTTATTCACTCCTGAAATCGCCTCAAGACTGTTGGCAAAGGTCTGTGGAGCGGAAAAAGCGCGGAAGATTTTCTCCTCGGCACCAGATACAAAGCGGGCTAAAGCAAAGGAATTTAAACCAACGAACGAAAGTAATCGGATTAAAAGAAAGACGAATACAACTTGGACGTAACCTAAGAATTCGCCAAAGTGAATACTTGGCTACGAAACGAACCCCTATACAATGTGATAATCTGATAACTAATTTGAAATAACCCAACTACCAAACCTGAATCAATGGCGACAATACACTGCATGTCGTGTCCGTGCATCTGTGGCCGGGAGATCTCTCTCCACATATTCTAAACGAAAAGATATGTAGAACTGTAGAAATGTGGGTTGGATGAGGAGCAACGCCTCCTTGAATCTATGTATGCATCCACACCTCGCTGCTTGAAATGTACCGTAATCCTGGAACATATTATCTTACATTACCATACCATCAATAACTCATCCAACAGTTCTACTTGCTTTATAAGAACATAGACCTCGCATAAAGACATCGATAGTTCGTAATTATCCCTAAGAAAAACTGACCTGTTGTTGTACTCGTGCATGTACCCTGGTGGTCTGGTCCTTTCCTACACTTAGCAAATAATTTCCCTTCGGCTCCCATGCAATATCGCGCACTTCCGAGGCATGTCCTCCAGGCATGGACAGTGGTTCCCAAAGAGTTTCCTCCTAAAACATCATAATTTTGTTTTGACAATAAAACACTATTTGCAGATGTGTCGCTGTTTGAAGAATCTGAACTAGGCCGTGAGCGAGTATCAGCCATATGCAGCTGATGCCACTACTGGTCTCCTATTGTTAAACTCTCGGTGTACCGAACAAAGTAACTAAAAATACAATATACTCCCACCTCTTTAGATACAATCCATCCATGAAGCCCTCCATAATACGAACTGGCAATAATATGGCGCCCATCTGCAGTGAAATCAGCAGAGAAGAATCCAGCAGCCTGGCCACCCACGATTCCCAGACGAACCTATATAATATTTCAATTCGAGGAGAAGGCAAAGAGTGTAGCAGAAAAAGTAATCAGCGCTACTGCAAGCCAACATCCAAGCAATACCAGTTTTCGCTAGGCTAACTGGCTAACTACAACATCCACAAATCACAATAAAGGAATAAAGTCATAGCTAACGGCGTAACATAATACATTAAACACCCTATTCTTGGCTGCTGAAAAAAAATGACCAAAGACGCCGATGTGACCCTAGAAATAAACACAAATCTCACCAGATCTGTCCAAACTTGTCCCACTTCGCTTTCCGCCCACACAATCACAGACTTATCACTGGAAGAGGTGACCAAACGTGTTCCATCGGAATTCCACGAAACCTGTAAAAGATACATCGTACTGCAGTAAATGAATCAAACTTCTGGACGTCTGGCAATTCACTAAACCACAAAATTTCAAAAATTTAACAAACTCAGACATCACAGCAAGACGAAAACGCATAGAAAAGGTGCGAATGTAGTAAAGTGCGAACCATCACAAAGCGTAACAGTGAGAAGTGAGACAAATTGTCAGGTGATAAACATACACAATTATGGTGGCAATGGTGGAATGACAGACGATGGTGAGTGGTACAAAGAATTTTGAATGAGTGAGGGGCGGACGTGTCACCTAGAGAGGCGTGTAGGGACAGAATTGCCAATGGGAATAATATGTGAGAGGCGGGGGAGATCATAGATCATGGCAGGTGGTTGGTTTTATTCGGAAAAATCAGGTCGGTTGTCAGTTTTGGTAAGGATTCATGCAAAGATCCGTTAATCCGTACAAAGCACACAACGATAGGACCTATTTTCACGTTGGCTACAAGAGACAAAAATGTAAGGGAATGCTTCTAAAATTTACACTTACATACAGTATAAAAGGGTTGAAGCTCACTATACCCGCAACAAACTGAAAACCCACCGAGTGAACCCAGTCCTCATGGCCAGATAACACGGCATCAACACGCATTTCCAACGTAATGGACTCCCCTGGAAAGGGAAAACCTTTTAACAAAAACCATGCCATTAGGGTTTAGCTGAAGTAGAGGCAGCCGCGCTTAGAGTATATGCTTTACAATACGATTATACTTACACAAAAAGCCGTACCTGTTACGCCTACAATGTTAAATGTATTCTTTGTCACAGTCAATTCGTCAGGATCCGTACGTTCGCTTGTCTAAAATATCGAAATCTGTCACCACACTTATGCTTAAAACTCAAATGTGAAAACGTTTGGCTGTATGTTAACCTAAGAATAAAAGAAGTACACACACATATTTTTTAGCAATTTACGAAGTGGTAAAAAACGAACCCGCTCAATTCTCCACAATTTCACATACGTATCCTGGCCAGCTGACGCCAAAAGCGCAGACTCAGAAGTACCTAAAACACTATTATAACAAGTCAAGTAACATGGTACTAAGTGTAAGTACCAAGCAACCTAGAACTAGAACACCTTCATACCCAAAGACAGTCACTTAAAATTCTTACAATTAGACTTCCGTCACCCTACAAGGAAAATCGAAAGTGTAACAATATGAAGGGGAGGCAAAGAAAGGGTTCACGGCTCACATTACAACCCGGGACCGGCCGGGAGTTATTGATACAATAAAAATCAAGATAATGTGAATAACAATAGCACTAATAATACAAACTCACCAGTGAACGATAGATCGTGAACCCAGTCTCCATGTGCGGGAATGCTTAACCCATGTTGGAACTCCTTATCCTGAAACGATATACGTCAATCAACAAGAGGACGACAGAGGAGACAGAAGATTTCCAACAAAAAAAAACATATCATACGTACCTACAGCAATGCCTACAGTAACACGGTGCAAGTCAAAAGTGAAGTAGCACACATGACATATTCTAGACAGTAATGATGTACAATACGCCATTAGTAATTCAAAAACAATTGTTTATTCAAAACCTACCATGTTCGCAGGTTGATGATACAATTCAATAGTTCGTTTGGATGTACCGCACGCCATTATTAACGAATCTAAAACGAAAATGTAGAGAAAATTGAGTTCATAAGTTGTCTGACCAAGTTACTGATAACGCAACTTGATCAAGCTGCTGGAGATGGATCTCTAAGGTATCTAAGGTAAGGTGATATATTCACCGATCGCTATAGGTTTTACGGATAAGCGTCCACAAAAACGTACCTTGTAAGAGATGAAAGTCAGCACACAGAATAAAGGCTCCATTAGTTGGTATTCGAGTACTCTGCGTTTCTTCATACACTACATCTCCATCCTTCATGTGAAGGGTGAGCACCTAAGAACGTTACTACGTCAGTTCATTTTCGAGTCAACATAAACTGGAATCCTGCCCGCATACACTAGGAATAGATACTAATTCTCATCAACCCTCCTTGTCACCACTTGTCTTATTTGGTGCTGAACACAAACTCACTCAACCGATATCACGAGTGAAATCTACATCAAAGGATGCGGAAATAAGATCGGAAGTGGGAATGAAACTAAAACATACCGCACTTTCGCTATTCGCACCAACCCAAGAAGCCAGAAGCACTAGGTTTCCAGTGGAATGATATCCAGAAACAGTTCCGATAGTGTTTCCTTTGCCAAAATCTAAAAATTGGTCCATATAAGCTACTCAAACAAGTGTAATCGCGGAAAGAACCATCCCTTACGATAGTTGGAGTAACAAACACAGCACACGACTGGCTTCATAAACAATGAGGAGCACACAGCACTATGGTATGGCCGAAAACAAACATATTCAGAACCGGACTTTCCAAAAGGATATTATGACGAACAGTTCATCTTCGCACTCGCGGAGCACTGATTTATGTTAACACGTCACCTCCTGTAAACCCACCTTTGGTAAACACTGGTCGTAACCTTGTTCTGTCTTCCACCTGCCATACCACGACTCTTCCGTCAGAACCGCCACTAATCAGGAACTCTAAAGTAGTAGACGAACCTCTATTCTGATTTTGTTCCGCAATATCTGGTCTGCAGTACGGTAGACAAAGAAGTCAACAATAAGATAACGCGGAAAATCTACCAGAAGTCTCCTTTCCATTACCACGGCACTTTCGAACGCATTTGATTTGTCGCGCATGAGATCGAGGGGAAGACGAATGGAATTTTGCATTCAGCTAAAACGTTGGGAATATAGCGGTCAAGAAGATAAGTCCGCAAGAGATGCATGATGGTAGAAAGCCACGGATTGGTTCTCATATGGGTCAGACAGTTATATAACCAAAAAAGACGTCAGTAAACACTTATATAAAAGAACTCGCCTCTTCAATACGTCCAACAATTAATTCAGATTCCGAAGCTATTACAAACGAATTCCCAGCCAGCGTTCCCACACAGCTCTTAGAGCTACCATTGCACCCGGCCGACACGTAAACCTCGCTTACGTCCACCATGACTTAGACTCAAGAACAATACAATCAGAATAAGTCGTCTTGAAATGAAGTCTCTGAAGTATAACTGGCTACAATTTCGCAGTTGAAACAAACACATGAACAAATTCTCTGAGTACGACAACCTATTCAAACACATAGCACTTCCGATATAAATTGATGCAAACAAGGACACTCATAAAAAGCTGACGAGAACAAATTGGTTTATTTCATAACAAAAACAATCAGGGGCATAACAGGCTCTTAACGGAGACGACGGGCTTCACGCTCAGACTCGAGAAGAGTAAGAATATCTCCCTCACGGACGGGTCCCTTGACGTTGCGGATGATGGAACGGGAAGTGTTGTCTCCGAGGAACTCAACACGGACCTAGAATAAAAGGAAATATATACAAATGATAAACGCTCAATTTTGAGCAGTTATTTTCACTTTCATGGGACCAAAATCCTGCCGAATATTCGATCAGAATAAGGATGATGTGTTCTCTACAGCTAGCCCACATGTGTTGTTAGAAGAGGCATAATTACGCAAGTGAAAACTTGCACATGTAGGAACACAACATTTGGCACAAAGTGGGTATAGGGCGTCAGGCAGGCTATAATTTCCATGCGTAATTTCGGAGATGGTCGCTTAGTTGAGAGTCGAACCGTAAATTACCACTGATACGTTTCACCCAAATCTATATATTTGCATTTGCCTCCGGAGATGGTCAAAGCCAATCCGGAGATGGTTGATGCGTAATTTTACGCATAGATTTATAGCCTGGGGTCAGGCCGCGCGCGGCGTGATTTCGCCGCGGCCCCGCCCCTTTTACAGAAATACGGGCGCACACAATGGAAAACGAAACTATTGCCTAAACCACAAGAAAACCGGGTACTATTGAACTTGTGCAACCCCAATAATTTTTTTTTCTGAAATTTTCTAAAACTCCACCCCAATAGGTTAGCGATGATGCTGAGTCCGGAAAAGTGGTTCATTGTGGGTCTCAGTGCTGTTGGGGCCCGTTAAGTCCCACTTAAGTCCCGGGTCCAAAATTATAAAATTCGCTGAAACTTCTCCACAATATGTTTGTGATGATGCTGGATCCAAAAAAGTGGTTCATATTCAATTTTGAGCCAATTGGGGCCCACTTAGGTCCCAGGTTAAAAATTATAAAATTCGCTCAAACTTCTCCACAATGTATAATTTGTGACACCGGTGCTCATTAATACGGCATCAACAACGTAGGATACCGCGACTAAATGTACGAATTTCTCTGGAGAAAACAATCATCGGAGGAACCCCCGACCCAATCTACCATTATTGGGACCAAGTCACCGCTGAATATCCCCTTTTGTAAATTCATTCCGTCTCTGAATCGAATGAATATGAACCACTTTTTTGGATCCAGCATCATCACAAACATATTGTGGAGAAGTTTCAGCGAATTTTATAATTTTGGACCTGGGACATAAGGGGGCCTTAACGGGCCCCAACGGCGCTGAGACCCACAATGAACCACTTTTTCGGACTCAGCATCATCGCTAACCTATTGGGGAGGAGTTTTGAAAAATTTCAGAATTTTGGACCTGCGACATAAGGGGGCCTTAACGGGCCCCAACGGCGCTGAGACCCACAATGAACTACTTTTTCGGACTCAGCATCATCGCTAACCTATTGGGGAGGAGTTTTAGAAAATTTCAGAAAAAAAAATTATTGGGGTTGCACAAGTTCAATAGTACCGAAAACCGTAGTTGGCCGTCACCAAATGTTTTTTACTAAAAAAAATATATGGTGACTGGTTCGTGACCAGTGGATGGCAGTTTTCGATGAAAGCTGGCCACCAAGAGGTCACCAAATAAGCTGGGCCACAAAAAAGAGTGAACCGTCACCAAATGGGTTGATTAATTTCCGATGCCGTGGCCCGAGGCGTTCCTGTCCTTTCCTCACTCTCTCACACACAAACATGGGAAACTCAATAGAACGAGTACTGGATCTTTTTGGTTTTCCCTCCTTGCTTTAGAAAGCTATGTGCATCCCACAAGAAGGGCAGCCTTGATTCTTCCACATAATTAGCATGTCAGCCTACTTATGCTTTAAAAACTCTCATTTTTTAAACTATATTTCGACAAATCCACAGCCATACATAGAGCTTAACACGTGAGAAGATTATGGCTCTATTGTAGATGGAGAGAGTGAAAATATATTTTGTCACCCTCGGGCCACGCTGTTTGAAAAAGTATGTGAAATTTTGGAAAAGGGGCGGGGCCGCGGCGAAATCTCGCCTCGGTGAAAATGACCCCTTATACCCACTTTGTGCCCAACATTTTCATAAAAACAAGCACTAATAGGGTTTAGAAAAATAGTTAATGGTGGGTATGTCTCCGAACTTGGTGAACAATGCACGGACAATTTGCTGAAGTGGTAAAGCATGTGGTTTCTAAACGTAAGCTAGTAAACTACGTTCACTGGAAATGGTCAAAAGCGTACGATAAATTTGCATAATGATGGAAGAGCAGTGAAACACACTTTCACAAGCAGCGAGGTTGTACATTATTTCCAAAAAAATGGAGCGTCTAACAAAGAAATTTAGGTGAAGAAACAACAAGGAAAAAAAGAAAGACATACCTGAGTACACTGTCCTTGGGATCCAGTGCGACCAATAACTTTGGTAACCTTAGCGAGCTGAACGGGCTTGTCCATTATTACCTAAACAAGCTGAAGTTTAGGAGGAAATATCAAGAACGAAAAAACGCACATAATCGGGTGAAACCGATTTTTTGCAAAAAGACAGTACAAATCAAACCAGGTTTGTTTTTGACGTATAAAAGAGGGTAAAGCAAGTAAAAACGAACCAAAATACGTCTTTTACTATAAATTACGCAAAAAACGCCAAAATCCTAAAATTCGTATTAAAAAGTAAGGTCAGAAAAATTCGTCAATTTTGCTAAAACTACGAACATGAACGTTCGTAAGGTGACGGGACCCGTCGTAATTTGTTCAAAAGTGTACGTTATAGTCTGCTTGTCTGACGATCACTTTTCGTGTCTGCCGCATGCTGCTTTTCCTAATTTTATCGAGGATAAGAATTGGGTTACAAAATATATGTTTTTTTTAAATAATTAGTTTATAGAACTAACACAGGAAAGTGGAAACCCCGATATGACCCCGATTATTTTGGAAAAAACCCCGATATGACCCCGATCCTTCCAAAAAACCCCGATATGGCCCCGATCACGTCCCGCAAAAAGCCCGATCACGAATAATCGGGGCCATATCGGGAACAGTTCCCAATATAACCCCGATTATTTCAAAAAACCCCCATATGGCCCCGATTATTTGTCGAAAAACCCCGATATGGCCCCGATCATTTCCAAAAAACCCCGATATGACCCCGATTTTTTTCCAGAAAACCCCGATATGGCCCCGATCACAGCCCGATTTTTTGGGGGACGTGATCGGGGCCATATCGGGGTTTTTGATTTCCCATCAAATCAAGGAGTTTTCTTTCCCAAGCAGGTTTAGATGGATACCACCTATGTACAAAATTGCAAATAAAATACAAGAAGAGTAGTTGTTCGTTTGTGATTTTATTAGAGCTCTTTTTGCATATGCCCATAATACGCATCAAGCTGAAGCATCAAACTAAAACTAAGTCCCCATAGCATGGACACTCTGAAGGTTAAATAATGACAGGGATTACTTCATGCGCGCTTGGTTATGTGGGGGGCTTATATGCCAAGGATCCTTCGACAACGTGCTGTTTCCTACACTACTGTATAACTAATATACTTCCATGCCATTTTTAAAGATTGACTTTGCGAGCTACAACACTGAAGAACTTTTGAGAAAACAGTTGCTGGACAAGGGAAGTTTATATCTAGTTGGTACACACAACGTTGATAATTAGTGAAACTCGTCATTTGGGAGTAAAATTTGTTGCTTTATGGAAAAAGAGTGAAAAGTCTCACCGAACTGTTGATTAGTAAAACTTAAAACACAACTTTCCTTTTAGTGGTCAAGCCTGTGCTTACCCATAAATGTCGCCTCCTCTGTATTACTACTTCGTACCGAATGCTTACCAAAGAAAGAGAAATCCACTGGAATCATCATTGGAACTCAAATTGTAAATATTTTTATTTATTTGGAATACTTGCATATTGCATATCATGAAGGGAAGAGGTTATCTGAGGTTATCGGAACTTTATATTATGTTTAATTTCACTATTTCAGGTAGCTCTATCTCTCATAACCGTGTTTTACCTGGCCATTTTGGCGTATTCACTTTTTATTCGAGGTTACTTTTTTAATATTATCAGAGAGCTCTCACGGCAAGCGGTATAGCTCTCCAACACTAGTTACTGATAATTTACACACTGTTGGTTCACATTGTGAAGTCATTTCCAAGCTTTTTTTGTATAGAATCTACAGTCTAGTGTTATGAACGATTTCAAGTGTCAAACTTTCAGAATTACTCTTCACGATCGTGCTATGTCTAATTCTGTGTGACATCGGTATTCTTATATGGTGGAACTTCTTCGTCGGGCCGAAGGCCTTTTTCGAGAGCATTTTATGTACTAGCGGAGGAGCGGGCCTTGGCAAGAACTTTGCAAGGATTAAAACTCTCAATGTAAGTGAGTATGGAGTTTTGTTATTGCCCACATTGAAATAGAAGTGAGTACCAGTTGTAGAAAGTGGGACTTGGCAATATGGATTGTTACAAATCCACGACGCTACTAGTTCACCCTAACCATGTAGCTGTGAACTCCGAAGCTTACCGCAGGATACGTAAATTTCCACTCCAACATATAGCTCAGCTATTATACCCCTACAATTTAGAATTGGTCATTCTTCCTTCACCTGGCTGTAGGTCTCATCGGACTCGTAATTTACCTCGTCGATGAACTTCAGGTTGTCATATTAAATAAAATAATCCTTATTTCTCAATAATATACAAAACGGTAAATTGCTATTCATTACACGGAAAACTAGCGATTGCTTATTTTTTTCCGTTCCATCACTATTCGTTCTTCCAGAAGACAAACGTATGTTGTATAGCCTTCATCCAGCAGCACTCCAAAATCTCAAAGTTTAGCTCGTTGCTCCAACTGAAACTCCACCTTCAACCCGTTCTATACTCATGTTTTCAACCACTCTCTTTTCCTTTGCAATTGCTTCATCGGGAGCTAATTGCCTCTTCTATACAGTCACTTCGGTTCTGGCTGCCGAATTCCATAATCACAGTGTTGATTTTGTTGAGGACGTCAATAACTATCAGGTATATCCAATCTTTTTCACCAACACGAGAGAGGCGCATGCAAATCATCCTTTACTTCTTAGTTTTCCTCAAATCTTTATTATTGTCAAACCATGTTATTATCTTTAGTAGTAGTTCTATTTCCCTAGTAATTGTTTCAGCTAGCGGTCGCCAAGCACTACGTTCACACGCATTGGAAGCTGTGCGGATTGTTCTACGGTGTCTGCACTCCGATTAGGTAAAGCCGAATTCTACATTTATTATCATCTTATAAGTTTCTTTACTTTTACTAGCTGCTTATTGTTAGAAGATTTCGTTACATAAATATGGACTTTCATTGCAAATCATGTTATTTCAGTATATGGACATCTTTTCGCGTCTCTGTCTCCTTTCTTGGGGTGTGTCTTCTGTTGTCCAGGGTTGTAACGGCTCTCTCGGTGTCTGATCCCTCTCTGGTTCCACTGTCAATCGATTTATTGATTACTCTATACCTGTTGATATCGATCGCAACTCTTATCGGATCTGCTGTGATGTTCAGAAAAGCCGCCGTGTCGCTTAGGGATTCTCTCATTCAAGTTATAGCCAGTGGAAGGCAACTACATGACATGGTGAGTTCACCATTGAAGTTTGGGGATTGATAGTGTAAAATATGCAAATACTTTATTACAGATGTACGCAGGCGATCTAAGGTAAGGAGACATAGTAACACTGGATGTAACAGATTGACCAACGTACTTAGACAGAATGCAACATGCATGGCTTATTAGGAGAATAATTGAGAAACCTTGACAATTTCAGACCTACACCGTTGCCATTGCTTACATCGGACATCTCAGGCAACACAGATTAGGATTCAAATTCTTTGGTTTATCTGTAATTGATCGACATTTTGTCTCGTTTGTGAGTCATTTTGTCAGTTTCTTTGTCATTATAACGGCTGCTTTTTGCAACCACACACAGGAAAGCGAAATTATTGCCGAAACGACAGAAAAACCGCCGTTGGGCCCATCATCAAATGGTTTTTTTTATCGGAAAAAAAACCATCCGAGAAGTGTCATGACCGGTTCGTGACCATTTGGTGACCAATTGTTGACGGTTTACGATGAAACTTGGTCACCACGTGGTCACGAATTGGTCAATAAATAGGCTAACCCACAAAAAAACTAGTGAACCGTCAGCCAATGGGTTCACCCATTTCCTATGGTATCTATATGCGAAGTGAGCTCGAAATTGTCGATTTTTTATTCTAATCTTACTCATTTGCATATAATACATGGGAATGCACTTACCAAAATCTTTCAAAAACTGGCTGTTGCACTGCTTTGACCGTTGCAATACTGTGTTCTTATAGAGAAGAGCTAGAAATGTGGATAGAAAGAGAGCAAAGATGAAGATGCAGAATTACAATAAATTATTATTGTTTCAGGCCATACTACTCACTCTAACCGCCACTGTATACTACATCTCTCGATTGGACATCAAGTTGTAGTTTTAAACAAGTGAATTATAATAAAATGTGTTCCGTTTTCATACTTAGTCATACGGTAAACAACGAGAAAGAGAGTGAGAGGAGTTAAAGGATCGCAGTCACTCCAAAATCATCATTTTGCTTCCAGTTTATTTGAACTTAGTAAAGAATAAAGAAAAATACTTTAGCAAAACCGAATAATTTGAATTCCAACTCAGGGGGTGAACAAGTAGAAAAGTAGTTCTAATTAACTACCGCGGGATTATGAAACGTGTAGTGATATGCCTGCAGACCCTTGCAGTATATGTAAAGATATAATATGCAGAAACCAAAAAGGGCTAGGCTGCGCCTAGCCCCAATATTTTCCGAAATAATTTGCATACTTCCGATCGGGAAGCAGCTTTATGAACACGTTTCGTGATCCTGAGGTAGTTAAGTAGAACTACTTTTCTACTTGTTCACTCCCTGAGTTCGAATTCAAATTATTCGGTTTTGGTAAAGTATTTGTCTCTATTCTTTACTAAATACAAGTAAACTCGAAGAAAAACGACGATTTTGTAGTGACTGCGATCCTTTAACACTAGTCAAGTACAACAGAATCCTATGTCCTATACCGTAGATCTGTTTATATGACGGTGCTAGGTAAAACAGTAACAGGTCAATTGAAGGTGGCGTGCAAACAGAAACGTTTGCTATTTAAAATACACATTACACGAAAGTGATGTTGATGTCATGCCTTGGCGTGGAAAGAACATGATACAGAAACAAAACGTTCACAGATGTTTTATTAATTCAAAAATGGTGCACAAAGTGGTGATTTCATGGTTTTATCGTGCGATTTGAACTATGGGTACTGTAGTAGACTCCTCCACCATGGACACCACGAAGTATTCTCGAGCCCTAGCCGTGACACTTTGCCTTTGTAAAACGTTACATAATAATAATAACAAAACTTTATTAGTATTAGGGAAACACCAATGAGTTTCCAAAGGCCTAGGATACAAGAGAAGATCAACAAATAACATTTTTACACGATAATCGTCGTTTTTATGTTATTCATCGTTATTCTTACTCTTACTATGATTTTTGATTTTTCCACCTATGTTTTTTTTCATAATTCGGAAACACACGTTGAGTTTCTAAACACAAAACAAGTCTGATTCTTGGTGCTTTCTTAGCACTGTATACCGCGGTACATTCGTTACACAGAAAGAGAGAGAGAGAGAGAGAGAGAGAGATAGAGAGAGAGAGAGAGAGAGAGAAAGATAGAGAAAGAGAGAGAGAGAGATAGAGAGAGAGCGAGAGCGAGCACGAGCGATAATGTAGCTCAAGTGTAACTCAAGTACAACTGACAATGAATCTTCTCCTGTAGAAAATCTGTTTATGCGCAAGGTGCCAATGTGTTAGTAGGTAAATATAGTAACCTCCCACGAAAACAAGTCAATAAGTCAATCGAATACATAACGAAAGTGAATTTGGTATTTTCACTTACAGTACAGGATAATTATGTTGTTGTTCATGAACTGGAGCGGAAAGGACAGGTACAAGTAGTTCACAGCGTTCACAGATGTACATATATAAAGGTGAAGGTGTTAGAGTAGTCAAAGAATAGCGGACAACAACGGGCGACGCGTTCGACCAACCTCCGGAACGCCCAGCATGAGCGGCGGGAGCGCGAGTCTCGCGGGGAGTTTGTGTTCATCAGAAACCTCCCTAACTTTACGGAGTTTTCTGTGGAGCGCAGACGTCCTGGCGGGGCACGGGCTCCTCCTAACCATCCGCACCCAAACCAGACGCGCGTCTTAATAGGTATAAATGAGAGAGTAGTTACGAAGAGTGAAGAAGTCACCAAAGTTCTGTACAGCAACATACTGTCTCTGAAAAAGAAGTTGCCAGAAGTTAAGGTTATTCTGGAAACTCAGTCACCCGATATTTTCTTGCTTACTGAAACATGGCTGCAAGATTTGCATACAGATGCTTGTATTTTATCGAACTTAACTAATTACTCTCTTGTTCGTACCGACCGTGTCAGTACCACTGGTGGCGGCGTTGCAATGTTATATAAGTCACATTTAGTTACGAATGTTATCTCTAAATATGTTGACAATTGGTTTGAAGCTTTAGTAGTGATTTCTTTCTATCACAGCCACTTAGAGTTTGCGTTGTCTATTCAAACCGTCCAGTTCTCTTGAAAATGTGATTTCTCTCACTGAGTATTTGGCGCAGTTTACTGTAATTGATTACCCTTGTCTAATTGTTGGTGATTTTAACTTGCCTTGTAAATTGGTGTGATAATTTGGCAAATGGATCAGCAGCAAAACTGTTCTGGATTACTGTACGTCTGCTAATCTTAAACAATTTGTTAATTTTCCCACAAGGAAGCAACATTGTCTAGACCTAGTTCTTACGTGTGATGATATAATTCCAACAAAGGTTGTTCCTATGCCTCCTCCACGTAATTTGACCATAGTTTATTGTCATTTGATCTGAATGTATCCTTACTCGAAATGTAATTAGACAATCATACGACTTTAAAAGAGCTGATTACGTTTCGATATCCAGAAATTGGCGGAAATAAATTGGC
The DNA here is from genome assembly GCA_036852015.1 of Pelodera strongyloides. NCBI lineage: Eukaryota > Metazoa > Nematoda > Chromadorea > Rhabditida > Rhabditidae > Pelodera > Pelodera strongyloides. The sequence continues at coordinate 515,294 of JAANDG010000019.1, forward strand.
CAAGTTTGCTTGTCTTTTATCCAAATGCTTCAGACTTATACAAATTTTTCGTATGTTATTTGCATGAACTGATGTTTCTCTACATTCCTCTCAAAAAGGTATCTGTCGGTGGCGTTCGTATTCCTAAACATATTGAAAATTTAGTTCGTCAAAAGGAAAGGCTTTTCCCTTTGATGGATCAAAGTTCCAGTCTAAAGGAAAAACACGAACTGGTTAGTAAACGTTTAAAAAGTGCTTCCGACAAATACTATGGTAATGTGGAAAGAAAGGTGATTGCTTCTGGGCAATTGAAACAGCTCTATAGGTATATCGGTTCGGGTACTTCACGGTCAGTCAAGTCAAATCATACGGTAATTGATATGGAAAACCGTGTGCATGTATCTGATATAGATAGAGCTGATGCCTTTGCACGTTATTTCCATTCAAATTTCATACAAGATGATGAACTTGCCCATAACATTGATTTTCCTGATTGTACAGTGCCTTTCCCCCATATGGTTATTGATTCATGTTCAATTTTGTCACTTATTGATAAGTGGAAAATCTCTTATTCTCGTACTCCCGACGTTTACCTATGCATTTCTTAAGGAAATTGGTCCTGCAATTTCCGCCCCCTGTCTGTGATTTTTAATAGATCTTTAATGTCTGGTGAAGTGCCTATTTTGGAAAGGGTCCTGTGTTATCCCCCTTCCGAAAGGTGACCCTAGCAACTGTATCGTTAGTAATTTTAGACCAGTTAGCATAACCAGTTTTCCCTGTAGAATTTTTGAGAAATTATTGGTGAAATGCATTATCGATTTTTCCATTGTAAACAAATTGCTTCTGAAGAGCAACATGGTTCTTGAAAAATCGGTCAAGAGAAACTGCTATATTACACAGTCTAAACGATTGGACGCTTGCTTTGGAAAACAGACAGCAAGTTGACATTGTGTATTTTGATTTTGCAAAAGCTTTTGACCGTGTTTCTCACGAGAAATTAATTAGGAAATTGGAGGCTATGAAGTTCCCTGACTATGTCTGCAGATGGGTGAAGAACTGGCTTAACGATAGGAAAATGTTTGTCCGCGTCGGTTCTTCTACCTCTTCCGTACTGGAATGTACTAGTGGTGTCCCACAGGGCTCAGTTCTAGGACCTATATTTTTTTGTCTATACACTTCTGATCTTGCTTGTGAGCTTCGCAACTTAGGAATTAGCTTTGTTATGTATGCTGATGATATTAAGATATACAAGGTTATTGAAAATCCACTGGATAGAATCACCATCCAACAAGCCATTAATCTAGTTCATAATTGGTCTTCCAAGTTTCAGTTACCACTGGCACCGCATAAGTGTCAAGCTTTGTATATTGGTGGTTCTAACCCAAAGGTTGACTATCTGTGCAATGATATTGTGATATCAAAAGTAACTGAAGTAAAGGACTTAGGATTCATTATTACCGATAATATCTGTTTCTCAAAACATATAAATTTTGTATGCAATTCCGCAAGGAAAAGAATGTCTGCTTTATTCCGGACACTGAAAACTAGAAAAGCCAACGTTCTTGTTCTTGCGTATACTTTATACGTTAGGTCTATTCTGGAGTCCGGAAGTGTAGTATTCAATCCCTACAAGAAAAGGGATAAAGTGGCTCTAGAAAGAATCCAGCGTATGTTTACGAAGCGTGTGTTTATGAGATCTCGTTTAGTTGGATTTATGGATACGCCAAATAGTGAAACTAGAAATGAGCTTCTCAAACTGGATATGTTAGAGAATCGTAGAAAGAAAGCAGATGCAAATGCTGAGGAAAATACTAGCTGGTAAATGCGGTTTACTTTACAACGTATGTTTAAATTTAGATCCTACAATTATTCTTCTCGTAGAGGTAGTTCTAGGATTGTTATTAATAGGGCATCAAGAAATGTTCGGAAACATTCATTTGTCCATAGAACGTCCCTTATGATTGAACAGAATGCTACGAATTTCCTGTGATTTACTTCGAATTTGCTTGCTGAGACATTTTACTACTACTTTATTATGTTTTATTTATTATGTGTATTTTATAACACAAACTGCACGTTACATTGCTTTCTTTGATTGTCTTTGTGCGTAATAAATTATTATTATTATTATAAATTATTATATCAAATGCACGTCAGCCGCTCCTCCATATTGTCAGAAAAACGAATTTTTGGGATACTTGGAAACCCCATTATGTAATCTTATCCTATCTAAGGGAATCTCTACTTCCAAGAATTCTTCCGCTTTTACCCACTCGATGTTTTTCGTGCTAGCGCTTTATGTTTTTTTTGTCCAAGGATATTGCTAATGGAACAAAAAATACACCGCGTGAGAAGCTGAGCCTCTTGAATGTGCTCAGCCTGTGTGTGTTTCTCTCTTTTCATTTTTATCTACCTTTGACACTGTTTTTTTTTATAAAAAGTTTAATATAATATATAACTATTCAGATATGATACGCCTACTTCTCGCTCTAGCCTCCACTCTCGTCCTCACAACAGATGCTCTCTTCGGAGTGATTGGATACAATCAATCCGTAGAAGCACATGGAAGCTTGACTTGTAATGGACACCCTGCTACGGGAGTCAAGATCAAGATGTACGATAATACGCTACGTAAGGACTGAACTTTTTCCCTACTTGATAATTCTTACGTCGACTGTGCACTTTACTAACTGAACATTGGAAAACTGCAAAAAAAAAAAAAAAACATAAAAAGAGGGTTTGCCAGAAAAGGGCGGCGCACGCACCCCACCATAGGATGCGCGCTGTTCCGCGGCAACACGACGATGTGGTAGGGCCCAGTTTTTATGCTAATAAGTAGTCATTTCAACATTCCCAATTCCGTTTGTAGTAGGTGGGGTGCATCAAAAATAAAGGGCATCTAAATACTCAAAATAATGCCGACAATGTCGACACCAATATCAAAGAAAGAAAAGTTTTCTTTCAGCCCCAGACACGGACAATTTCATGGCGGAGACGTATTCAGATAGCAATGGAGAGTTTGACATCAAAGGTAGGGTTTACTCCAGTCTGTCTCTGGGAGAAGAGGGAAGACAGGTAAAGAGAGAGGCAGAGGATGAGAAAAATGGTAAGCTTACTGTATCCAAGCCTGAGAGAAAAACGGAGAGGAAGAGACAGAAAACCTAACGAGCGTCTGAGGAAAAGAGATAGTAAGATGCCTAAGACTGCACTGAGCATCTTTATAGTGGAGAAACTTCAGAATAAGTATATGTAGTAGGTACAGTATTTTGTTAAAATAGAGAAGCACAAGCTAAGCCTAACCAGCCCTTTTCCAGGCAGCACAGCAGCTATCACAACGATCGCACCGAAAATTAATATCTATGATAATTGTAAAGATCAGCCGGTAAGAAATCGTTTACTTAAATAAACGTCTTCGGTTTAGTTCCTAAAAGGGACGCCATGATGAGAAAGTTTTCACGGTCCAGACTCGAGCTCGGGTCGAGTGCGTTTGAGGCGAACGCGCTCGCATTGTACCACCCGGCTCAACTATAATATTCCCTGCGGGCCTTCTTGTTTCAAAGTTCAAGTTATAGCCTTGTTCCATTTTAGCCCTGTCAACGGAAATTCACCATCGATATCCCTAATAAGCACATCAGCACTTCGCAAGATCCAACCAATATCTACAGCGCTGGACAAATGGATCTGAGCGGTTCATTTGCTGGAGAAACCCGCGACTGTATCAACTAAAAAGTGTAGTTGAATAAATATGTTTGACAAAATTTATTTATGGTAAATCACAGTTTGATATGTTGCGCTCAAAGCAGCCTTCATCTACATGAGTGACATCACGATATCTTATTGTCACACAGATTTCAAATAAGGAGAGTTTCTTGCAGGAAGCTCATCCGACAATGATTCACACCAGATATTCAGTAATTTGTGCGGACTTTCTTACACTTACCAAGCTACCTCGTTCACTGTCGTTCAGTTAGTTAACTCTGTAAAGATAGCAAACAAAACAGTAGGGAAAAATTGTTCATATACATCAAATTTCTACAACATAAAAGCGACACAAATTGACAGAGATTTGTGAGAGGTAAAGAGAGATAGATAGATAGAGAGTTAGAGGGAGGGACGGAGGGATGCAGAGGGAGACAGAGAGGTGGAGAGAGAAACACAGACATAGAGAGAGGGGGAGAGAGAAGGAGGAGAGTTGCATTGGTCACAAAACACTTTTGAACAATACACACAGTACATAGGTACAGTACAATGTTTGCGCAGCACTCCCAGTTGGCTAGTAAGTAAATAGAAGTTCCTTATAGAAAACATAAAAAGTGACACCAAATGTAAGGAATTCCGGCATTGAATGAGTCGGTTTCGATAGAATTCCAACAGAAATGATGAATGAAAATGATAAGTACTACAGATCAGAAGGTTACTACTGTATGCTGAGAGTTGGAAGTATATATAAGTGGCATTTTGGTGTTACCCACCGACTCCTATTTCTTCAAGTTCTTGCTATACTTTATAACTATTCATGTAACTTACTGTTGTGCAACGAGGATACCGTACTCTGTATCTGTATAGCGCTGTGCATGGCATGAATTCCTGCGCTATGCCGCCGCGCATGAATAATCAACTATTGCCTCTGAATGAATACGTTTTCCCCTTCTTCTTACGGTATCGTTGTGACGAAACAGAAGTTATGCTTTACGTGACGTGTAGGCGCAGCTGCATATATAGCGTAGTTAGCGTAACACTTTTTTGTTGTTAGAACTGATAGATCTATAGAACAGGTAGCAAGTTCCAAAGCAGTCACTTAGCCTGTTCATGAATGTGTCCCAGGGTTGCTTCAATATCACGGTAATCATCCGTATGCTGATATGTTTGGTGTGCAGAGTGTTCTGATGTGTTCGATCTGTTCTGTAGTGACGAGCTTCCGGTGGCCATCCTGAACCAATCTTTTCCGGTATTCTTCATACTTTTCCCATCTCGAACGCGCCTTTTATCTCTAGATGTTATACACAAACCATCAGTTTATACGACCTAGTTCAGATGCGTCGTCTAATCGTCATAGCCACTGCATTCGTCCTAGTCGAAGGCCTTTTTGGTATTTCTGTTGGTCGGGATCAGTCATCAGGTGCACAAGGACGTCTAACCTGCAATGGAGCACCAGCTGCCGGAGTCAAAGTAAAGATGTATGACGATGATAGAGGTACGGTAACTTCGGGAATAGATGTTTTTAGAACGGTACACTCTTTTATGGAACTGTGCCAACATTGTTATATGATAGGTAGTCCAATTCGATGTGATCATAGTACTATGTGATAAGGTGTCTAAAGAAAACCCTACTGCATTAAGAAATACTGAGCTCATTAGTACCCAAGCCGTACTTAAACCATAGACATGTGGTGTAAATACATATAACTCTGGCTAAGGTCCTAAGGTGAACTATATTTCGCGTTTCCCCAGATTCTTTTGATTACACGAGAATACTTACAGGTGTTGACGCAGATGACTTAATGGGAGAAACGACAACTGACAGCAACGGACAATATAGAGTTTCTGGTGAGTCGTTGGCAAATTTTTTAGAAAACATTCTCAATCCAGGGAACCCTACACGTATTGGAAAATTGGTATATATCCAAGTCCTCGTGGCCCGAACAACTTTTCCTGTCATACGTTTTCTTGGTTTATTATGACTAATACTGAATCTAAGGTAAGAACAACGGCTGTGGTTTATCAACCCGACCATTATCTATGAATGTCGACTTTCCCGGTAGAACCTACAAGTGTTCCTAATAAGGGAATTGTTTTCAATCAAAACAGAATCCTATTGTTCCGTCCCCGTGACGTCGTTTAGAACTACAACTAGTCCAAGTTTCCTATCAAAGTACTCAGGCTCCTCACAAGAACCGTTTCGTAGAGAATCGAGATAAGAGAGCAAAAAGGACTCCATCAGTTCGTAAAACAAAGTGGAAAGAGTGTGACGCATTTGCCAAAAGCGCAAATGAAAACGCTTTTCAGATAAAGACCTGGAGAATGCGCGTTGTAAGCTGCAATAAGAAGTAGAATAAGCCTGACAGGCCTAAAGTCAAGCCTAATCATATACCTATGTCCAACAGTAAACGTAGATCTGATTCGCATATCCAGCCAGTCTGATGTGAGGATAATTCAGGCTACGTTTTCTTGCTTTACTGGTTGGTTTCTTATTGAAACCTAAATGTTTAGGTTACACGTCTGAATTCACCACCATCGACCCCAAGATCAATATCTATCATGATTGCAATGATAATTTGGTAAGCTAATCTTGCGTGCGAACAGAATATTGCGAACGGTTGCGAGTCGGGTGGACAAACACACGGAAACGAAAACTCCGAAAAAAAACTCCGCATCATACCGTATTCGCACCAAAAAAAATTCGACCTGGCTCCAAGAACGCTCCGATTCTTCTGATCACCCCACTCCTAGATGAACAATACAACCCCTAATTGTCGCGTAAAGGTTTATTGATAAAATGACAAGTACAAAATAAGAAGGTAAGCGAGAAAATAAGAACCAGGTCCCACAGAGTGGGTTCAAGTCCTTTACTACTTACGGGGAACATAATTTTTTTCACTGTTTATAATTTCAGCCGTGCAAGAGAAAGTTCACCATCAAGATCCCTGATCAGTACGTAAGCACTGGCAAGAACCCATCGAGGGTATACGATGCTGGACAATTGGAACTTGCTGGAGCATTCTCTGGGGAATCACGCGACTGTCTTAACTAAAAGATTTACTGAATCATATATTAATGTTTTCTTAATGAATAAAGCATATAAATCAAGTCATTGAATAACAAACCAATAATTATACACAATAAAAAAGTTGACAACCCAGGCAGTCAACGGATGATTTTAAATGACAACTGGCTACCGTATTAATATGCAGAACATGCACGAGAATACAGTAACAGTTCACAATTCCATCGTTTTTTTTATTTCAAAAAATTTTCTTTTTATTTTTGTGATCTTTTGAATTTTTCGATTTTCTTTTTGTTCCCCTAAGTCTAATGTTCTGTTTGTACATTGAATGCTTACTTGCACGACGTAAGTCACATAATTGCACAGTGGGGGAATGCGTAAAAGTCTCGTGAAATTAAATCTTTTTTAAATAATAATAATAAATCTTTTACGGCACAAGTGCGTGCACCTTTAATTCAAGGGAGTTCAAACTTCAATTTCAAAGTGTGCTTATGACATGTTCCGCAGAGGTCCTGAACAATTTTGGGAATACCTTTGTCTTTTGAAGTTTTTTTTGCGCATTTTTTGTAAATTCGTCGAATAATGCTCAGGCCAGGACATTATTACAGAAGTGGGACGGTGGAGAAATTTGAAGGTATTGTCCCCTTATCAGCGATGTGAAGCGTAATTTGCGCAGGTAGTAGATATTTGATAAACTCTTGGGTAACAAGCATTGCGTTATGTGATGTAATGAAATCTATTTACGTTTGTCCCGCCCCACTACTTCCTGTCGCCTCTAAACATTTATGACGTCACTCAATTTCGCAAAGCATCAGAGAGCCAGAGTCCAGAGTGACCCAGAGTCCCAAGAAGGAAGCAAATCTTGCTCTTTCTTATGAGCTTTCGAGAATGTCGGTCCTGGTAAAACCTGGAAGCAATAAATTCTCTCGTTCTTTCGCCTCTAATGTTTGACTGTACTTTCTTCTTCTGTTGTATCAGCCTCCATGGAATTATAGATAAGGTGCTATAATAGTCTTTGTTTTATTTGTGTTGTTTTGCAGTAATCCATGGAATTTTAAGTAATATTCTCTGAATTTATAGGCCTTCAAATGTGTTATTGGAAACTGTTGCATCAAATCAATTTTTTTCTCAAATGAATTCTTATGTTGATCTTATCAAAATCATAGCGATCACTGTCCAATCTGTAGTAAGTGATAGTTGATTAGTCCGTAGTTCCCCGTTTTGTTCGTTTTCTTTGTAATTTGTATTCTATGCACATGAGTTTTTTCCTACAAATGTGTAGGAGTAAGTTATTCAGTTCAGTTTGTTTAACGAATTTCTTTCTTTTCAATTTTCAGTCTATTTTTGTGCTTTCTTTCTTGCTTCTTTCTTTTGTAACCTGTTTTGTTGCATTCCTTCAGTTTACAACTTACAATTATTGTCATGCCCTGGTTCTTTCTCTCCCTAGTCTTCTTTTGAAGTACTTTTTTCCGTTTGTCCCGTCTTTCTGTGTGGCAAATTGATTTTCTAGGACACCGTTCATTTTCACGGGTTTTCTTTTTGATTGTATTTTTATTTTACCATAACTTATAAGTTTTCTAGATTTATAGACATACAACACCCAGTGTCATTATATCAGTCGGAAAACACTTTAGCATTATTTTGTGAAGTTGACGATTTGACCTACAGACACAGAACTACAAACTACACGTGATGTCTTTATTGAAGGCCACACTTTATTTACGAGTATCAGTTAACCAATCGTTTTGACCTATTTGTTTTTGTTATCAAACATGAGTTATCTTCAGTTCTTCTCTATAGGGCCGTAGTGAGTAACAGAAGGATTCTTAAAACATGAATTGTTGGAGTTCCCAATACTTTGTCGTTTTTCTTCTCATGCACGTGGGTAAATTATAGTTTCTTGATTCTTTATAATTGCCAGGAATGATCTCAAATGAAAAACGGAGTATACTCGATGAACCAATTATACAGTCAACTCAGGCACAGGTACGTATTTGGATGTTATGTGTTATTGTTCCCGCTTTACTTCTGTTTACACTAAGTAAGGTATTCAATATTGTTACCATTACGATTCCTTGTGATTTTGAGCATTATATTATGTTTATCCACGTCCACCTAGTTTCTAGACTGTTGTCTAGTTGTGTGTTATAAACCCTTTAATGCGAAATACCGGCCGGTTTTTGAAACGCATCGGGATAACTGAATTCTTACGTATTTATGCTAATTTGCTCAAATTTGGCCCGATTTTTTTATTATAATTTATGGTCATTTGCATAAGCAGTATTAGAATGCTGATCTACTCGATATGTTTCAAAAACCGGCCGGTATTTCGCTTTAACGTTAACGTGGGCTGAGATCTTCCTTTTTCTGCTAACCTTCGTGAACAACCAGCAACTTCACTAATAGTTTATTTAGAACGGAAATATGGAAAGGGAAGCCATGATCGGTATTGTTGGTATGACATGCCACGCGTGTGTGAATAATATACAGGATAATATAGGAGCCAAACCGGGTATTCAATCCGTGCAAGTATCACTCGAAGATAAACAAGGTTAGATTTTTATTTATCATTTTTGTGACTTGTACTTGAAATACTTTCTCGCTGTGGTGGCGTCTTATTCTGGTTTATACTATTCCTCCGGAGTTATTTTTCTTTGTTATTGAGGGAGTAGGTTGTATCTATGTACGTGGTTGGCTGTTTTTGTCAGGCACATACATAGTGTATTGTCGGCGTAAATTAGACATGGCGTATCACTGTCATTTACACTACTGTTCCAACATGAGTACACGTACACATAGAAAGTTTTCCATTTTTAAACTGTTATTGCCTTTTATTTCATTGAAGGTGTCAGATATGACTCTCTTCCTCTATTCATGTGCTCGCCTTTGTTTGGTAAAGTCTGATTCATGTATTAACTATTATCTTCCATACATTTATTCCAGGTAAAGTTGTATACGATCCGTTGCACTGGAAAGCGGACGATATAGCTGAAGCCATTGACGATATGGGATTTGAAACGAAACTTTTGACGGATACAGGTAAGCCAGTTTCTAGTTTAGTTGTTTATGCTTACATTTCACTTCATTGAAGTTTTTATCGGTAGTATCTTTATTTTGTGATAACCGAATATGTTTCTGAATATCTCACCACACTGTTTCCTGAGATTCCTGAGGTGTTTTTTCGACATAAGATCTTGTTATTTTAACTGAACATAGCAAGAAATTTGCGAGCACGGTACCACCACTGTAACGCGTAACCATACCGCTGGTGAACGTGCGGGATTTTGTATTTGTATTACCGTTATAGACATATATAAGTCTATTTCAGTAGCCACTTCTGCTCCACAGAAGCCAACCTCTTCTGTGCCTTCACGACTCGAAGCACTCGTTTCTATAGAAGGGATGACATGTCACGCCTGTGTGAATAATATACAGGATAATGTCGGGGTGAAGCCGGGAATTTACAGCGTCAAAGTCAGCCTTGCTGAAAAGCAGGGTAAGTGTGTGTTGTGTTAACTCTCGATTCCCTAATTAGTATGTAATGGAATAACAGAATAAGCGAGAAACATATAGTTAGACACATTCAATGGGTCTACCTTCTGAACTTCTCATGTGATGTTGAATTTCTTGTAGTTAGACTTGTGTGGATGTCTATGTCTGCTGACTTTGATGCAATGTAAATCCCTTGTAGATATTGTGCTATATATTGTGATGTTTTAGGCCGTGTTGTTTATGATACATCAAAATTGAGTGGTGAACAAGTGGCCGAACTGATAGACGATATGGGATTTGAAGCAAAGTTGATATGTACGTGTTTATTATTATTATTATTTTATGCTAATTTCGGAAAGGATTGACTATTGTTTGACAGTCGGAATACTTGACTGTTTCGGCAATGAATTATGGATTCGAGCGGAATTTTGCTTGAAGACCCCATAATTCATTTTGTTTAAGCTGTATTTAGTATATTTGAAAACGGATGAGTTGTCGAAGTAAAGTCCCGTGAAGCCGTGCTGACCGAAGTCTTCTAGTAAACCTTCAAGTCCTGATTGGCGTTTAATTTTAAAAATGAAATGTAGTAAATAAAATATCCTTTATAATGTGGTTATCATTATAGCCGAAGGCCCAGAAGACTATTCACTCGGTCCACTGCTTAATCTTGGAGATCAAAGGGCCCACTCGCAACCACCGGTGGGCACAACAGGGGTTGAGCCTGGGTGTTCAGTACCCTCGACAAGGAGCAAGTCAGCTGAGCCAGACCTCTCAGCCAGAGGAGCGAATGTACAGATCACAGTAAATGGAGCAAAGTTTGAGAAGAAGGTTGGTGTTTTATATGTTCCTTCAGCGTATCGTTAAACGTTCGCCCTTCACTTTTTGGAACGGTTCTCTAACATTGACATTTTTTCAGTCGTCATGTCTAGTTCAAACTTGAGACGACTAGGCGCGCAGCGCGCAAATGCGTAACCTCGTCCGCGGAAAAAAAGATTGCAAATTTGCGTTGAAAAATTCGAGACACATAGAAACCTCTTTTCTGCATTCCGCCTTTCCCAAGTTAAAAAGCCATCTCTTTTCCGCGGAGGCGGTTACGCATTTGTGCGCTGCGCGCCTGAGAACGTAGGAATGAAGGGAACGGTATCACTGAAATATGTGGCACCTTATTTTTTTTAATCAGTTTCTGAAACATTGTCATTTTATATTTCGGTTGGGTTTTGATAATCTTCACTAAACTTACTTGGCGTGGTGTTACATATACTTCATGCGTGGCTACGAATGTACTGTAATATGTAATGTGTAGTGTTTGATCCAGAGCAAGACGGAAAACATTGAACGGTGTGCACTCGCTGTAGAAGGAATGACATGCGCCTCATGTGTACAATATATTGAGAGGAATATGGCAAAGTTGCCTGGTAAGTAGATGGCTTTAAGATTTTTTTTTTTTTGAATTTTTTTTTTTTTTTTTTTTTTTTTTTTTTTTTTTTTTTTTTTTTTTTTTTCTGTTGTGTGTATGTGTGTAGTTATATGTGTGTGGTCTGTGTGTGAGGTTGCTGTATTAGTTGTAATTAGTGAATATCTGTTATCTCTCGAATAGTAAACAAGTGGAAATTACAGTCCAGAATCCACAACTTTTTGTAGTGATTCCCAGATCTTTTTTTTATAATTGTTGAAAATATTCACAGGTGTCCACTCTGTGGTCGTCGCGCTGATTGCTGCTAAAGCAGAAGTCGCATATGATAATCGACTACTGAGCGCTGAGCGAATTGCTGAGGAGATGGACAATCTGGGATATAGGTGAGTTGTTATAGGTGAAACAACGGCCAGTTTTTGAACCGTATTAGAGAGATGTACATTCTCTTATGATGCATGCAAAAATATAATCAGTCTACTGATCGTGCAGTAGTTGCGTACTCAGGTCACGCTTCGCTGGCGTGCAGTCATTTATGAAGCACGCGTGCGGCATCCAATCCGCTGGCATGCAGTCCGACGGACTGCATGCGTGACCAGGACCGTCCCGGTCACGCGTGCGGCAGCTGTTTATGCACAGTGCCGTAAACGTGCAGAAAATGAATATTTTGCGCAGGAACCCCCTTCCTCCCTACACATAAAAAGAACAATAAATAAAGCATTACAAAAATAAAACAATGCAAACCACATCAATAAAACAATAATTCATCAATATATTTATTCGGGAACACTTATAAAGTCAATATAGGAGCAAACAAACAGTGTTAACTGTGAAGCAATCTACTCATCGGCTCGGAAGAGAGCTACTCCTAGGCCCAGAACACAAAACAATAAGGCACATATTGCTAAGCTACTAAAGCAAAGAAGGACAAAAACTACGTGCTTTGAAATAAATTAGGCTAGGCATAGGCATTTAGTCATATTACGACGATTTCCTTTCTGCTGGTTGTGAATTACTTGTAATATTGTCCGAAAATCATCGCGGTCGCCGCACAGCTGAAAAATAACATGTACAGTTCAATTCAATCCTGGAACATAAAAATTCATGCGAATTAATTTTAATTCACTATAGGAACAGGTGATGTGAAAGCACAATACACATATGCAGAAGAAAGTTTTGTTTCGAAATAAAATATAGTAATGATCATGCTACTCCCAGATGTTCACAATATCGTAAGATATTATGATATACTATATACTGTGCAACGTATATACGTATACAATGTTGGAAGATTGTGCAGTTTTTAACAGACCAAAGAATAAAAAATATTCTTACCCATATACCTCGATAATTCATAGTGATTCACTGGATAAAGGTCGAGCGGTCCAGCTTCTAACCAAGCGTATGTTGGTTTATGTGCAGAACATCTTTCGTTTTGTTTCCGTTGAAGAGTGGATGAACACGGTCGACCTACAATAAGCGAACTGAATATAAATTTATCAAGCAAAACTCAATATTACAGAGCGAGATCTACATCAAATTAGACAGCACAACTCAGTATCTCTGCTGTACATAGATAATCAGTCGTACATATCTTCAGCGATTTAACAATGTGTGATAACCGAAACCTTTTCGCATCAATTAAGGCGCTATTGAACACAACAAAAATTAAAGAAAATAAGTACCTGGTTTGAACGAGGAAAGTAGGGGCATCGGAGTTCGGAGTGGATCTAGTCGAAGTTCTGAAAAGAAAGACAAAAAATGATTTTTGTCCAGAAAGGCACGTTACTTCGGTGCTTGATTGTTAACTAACGACATCCATATGACAATTATCAATAAGATCGGTGACATTCGACCAAATTTTACATAAGCACAACAAGAAAACAACTTACGCATAAGGAACATCCACTAATTCTCATAAATGGGTCAGGCGGTTACGTTCCGACTGTTCCGAGGCGTTTCACAGCCTAAAAAAACCGGCAGTGTAGTTCAAATTAAAGAGTCGACGTTCATAATTGAAATGTATTTGAAAGTGTGTATACCTCAATGCCTGAAATCCATGGGCAATATTAGTTAAACTCACCAAGAAAACCATTTATCAGCTACGTAAACTGTAAATAAAACACACTTACTGCTTAACATTCATCTTCCACGTCCATTTCCGTTATTGTCACCATTGTGCTCTGGCACTTTGTATTCGTCGTACCTGCTTAAAAAACATTAGTACACAAAAAAGCAAAATAAAAAAAAAAAAAAAAAAAAAAAAAAAAAAAAAAAAAAAAAAAAAAAAAAAACGAAAAAAAGAAAGCGTGCATTTTCCCAGAAGTGCAAGATGCACGGTTAGTGCGAAAATGCGGCACGCGTGACCAGACCGTCCGCTACCAAAAAAAGCACGCGTGCCGCATGGAGGACTGCACGCGTGCTTTTTGACTTAAATGACCGCACGCCAGCGAAAGGTCAGCCATGTAGTAATTTGCGTACTCTACGCCTCTACGCCGGAATACTTAGTCTGCCAAGATTATTAAAACAGGCCGGCAGGCTGTGTGTATACAGTTTAGGCATTCTTCTAGTTTGACAACTGGGCGTGTTTAATCCCCCAACTAACAGATGATGTTCGAGATACAGACCACGTAGGTTTACTTGCGTTATCAAAAGAACGACACAACTATTTTCACATTTAGGGCGACTATCATGGACCTACCTTCCGGAACGGACAACAAGATCACGTTAATTGTGAGTAGAACTTTATCTCCTTACTATCTGAGAATGACTGGAAGCTTTCTTGATTGTTGTTTGGCTGTGATGTGATTTGTGATCGTATTCACAATCGTCGTTGTTTTAAACATTCGGTTTTTGAAACGTAAGTTTAACACTGTATTCCCACTGTTTTGTCTAATTATGTTTATTCGCATACAAGATATGAGAGTGCAATTGTCCAATGTACGTTTCAAAAACCGGTTGTTATACAGCTTTAAATGCTTGGTACCATGATGTTGAGTTCATCTGGATAGATAATATTGCCACTTATAGATTGGCGGACTCAACTCGGAACAATGTGTGCATCGCATTGAATCGCATGTGATTTCGAAGAAGGTGGGACATTTACAAGCAACCTTTATTTTATTGTGTTGACGGTGTTTTTTAACTCACTAGTAAGATACAGGCCACAGGCACAAGGATCAATCAACCACTTCTTCATTTGATAATAATTTATTACGCACAAAGACAATCAAAGAAAGCAATGTAACGTGCAGTTTGTGTTATAAAATACACATAATAAATAAAACATAATAAAGCAGTAGTAAAATGTCTCAGCAAGCAAATTCGGAGTAAATCACAGGAAATTCGTAGCATTCTGTTCAATCAAACATACGTTGTAAAGATAAACCGCATTTACCAGCTAGTATTTTCCTAAGCATTTTGGCATCTGCTTTCTTTCTACGATTCTCTAACATATCCAATTTGAGAAGCTCATTTCTAGTTTCACTATTTGGCGTATCCATAAATCCAACTAAATGAGATCTCAAAAACACACGCTTCGTAAACATACGCTGGATTCTTTCTAGAGCCACTTTATCCCTTTTCTTGTAGGGATTGAATACTACACTTCCGGACTCCAGAATAGACCTAACGTATAAAGTATACGCAAGAACGAGAACTTTGGCTTTTCTAGTTTTCAGTGTCCGGAATAAAGCAAACATTCTTTTCCTTGCGGAATTGCATACAAAATTTATATGTTTTGAGAAACAGATATTATCGGTAATAATGAATCCTAAGTCCTTTACTTCAGTTACTTTTGATATCACAATATCATTGCACAGATAGTCAACCTTTGGGTTAGAACCACCAATATACAAAGCTTGACACTTATGCGGTGCCAGTGGTAACTGAAACTTGGAAGACCAATTATGAACTAGATTAATGGCTTGTTGGATGGTGATTCTATCCAATGGATTTTCTATAACCTTGTATATCTTAATATCATCAGCATACATAACAAAGCTAATTCCTAAGTTGCTCTTATAACTTATCTTATAACTTTGTTTCTTTGTTTTGAAACACATGACTTTTCTGTGAGTGATCGTGTAATGTGAATCCCCCAGGACGACTAGAAGATCTTTTGAGACTTGGAGAGTTTAAAGTGATATAACGACCAGTCTTTGAAGCGTATGCCGGAGGGATTACAGCTACTACAGTATTCGCCTTATGTTGCATGTAAAAAGGAAAAAAAATCGCGCAGTTATTTGCACAGAATAGAATGCATGGAAATCAACATGCGTTTCAAAAACCGGATCTTATACCGCTGTAAGTTGCAGCCTGTAACATCTAATGTTCCATCGTGTTCAGGGTGTCGAGGCGTGTCACGTGTCATTGGCCACTTCGATGGCAACCGTGGAATTCTCACCGAGTTTGGTTGGAGCAAGGGATATTATTGCGGTGATTGAAGTGAGTTGATTTGTCGGTTTATGAGAGAGAAAGAGAGAGAGAGAGCAGCAAAGGTAAAGAAATAGTAGTATTTCATTTGCGAGTACACGTGGGGAAGAATTGTTTGTGATTTGTGCTAATGTAAAGCGTCGTCGCTGCAATTGTTGTTTATTGTTTAGGGATTAGGATACACTGCAGAACTCGCTTCGAAAGATGATCAAATGAAACGACTCGATCACTCACGAGAAATTACAAAGTAAGCTGGCGAAGTATTGATTTTAAATTGTTTTTTTTTCTTCTTCTTTTTTATTGCGTTTTGTCTATCATTGATCTCTTTTTATCGTATCGCTTTGCTCTCGAGAGGGCGGGTGAGAGAGAAAACACTGAGAGTCTAGAGAGAACGCGAATGAGAGATAGAGACTTATAGATGGCTCTATTAGAGAGAGAAGAAATTGTGGGAAGGGTCAAAAGTTAAGAGATTCATTTCGTTCACGTGTAGGATCTGGTTTTAAAACCACTCTACCTCGAAGGTAATATGCTGTAAATACACCTTTATTATATTTGAATGCAAACTCTATAAGGGATTTTTGGCCGCTCTAAACCAAATTTCATCAAAATGACTATATTATTGTGTGTTCAGATGGCGAACTGCCTTCTTCGTCTCCCTCTTATGTGGTGTACCAGTGATGGCGATCATGATTATCTTCCATTGGATCCTGCACACACCAATGCACCCGGAGAATCAGACCCCCATATTCACCCCGGCACTCAGTCTCGATAACTTGCTACTGTTCATATTCTGTGCGCCTGTTCAGGTGTGATTTTACATTTCTTTTGGACTTGATAGCGAGTATTCCAGATGGATGGGTTGTATTGTATGTAGAGTATGGATCAATGTGTATTGGAAGGATGCACTTATTGTTATGAGGAATAAATAAAGAATTACGAATATGGCGTACGTACATCTTATAGTACCGTACGACTGTGCGGTTGTATAAGACAATTCGTTGCTACATTGTGTTTTGCAGAATCCGATTCGAATTTGTTTCAGTTATTTGAATATCTTAGATGAGTTAGAAACTCGTTATTGCAGGTGCTCGGTGGCCGTTATTTCTACGTGGCGTCGTGGAAAGCACTACGACATGGCACAATGAACATGGACGTGCTTGTTGTGTTGGCCACTACGGTGGCATTTGCATATTCGATTGCTGTTTTGCTGGCGGCTATCATTTTCGGGTTAGTGTGATATCGTTCTGGGATCGTGATTAGTAATCACTGTCTATCGTGATCAGAAAGACAGTAAACAATGTGAGGCTGGTGAGGACATGATAATTGGTGGGGAGTAGGCTTTAGGACCGAGCTTGGTGGACGTAGCCTATCGAAGGTCGAAAGGCGAATGAGAGAGATGGCTTAGCTATGCAAGTCCTTGGGATTGATTTCTGTGAACTAGAAGATGAGCTACCACACAGCTACCGCCGCCTGAGGCGACTCATGCGATCCTACTAAAATGATCATACTGCATACTTGTCTGAAACGTATCTTCCATGTTTACGTAATAAAATGCGATTGCGCTTATTTTGAAGAGTTGCGAAAAGGGACTACTTATGCCAAACGCCTCCGTTATACAATAAGAAGATATATGAACTGTTATATGTTGATGTTTAGATGGAAATCCTCTCCAATGACATTCTTCGATGTGCCGCCGATGTTGATTGTCTTCATTTCATTGGGAAGATTGCTGGAGCATAAAGCGAAGGTAGGCTTGGACGCTTTGTTTGCGGAGCAGGAATCTAGAGTGCAGCTAGCACATAATGATTTTGAAGACGTTTAATCTTCGTAGAACAGTTTGATGTATACGAAAAGTACTCACCTTGGAACCGTATTTTGTGTGGGTCGCCTTCTTGTGATGGCGGGTCCGGTAAGCTTTGATCTTATTAGTGAAACTTTAAAAGTGTTACTTTACTTCATGTCAGGGCAAAACATCGGAAGCATTGTCTCGCTTGATGTCCCTGCAGGCGAAGGAGGCCACGCTGGTCACATTAGATTCTGACGGTCGAGTGACTTCGGAGAGAGGAATCAATATTGATCTGGTTGGTTATCGACTTTCATTTTTAGCTCATATGCTGGTATTGATGATGTTTGATCGAGATTCCCGTGTGTGACCTTATTTTAGCTCATATGTAGTTTATTGTTGATGTAGATGTTTCCGTGCGTCTGGATGAATTTTACATCTTAAAAATAAATTCACCTCCTTGTTATTTTGTTTACTAAACGTAAGTCGAATTTATCGTATCTGGAAACTAAGTTATTACTGTAGCACATTATGCACGACGTCCTTTAGTTCTTCTTTATTTGCTCTATTTTGTAGGTTCAACGAGGAGATTTGATCAAAATCTTCCCCGGTGCAAAGATTCCCGTGGATGGAGTGGTCGTGGACGGGAAGAGTAGTGCTGACGAGAGCTTCATCACTGGCGAGTGCATGCCGGTGGTCAAGAAAGTTGGTGAGTATTTATGAAAAGGGTCCGTTGAATAGGCATGCAATACATAGATCCTCGCTGCAAAGGAATGGCTAGAAGAAGTCATTTGTGAATTGCTTAATACGTATATGTGTTTTAGAATAGTCTAGTCGATAGTAGTGGTTTAGTTCGGGATCTATCCGTTGAAATCTATTTGCATTTCTCAAATGATTTCTGTCACTTAACTTGTCGCCGAGTGTTTTTATTGGTGAGATTTCTTGCAGGAAGCGTTGTGATCGGTGGTTCTGTGAACCAGAAAGGCGCTCTGATCGTTGAAGCGACTCATGTTGGAAAGGACTCGACCCTTGCCCAGATTGTACGACTCGTTGAGGAAGCGCAAACCAACAAGGTAAGGTACCAATGTACCGTCATTGGAAGTCTTGGTCTGCCATAGTAGTAGAATCGACGAGCAGTGTGTCCGCGTTAGACCACTGGGCCATTTCAGTCGGTTTTGATAGTGGACTAACTGGTTTAAAGTGAAGTTGCGTCTCATCAGAGGAATGCCAGCTACAAATATTTGGCCCACATAAAGTTGACGATGAGTTGTTGATAAAGGGCGTGAGCAGGGCCAAGGCATGTTGCGTTAATCATTGCGATATATCTTTCATTTCAGGCCCCAATCCAGCAAATGGCGGATCGTATCGCCGGGTATTTTGTACCATTCGTGGTTATTCTAGCCGTCCTCACTCTATTTGCCTGGACTTTGATTGGTTACTATACGTCCGATCCTGAAATGGTACGTTGCATTGGTACAGTTACCAACTGATTCGTACTATTTATATTTGATGAGTGAGAAGGTAAGGCATTGGAACTTGGAACTAGCGCTCTAGCGCATCAAAGCAGTGCTCGGTGTGTTAGGTTTTGAGGGGTTGCTGAAACATTGTATCTTATTACTTGTTCTACCTTTTTACACTTTGCGATTCCTTTTTGGTTGATTACGGTATCTTAGTAATTCTGAATTGTGATGATTCAGGACTCTGTTGCCCGATGGGAAGAGGTACTCAAGGTGGCCTTTGAAGCATCGATTACTGTTTTGGCTATCGCATGCCCTTGTTCCTTAGGACTGGCCACCCCGACGGCTGTTAGTTATTGTTTATTTATTTATTTATTATATTAAGTTTGGGGGTCTCAGCTTGAAGCGGGTGATTAATGATGTTGGTAGTGAAAAGCTCAAGTACGTTTTTGCAGTAACTGCAGTTTACTTGTTTACTATGCTTTAACTTGTTCGTCAGTGTTAGCGACAGTGCGTATTTATGCTGGGAAGCTTGATTTAATACGGTTTTCACAGTTGTATGTTTAGGTGATGGTTGGAACTGGAATCGGTGCATCGAATGGCATTCTTATTAAAGGAGGCGAGCCGCTTGAGGGAGTGCATAAGGTACGGTGGGGAATGTTATGCTACTTTTTTGTTTGGACTTATGATTATGATAATAAATGTTTATTGATTAAATACAATCAAAAGACAACCCTAAGACGGAAATGCGCATAAAAACATCCCATACTAACAAGGGGCCATAGTACATACTTAAAATTTGAATTGAATTCTAAGAGTCTAATAAACATTTCTAATTGGAATAGTGAACAAACAAATTCTATGAGAAAGTACGGGTCGACAATTAATCTAATTTACCAAACCTCTTAGTGAGGCCTTCGATTAAGGCAGGCTGCTCTTTTTTCCAACTTTTGTCAAATTCCACCATAAATCTAGCAATATAATCATCATGTGCCTGCTGTTTTTGATCAATAGGGGCAACATGCACAGGTGTTACAGCAATGGGCAATTGCGGTGTGTCTACAATTGACTCAACGGTGGCAGGCAATTGAGGGGAGGCAATTACTGATAGTGTGTCAGCACGTGAGAGTTCGATAGGGGTGGATGGTTGTTTGATCTCTGCAACAGGGCATTGTGGGTCCCCGGATTGTAGATCACGAGCAGCTTGACGGCGTAGATAACCTTCATGGCGCTGCTTCGCAGTTTCAGCACGTCGAATATTGATGTGGGCAAGATCCGGAATCTTCTTCAGTCGTTCGGCCAGGTCCTTAAAAATTGGCAAAGCGAAACCGGGTTTCATACGGCATAAGATAGGGCGAGGAAAATTGCGATACTTTCCAAGGCGACCAATAACATTGAAAGACTCGGGTGAGTGATTACACAAAGACAAAACTTTGTGCGAAATAACAGTATCAACACTCACCCGGTCGCTTTCCTTTGCGTTTAAGATGACGAAATGGTCCTTGAGCTCATTCCTTCGAAATCCTTCAGCTATTTCTTCGTGGATAAAAGACTTCAGATCGGTGAATAGTTCTGAGACAGATAGTTGAATATTCTGACGAATAGGAATATTTGGGCGAGAAGTTGGTGTGGATTCATGATGAATATCAGGGTAGCTCATTTCGGTGGGGGGTGATGCGACCGCTCTGTGTCAGGTTAGAGGGGTCGAATGGTTAGAGGGGTCGAATGGTTAGAGGGGTCGAATGGTTAGAGGGGTCGAATGGTTAGAGGGGTCGAATGGTTAGAGGGGTCGAATGGTTAGAGGGGTCGAATGGTTAGAGGGGTCGAATGGTTAGAGGGGTCGAATGGTTAGAGGGGTCGAATGGTTAGAGGGGTCGATATGATGTGTGCATTTCATTTAGGGCGCGTTCGGGTTGCTCTTTCCGAAAGAGAAAGAGGCAAAAACCCCGTTCGGGTTGGACCTTTCCGAAAGGATTTAATGCTTTGTGAAAGTGAAAAGTACAGTACACACTTTCCGTGAACACGCAGGGGTTTTATTTTTTATTTGAATGTGCACGGTCTGCGCACTTGTGCACAATTTCGGCATTGTATTTTTTCCCGACCGCCGACCTGCCCGCAGGCACATGGCAGTACGTGCACAAGACCGGAAGGAAATGCACAGTGCACAATTAAATCGATTCAAGTCTTAAAACGAAAACTCCTGCGTGTTCACGGAAAGTATGTACTGTACTTTTCACTTTCACAAAGCATTAAATCCTTTCGGAAAGGTCCAACCCGAACGGGGTTTTTGCCTCTTTCTCTTTCGGAAAGAGCAACCCGAACGCGCCCTTATACAGCTAACCAGTCGGATGAAGAGCACTAACGGGCTCTTCTCCGACTGGAGGCTGTTCTAATTGTAATTTCTTTCACAGAGTTAAGCACATGGTGTTCAAGTTTTAGCGTTGCCAATATGTTTGTTTGTAGTGTTGTAATTGGTTCATCGTCACCCGTGAATTTTCACATGAAAATTGTGTAAATCCTCGTACATTACACGTTTACAAGTAACATGCTACAGGTGACCACCGTAGTGTTCGACAAGACGGGCACGATAACCGAAGGTCGTCCCCGGGTGGTGGCCGTGTGTGGACTGTGGGAGGGCGACGACGTCAACCTACGGACTCTGATCGCTGTGGTGGGAACGGCCGAAGGACACTCGGAACACCCAATTGGAAATGCCATTTCCGCTTTTGCGAAGCAGGTAGAGGAGGGTTGTGTGTTGTGGGTTCTTGGATCTTATGGCGGGCATCTGCGAAGCGGGTGTTTTGTTGTTGACGTTTTGTTGTGAGCATATGATGTTGTTGAATGGAACATCAGCACTCGCACTGAAATCGAAACCCCTAAATATAGACGGACCTGGTAATATGACTCAGACATGGAATACCCGCCAAGTTGTGTCCTCAGATGTTTCGTTTCGGTTGTAACTTGTAACCTTACCTTTTCGTAGGTTCTGAATACGACACAATGGGCGGCCATGTCAAGGTTTCACGTGTCGGGTGGTAATGGAATCTACTGTCGGGTGGAAGGTGTCAAGAAGATACTCAACGAGATGGACGTTGCTCAGGTAAAGAGTTTTGGGGTTGGTTTTGTTTGATTTTATCATTTATAGGGAGAGGTTTGGGGAAAAGGAACGGACAACTGATTGGTTGAAACCTTTGTGGAAAGCATTCGGTAATTGGGTTGATGATTTGGAAATCTATTCAGTGCAAGGAAACGATATGCGATCGGTCGCTAATTGTAATAGCTTATGAAACATGGATCTTTTCGAACACTAACACTTCGTTTTTTTATGCATTTATGATCAAATTTTGCACAGTTCGCACTGTTTAGTGCAAATGTCCTGTTAGATATATAGATTGCGAAACACGGGTCTTTTCAAACTTCATTGTGAAAATTTATAACAAACGGGATTATAACTGGTATCCATTTCTGCCGTACACTCCCGTGTGGATCCAAAAGTCAGCCCCTTTGAGAGTAAACACTAGAATCATAATTGGCATCGATATTTAGGACATCAGCACCGGCCACTTGTCCCTTGGTGAAGAGATGGTATTACGAGGCACTGAGGTGGTCTACGTTCAAGCGGCGCATACTAAAGGTGAGGGTCATTCATTATTCATTGTGTGATTGTAGGCTTCCCAACATAATACTTCAACTCAAAGAAAAGGGATTGTTGTATGGTGTGGGCACATTATGGTGCCTGGTGCCTTCTGAGGTGAGGTCTCAGAAGGTGTACTCCTTGGGGGAAGGCAAGGCGCCATAGTTTGCCCCCAACCCTTCTACCCCTGCCCCTAATGGGTGGGTACACCTTAGGGGGCTGGGTGGGTACACCTTAGGATGCAGGGGTAGTTGTTGATGTACCCATATTTCGAAATCATCGCCAGTTTTTTTTTGTCACATGCTTGTTCGGAATTCTTTTCTTCTTCATCTTTCCATGTGTTCATGTACCTATGGGTTATGATTCGTATTACTTATTCTTTGCATGTAGTGTCGAGGGGCAGGCGCAAGCGAGAGACTCTAGCCTGCACTTATACGTTTGAACCCGTAATTCGTACGTCGTGCATCGGGAACTTCTCTCCCTTTCTAACTTTCTATCTTTTTTTTGGGGCTCTCTTCTCTCTTGTTTCTGGGGGACTTTTCTGGTGTTTCGATCGGATATTTCCCGTGCCAGCCTTGGGTTTGAGTCTTGGTATGTAGTGTAGTCCTTAAAGCGAAATACCGGCCTGTTTTTGAAACGCATCGAGTACACCAACACTCTTATGCGTCATATGCAAATGAGCATAATTTAGCATAAAAAAACAGACCCCAATTAGACCCCACTTCGCATAAATACATAAAAATGCAGGTAAAATTGAAGAATACTACCCCACTGAAGAATACTACCCAAATTTGAAATATACTACCCCACATGTATGGGGGTAGCATTTTGTAACATGCAAAGTACTACCCCACCATTGAAGAACACTACCCCTTTTTACATTTTATCACCCCAGTCACGGGGGTAGTAAATTGTAAGAAAGGGGTAGTGTTCTTCAATGGTGGGGTAGTGTTCTTCTATAGAGGGGTAGTGTTCTTCAATGGCGGGGTAGTGATCTTCAAACCCTAGGTAATCTTGAATTACGCTACCCCCTACATGTGAAAATACTACCCCCTTCTTACAAAATATTACCCCCACCCATTGGCTTTCAC
The DNA here is from genome assembly GCA_036852015.1 of Pelodera strongyloides. NCBI lineage: Eukaryota > Metazoa > Nematoda > Chromadorea > Rhabditida > Rhabditidae > Pelodera > Pelodera strongyloides. Next base: position 539,299 of record JAANDG010000019.1, read on the forward strand.
TACCCCGTGGGAAAAATCACAAAATACTACCCCCACCAATTGAATATGGCTACCCCACAATTGAATATGACTACCCCACCATTGAATATGACTACCCCACCAATTGAATATGACTACCCTACTAGAAAGGGGTAGTATTTTGTAAAGACAGGGGGGTAGTATTTTGCAAAATGGGGGTATTATTTTGCATGGGGTAATATTTTTCAAAAAGGGTAATGTTCTTCAATCCAGGGGGGTAGTGTTCTTCAATTCTACCCCCTGTCTTTACAAAATACTACCCCTTTCTTGTCCACGATGCGTTTCAAAAACCGGCCGGTATTTCGCTGTAAGTCCTAAGATTGTGTCGCCCTAAACAGCGATTTTTGAAATTATATCGAAATGTTTCGAAAAGTTAATAAATGAGAATAGTGTATTGGATGGGTGTTACTGAAACATATTCAAACAAACCGCTACAGTTCGCTTTTGTTTTACTATAGCCATACAATTTCCCTGGACATTTTTATTTTAGTTATTATTATCCTATGTGACACTCTGATACCGTGTATACACAGTGTTAATTAAAGTAACTTTATCCATGTTTTATAGGAATGCGGGTGGATCCAAACACTGACAGCTTCAACGTGATCGTCGGCACGCAGGAACTGATGGCCAAGCATGGAGTTGTTGTGGATGGACGGGCTGCCGACACCCTGGCCGAGCAGCAGCACAAGGGCAACATTGCGGTGCTGTGCGCGGTGAATGGTGAGAAAACTTGACTATTCTTTTGCTTTTAATATAGAAATATAGGAAATTTTCATATATTTGCACATGCTATAAGTAGTTGAGAAAGTACACGCAATTGATGGGTTGATGCGTGTTCTTTGCGTGGAATTGAGTGTTTTGAACCTTTATGAAACGGTTTGGAGTTTCTGGTTGATTGCAAACATTGCTAGACACTTCTCGACGACTATCGCGCCCCTTCACTCTTAATTGATAATGTGCTTGCAGGCCAAGTAGTCGCCGTGATTTCCATCGCTGACCGTGTCAAGAAGGAGGCCTCTCTGGCAGTCTGGTCGCTGCGGAGGATGGGCATGAGAGTGGTACTACTCACGGGAGACAATAGCAAGACTGCACTCTCCACTGCTAAGCAGGTAACGCTAACCATATACTGTTACCGTATGATTAGTGGTTGTGGACCTCGTCGGTTCCGTACTGCGCAGACCTTATAAAACTCTATCGACAAACTCTATTATCACATTTTATATGTCTACGTCTAGCGTCTCACAGTCTCACTAGAATTAAGTTTTAGCATAAATTGAGTTTGATTGAGGTGAGGAGAAATCCAACAATGTTCTCTAATATATTTGTCACATTGTAGGTCGGAATCTCGGAAGTATTTGCCGAAGTGCTTCCTAATCAGAAACAGTCCAAGATACAGCAGCTGCAGGTTAGCATAATTTCTTCTATTAGGAGTTTATTGCGTGTATGGACATTAGCTATGTAGGGTAGGCGTAGGAATTAGGAATAGATGGCTGACCATTTGTAAGGTATATAAGAAAATACGAACCATACTGTGAAGTTAGTAAGTTTGTCAGACTTCCTTCAGTTAATCCGAGGTGAGCTTTCCGTATACTGCTATTTTGCTAACTACTCAGTCTGTAATTAATTTCTGATTTGATTTGTTAGCTTTTTTTCTTCTTGTATGACCTGGACCTCTTCTAGGCCGAGGGTGAACGAGTAGCCATGGTTGGAGATGGTGTGAACGACAGTCCGGCCTTAGCTTCCGCTGATGTTGGAATAGCGATTGCGGCCGGCAGTGATGTGGCGATTGAGAGTGCCGGCATTGTATTAGTCAGAGTGAGCGAGAGTTGATAATTCTTGTGATTCGTGCTTCCTGTGCATCTAGACGTAACTGGAGGCTTGGACTTTTTAGTCGTGGGTTTAATTGCAACAACTTACAACTTACTGTAGCTGAAGAACTAGCAGTTAATACCTAACTTTTTATGTGTTACTTAAAGAGTGGGTGGGTATGTTTATTCCTTTTTTGTGTATTTATTTGTTTCTTATAGAACGACCTGATCGACGTGGTGGGCGCTGTTGCGTTGTCGAAGAAAACGACTCGAAGGATCCGACTCAACTTCCTATTTGCCATCATTTACAATGCTGTGGGAATCCCTATTGCAGCAGGTAGGGGAATCTGCAAATCTGTATTATCGTTGTGTTCGTCGACTTTTCTACCTCCTCTTTGGGGTTTGGGGTTGATTAGGATGTTCGTTGCTATATACTCAAAGGCTGATGTCTTTCGAACTGTACTACGTAGGGGAACAGAAACGTCCCTTTGCGGATTTCTCTTACGCGCATAATACAAAAATAACCCAAACTATGACTAGCTTTTCCATGTTTGTGCGGTTGTCTGTGCCAGGATGTTAGTTGAATTGCGCTGTGTGATTGTCATTGCCTCTTACAATTAGACATTGTATGTCTACACTTGCAGGCGTGTTCCGTCCATGGGGTTTCATGCTCCAGCCGTGGATGGCTGCTGCGGCGATGGCATTGAGCAGTGTGTCGGTGGTGACAAGCAGTCTTCTCCTCAAGACTTATAAGTAGGTTACTTACGAAGTTTTGTTGGATATTTATTATTTTCAATTAAAAAGAGGTGCGCATGTCAATTTTGTAGAGGTTACAGTGGATGAGTGAATATTTAATGTTTTTGCGTGAAGTAGCCACAGTGTGGTCAGTACGTGCTTTTACGATTTGTAATGGGTAGTGTTACGATCCTTTGTTCGAAGTAGATAGATCATAAAAGAGTACTGTAGACGAATTATTTATGGAGGTGTGCTCGATATTGTTCATTTTAATGAGTTTCTTTGTAGAAAACCGACATTCAATTCGCTGATGTGCCCGCAGTTTAAGATGTACCAGAAGAATTTGGATTCGGGCCGCTTTGAGGTGAGTCTTGTTTGGGTCTCCCTATTTGTGTGCTATTGTGTATTTACTGTTGTCACAACTGGTTTGTTGCGCTTTTGATTTCGGAAGTACAACATGATGCTAACTTGGTAGCGTTGGCTAGTATGTCATGTTGTATAAAATACACGTAGTTAACATAGAACGGCAATGAGAGTGTGATAGTTCCCATAATAGTAGAACTGTTTATCATAACAATTGTAACGCGTCACTGTTACCGTAATTGCAGGTGAAAGTGCGTCGCGGTCTCGACGACGGGGGCGTGTTCCGGCCGGGGGCGGGCGGTGGATCGAAGCTCTCGATTCTCTCCAGTAAGGTGGGATCGCTATTCGGGTCGACCAGCAGTATGGTCAGTCAGAAGGCCAAGAGGAATCGGTTAGTTTGTAGTTTGTAGTTTACAGTTTTATTTGGAGTTTGTAGTATGTAGTTTCATTATAGATTTTACTAAACGTAGCATTGGAAAGGAGTTTTGTTGTGATAATTGGTAATTTATCTTACTTAAGTGTTTATCTTAATATTCTTTTTTTTTCAGAAAAGGAACGCTGCTTGAATCGAGGGCATCGGATTCGGAGGATCTTATCGTATAGGTCAATTCTTTATCTTTTTTTTGATTGCTAACTATTCGGATGCACCTCCATACATATGTGGTCCTAACCCCGAACGAATAGCCGACAGCAGTGTGGCACATGCTTTCTTTCAAGCGGTAAAACACGTGGTTTTGAAACGTATGACAACTGTATTTCCATGCATTATATGTAAATTAGCTCCATTCTGCGCTATTTGTATTATACTTGTTGCTTGTTGCTCAGGAAAGTACGCTTCCACACTACAACCAAGGCACTATTATTATCTTATTATATAAAGGAGAAGAGTTTACTTGGTCTTTTGTTTGTATGCACGCAACGAAATCCTTTCATAAAGAAAATTTTCTATTCACAATCGAATGAGAACATACAAAATCTTTGCCGCTGGCGGGATTCGAACCCACAGCAGCACACAATCTCTCGCTTCACAGTCCAACGATCTACCTGCTGAGCTATGCTAGCTTATCACAAGGCTAATCCTCTGCCCTACATACATCACCTTCAATAGCAAATTTGCATGGTAGCATTAGTCAGGTGGTGATCCAAACTGATTATTATACGTTTCCACAATCAGAGACGTGTGAATGTGTGGAGGCGAAAGAGACGAGAGTTAAATTTTTAAATTGTAGCAATCCTTTTTTTAAATAGGGAAACAATCGGCCGAAGGCCGATTCCTCCAGTCGGAGAAGAGCCCGTAGGGCTCTTCGAACGGCTGGTGTTCAATAAGGAACTAATTTTATATTTTAATAATATCCTAGGCCCAAAATTGTCGAAATGTGTGACTTTGTATGTATTTATTGGTTTCGTTAGTTTCTTTTTGTTTCGTTTGCATTTCTAATTTGTACTCCAATTCACTTATACGTGTTAGTTTACAGATGGCGTACACAATTGCCGACTAGTCACCTTTTAGATGTTTGTTTTTGCTGTTTTCATTTTAAAGCGATATAACAACAGGTTTTTGAAACGTATCTTGGACAGGTGCATTTGCATATGTTGTGTGCAAATGAGTATAATCATAATAAAAAAATCCCGCATTCGTTTGGAAATAAATAGAGCGTCCACGTGCGTTTCGAAATCCGGATGTTATAAGCCAGGCCCAAAAAAATAATTTACATCTTATTGTTAGTTTAGTATCTATGTTTTCTATCTGTGATGACTGTGATTTCAAATTCCCAAATGTTCATCGACGAGGTCTATCATTACACAATCATATCTAGTTTTATATCATTTTTGCATGTTTTGGTATTTCATTTGCAGATATTTGCCCACTACTGTAGTATTAGGTTCGACTTTGCTGGTTTGTGTATCAGTGTACTGTTTTTCTTGGTGTTATGCATTGTCATAATTTGCCAAAAGTTTGGAAACCTCATTTGTATTTTAATATTTGAAAGTTGTCTAAACTTGAAGGTTGTTCTACTCTGCGTTCGTTTTTGGCGGGCCGCCCAGCGAAAATAATGGCGGACCGCCTGTCCACCTGCATGGCGGATGTGTCAATTGCATAATTTTCGCTAGGCGCTTCGCTGTTTTGCTACAAATAGTGTAGCATCCCCTCTCGCCGGAGAGACGCAGACAAGAGAGAATATTAAACCACGCTATAAACTACGAATTAATAATAAACACACCACACAAATAAACCGTATTCATAGACAACAAATGATGCGCGAATTCTTTTATAGGTTAAAACAATAAGCAAACAACAATAAAAACACAACGTTCAGTGCAGAAGTCCAAGTCTTCAACACTTCGCTAAATGCCTCTACCAGAGGCCGTATTCACCAACACGCGGGGAACCCTCCCTGGCCTCCCCAGGAGGCTAAAGAGTGAGTAGAGAGTGCGAGAGCAGGAGATTCAGAGCGCACTTGAGCCTAGGGAGGGCTCCCTGTGTGTTGGTGAATACGGCCTCCGGTTTTGCAATCAAAACAAATAGTAAAAAATTTGAGCGTAAGGCCAAAAATTAGAACAGCAACCAAAAGAAAAATACACCATAACACCATCAACAAACAAGTGAAACACGCATAAGTATCTAATTCTAATCCGCAATCCACATTAAATATCTATAAACTGAGAGTTGCATAAGATCGCACTAAATGATTGCTAGTGAATTAACAAAGCTTATTCCTTATGGTCGGGATACCACGTAAAAGGAGCTTGAACACTAATAAACATGTCAAATTTCGAGACCAGAGAGTTCACCAGGTAATATAGTTTAAATTATTCTTAAAGAACACAATAAGGTGATATTTAACACACGGCGGCGACTAAATGCCAAAAATTTCAGATACAAGATACAACAAATAATTAAGCATTAGGATGTGCAAGATGCTCGGCAATCTGGCACACAATAGAAGAATGTGTGTGGCCTTATGCGATCCTGCCTGCTGATAAGTCCAACTGTCCAACGCTTCTCCGCCCATCCAATTCCGAATTCTAAAAAAACTTGAAAAGTGTAACTAAATTGGAAACAGATTAACAATTCTATCCTGCGTCTTAATGGAGCGCAAACATTGTGTGCAGCGTCCAGGTAAAAGAATGCGATAGAGTTATGAGCGCGCAAGAAAAAACAACGAGTAAGCTACCTTGAAAAAAGACATAAACAAACCTTGTGCCTATGGATCTCTTCTAACTCTATCATCCGCTTGGTTCGTGGTTCGCTTATTTAACGTGGTTTCATGTGTTCTTGGGCTTCATACGTTTCCAACTAAAAACGTATGCATATAAAACACTTTAAATGGACATGCATGAGGGTTTGGTACTTTTTACCAACCGGAGGGATGGTGAGGACCGGAGGGACCGCATGGCACCCACATACATCCTTAACCATCTATATACGTAAACGTAAACTGCACAGACTGAGCCGAAACCTCGAGCTTTCTAAGAAAGTAAGACAGTGTGGATGTGGAATCCTTTCCGTACAAACGGTATTAACCGACACATGAAGCGAGAAGAGTTTATCTATTCCTAAATTCCTATTTTCATATTTTACTTACGTATCTTCCTTCTTCATCCGTTTGCTAACATGGTTTCGTTATCGTATTTTATTCCTTTCGCAGTCCTCTTTCTTCATATTCATATTCATTACCTGAATGGACGGGCCAACTAGGCTAGGTGCCGAGCCTGAAACAAAACCACCGTTTGTTCACCATAAATGTAGCAAACAACATGGAATACTACAGATATCAAAGAGGAGAAATAGCTAAAGAAAGTGCAATGTATAAGTCATTTCATTGAACTCCAAAGTAACCGAACCAAAAGTTTACTTTGTTTCTGAAATTCAGGCCAGGTAGAAACACTGACATGTCCTTCACACAGTTTACAAATAACAGCAACAAATTCTTAACAGCAAAGCAAAACATAGAAACAACTCAATATCAATCAAACTGAAGAAAAAAATGAGTTTTTGAAAATCAATCGCACCATGTCGTTCTGTGATGCACGATACTACAGTATATCCACACAATTTTCAACCTTTTTTAACCCGCGAAGCGCCTACAGTAGTTTGCCTTCGCCAGCGAATTAGGCAGTGGAAATGTTTTCGCTGGCGCGTTCGCGGGTGCAAATATTTTAGCTGGCGATCCGCCTAAGACGAACAGAGCTAGGTATACTTGAAGGATCGATTCCTCTTTTTATTTTAATTTGATATGCTTGAATGATTTACACTTTGTAAGCTACTTAAATGAACGGTACTTGTTTGATAGATTGTGAATAACTAGTTTGTATATTCGTGATATTATTATCAATAATAAACATTTATTATTATTTTATGTGATGTCTTATTGATGATTCCATTTCTTTACATCATTCAGTTTATTCAGCGTTGTCCAAAGTAAACAGCAACAACAACCGCCAAATAAAAGGTAAATGAGCATGAGAAACACCAACTTTAACGGAGCACCGCGAGGGTTTGGTGAGTGCGCGATAAATATGAAACCGGTGCGCACTGTTTTCATGCCAAAACCTACTTCTTCGCCCATATTTCGCAAGGTTCTCGCGGTGCGACACTTCCACGCCACGGTTTCGCCGCACACCACCTTATTTTCATGACTTTACGGTGTACAGTCGTGTGTAACTGCTTGGTGGTACAGATGAAAATGTTTACTTGATGTGAGAAGGTCGTTTTTGACATCACAACTCCGAATTCGTCGTTTAGTAGAGGGGACCACCCAACCAGCTGTTGCGGCTGCGTTGCGCCCTTTCTTCGTAAGCCCAGTGATCATGTTGTTTGCTCTTTTGATATGTTAGTGCTAATGATCTGATCACCTCTCTGTTATCATTCGCGAACATCTGCCACCCTTTAGGGTATTTTGACCAGCCACCCTTTAGGGTATTTTGACCTGCCACCCTTTAGGGTATTTTGTCCACTAACATAAGAGAGCGGAAACGCTAAGTCTCAGTCAGCCAATCAGTCTTCAGTCGTCACGTCTATCTTATAATGTAGTATTATTGTATCTGTACCCTGTACCGGGTAACTACTGTATTCCCTATTATGAATCGTTGATTGTACGGTATGGCTTTTGTTGTTTTTGTACCGTAATCTAACCTTTTTATGATTTATAAGTCTTAAGAATTCTTTTCTTATTCTTGTACACTTTCTAGTCATTCTTATACTTTATTCTAATAAATACTTATAATAACAACTCGCAACGTTCTATCAAAGTGGACTTTGTCCCTAATTAATGCTTTGTTCGATTGTGTTTGTTGTTTTTGTATTTTATTGCGTTTATTGTAGAATGTCCCACTAGCAATAACTTAGAACCAGGGTAGACCGAACAGGGACGACTCACATTTGTTACATTTAATTTACATATTTAAGATTGTGTAACTAACTTTACTACTGTGAGTTTCATATAACTAAATGTTATTTAGCGTCGCAAGGCTGAAGGGGGCCTTGGCACTAGCCATCACCCAGCCTCAACACTTATCCATTTATCTCACATCTTTGTTAACTCTGGGTTTAACATTCCTCTTTCATCCAACTGTTTTATATCTGATTCTAGCCAGGAATTCGGCTCCAGTTCTCTGGCGAAACTGCTTCTGGATGTGATTTGTATGTAATCCGACAAGGCCGGCCAAGGACCTGTGCCGTAGGGTAAGTTCTTCTTTGAGTTTGGGCCAACAACGTAATATGCGCATATAAGGGACCATGTTAGGGGATTTGGTATTAGTCATCTCGCTAAATCCCGGGGTCGTTGGGGAGTATTATTATCCATAATACGTGTGTGGTGTCCATGGAAACAGAGAACGTTAGTGCTCCAAAGAGCCCATAATAATAATACTTTGGGTTTGCAGCGACAGCGATATCTGTTAGGTTTTTATATAGACAGATGTAAATTTTTTGTTGAAGTTGTGCTGTGTGATATGAAATGTTGGACAATCATTCTTTACCTTGCATGTTCCGCAATTCTTTTTTCTTTCTTTTTTTTACCGTAATAACCATGTATTATTAAATTAGCATCATGTATACGCCATTTTCGAAAGAATTGTTTGTATAGATAACAGTACATGTAAGTATTCTTCCATCGATTCTCAAAAGTCAAGTTGTCACCTGAGTTTTCGACATACAACACTCTGAAATCTACAGTACATGCTCTGACGTAGAAACGGAGAAACCAATTGGTGACGGTTTTCCGTACCGCTTTCATCCTCAGTGAAAGGTAATTGTTATTGTTGATAACATTAATGTCGACGTTGACTATTTATGTATATCAATTCTACGCAAATGTCTTCTGTTTTCTCGAACATACTCGTACATCGATCGTTCTTCACGAACGATTTTAAGGCAGCCACATTTGCACGGTAATTGTGCGAAGCAGAGGGTGGCGTGGCAAGCGCCATGCTCACGCCATCGGTCGTTGGTTCGACTCCCTCCACCGCACCAAAGGTGCAAAAGTAGGTAGCTGGGTAAATCTGGCGAGAATAGATCCGCTTCCCGAGAAAATTGGCCTCCGAGAAGTTTAAAGGATTGCAGTCACTTCAAATTCGTATTTTTACTTCAATTATCCATAGACATAAAAAGGTACATAGAAAAATACATTTGCTGTGTCAATTTACTGAAAATTTAACCCAGGGAAAGAAATCCCCTCGGTTGTGTTTTGATAAGGTACAGTATGACAACGACAACTGAGACAGTAGAGCAGACACTTTCCCTCTTCCCCGGTTTTTCTTTGTTTTGTCATCATTGGCAACCGGCCAAGTCCCACTGCGATTTAGAAAACACCCCATTTTGTCTAAAATCAAAACTCAACCGAAGGGATTTCTTTCCCTGTGATAAATGCTCCGTAAATCGGTATTGGAAAGGTATTTTTCTAGGTATCTTTTTATATTTATTGAAAATTGAAGTAAAAAGGCGAAATTGAAGTGACTGCGATCCTTTAAAGGCCAGTATGTCCTTCTTCAGAAGTCTACTAGATCCCGGTGCACGTTTCTGAGGATTCGGTTGATATAACTCCCGGTACTCTTTATCCTTTATCCCTTTTTATTGTGCCCCGTTTCAGCGCCGCGGTATCCTCACAACTTGCTGCGTCGCTCTCGCTCATTGTTCGCTCGCAACGACATTCCCGCACTGAGTTTGCATCTTGACCAATTCGCCTCGCCAATTTTTCTCTATATTTTCCCGGGATGGCCGTTCTCTGTATTCTAACTTATTTTTTTTTGTCGTGCAAAACTAATTTTGTCTGTGTACAAATTTGTTTCAAAATAGTGTTGCGCAACGGAGTCTTTTTTTGACTGACGGCAAATCATATTTAAAGCTTTTCTTCTAAAGGAATTCAATCCGAAAATTGAACAAAGATGAGAAAAAAAGGAACGAATATTAGTGGAGCTGCAAGTCTAACCCATTTATCGCATATTATAAGAAGATCAAAACCAAAACATTTCCGCGCCGATTTTAGGAGAAATTCAAAAAGTGCAACATTTGGTCCATATACTGTCAAACGCATATCATATGCTAGCGAAAGAACTGTGAGGACCCGATAGCCACTGTTACTATTTGGCCCCTACAACGTCAAACTTCGCGTTATCGCCGCGCACTTTCTTGCGCCACGCGAGCGCCGCGCCATCGCGGGGTTTCCTCACTGTAGTAAGCACCCTCGCGTTGTGAAGCGCGATGTCTTAGGTTTACGTTGGTCGACATTGTGTCTCTGTATTGACTTTTAACTTTTAACCAATAAACCCTATTATTAGAGGGGGCCTATTTCAGGTTAAACCATTGTTGTTTTTCTGATTTACGCCGTCACCAGCCACTTTAGAGGGTGTATCACAATTGCGCAACGGTGTCCCTACCTGTGTGTGAGTACTCTACATATTCCCTATTGACCGCCCCACTCAAAAACATTATTGTTGTCTAGCTCGGGCGCGCGCAGTTTTTTTTTGTTTGCGCGTTTGAATGTGAGTTAGTAATACCTTGTTTGTGCGATCGCTTAGTAATAGAACAGCAACAGAGCATTGTTCGCTTTATTGTTGAACGATTAGTGGACACTCTTTTCAACAACCATTACTAAACTGACCAATAAATAATCGTCACGATGTTCCGAGTCTGCATCATAATAAGTAGTTTTTGTGTTATTGATTGCAAACCTCTGCGTCTCTCCTTTTTTACAAGCAATCCGTGTGCGGCGACATCTTAGCACACTTTTGGCCTATTTCACACTCTCCAAGCCTATCAAGAGGTGTAGTGAACAGCTCGACAAAGTAGCATTTATTAATCTACCTGAACATGGTCATAGCTAACTATTAGCGCGACCGAATTGAAATGCAATGGTTTTACAAGACAATATAGCCGTGCCCAATCGTGTATCTGTGTTTTGCCGTCCCTTGTTCCCTTTTTGTTTTCTTTTGCCCTATCATGTTTATATGCCTTTTAACTTGATCGAATCGTTTTCATGAGTGTTGGTTTGGTTTGTTGGGATGGATTTATTTTCCTCCCTTCCATACAATAAATGACCCTTCGCGTGCTTTGCCTCAATTTGGCGGCCATTCAGTTAAATGGAGGGAAAATGAGAGAGCAGAGAGGAGAGAGAGAGAGAATGAGAGAGAGGAGAGAGAGAGAGGGGAAGAGAGAGAGAGGGAGAATGAGAGGGAGGGAGAAAGAGAGTAGGGAGCTAGAGGCACGGAGTGAGGAGTAAGAAGCAAGGGATTACTGGATATATACTAAAAACGGTAGAATCGTCCGAACATACGTTGCGAGGCCGTATGTGTTCTTGAATTGTAAGCGCAATATCACTCCTTATAGTTGTGATATTTTGTAGAAGTAGGTAGTAATATTGCTCACTTTGGCACTTCTGCCCACTTATAACTAATTGTAAGCTTGCCGTCCAAGTCTACAGGACTATGGTACTATGAGAGGAGTGAGGAAGGCCTGGGAGGGACTTTCTTGCAATCATTATGTACTGTACTTAGGATGTAAGTAACCTAACTCTCTTCAATTCTCTTCCACATCTTACGTTAGTGATCAGCTTCTTAGATATGCTAACCATAAGATCATATTGTGACCATGTCGTGCGCTCCTCCCCTTAGCATACACCGTACAACCAAATACAAAAGTGTATGTCGAGCACTCCTCGGAGCCTTTTTTGACCTTTACTTGCGGTGTTGACAACTGTGCTTCGGGGGTAAGTACGTAAGTAGTGAGGTCTTCCGGGTATGCGGTCACACATGTTGACATATGACAACGACGCGTCCATTCAGAGTTATCTCCTACTTTTAGCTAGTGATAATTTGATGTTACTGTATTATTGGAAATGCTACCAGACAATAAGTGAAGTTCTTCGACTTGACTGATTCTCAGTAAACCCAATTTTGAATATCAAAGTTTCACTCTTACTTCAGTTGGAATCTCCTGAAGCATACTTATGGCAAATACCGGCCGGTTTTTGAAACACATCGAGTACACCAGCAGTCTTATGCAGCTTATGCAAATGACCATAAATTAGAATAGAAAATCGAGCTAAATTCGAGAAACATAAATACGTAAGAATTCAGCTGTCTACGATGCATTTCAAAAACCGGCCGGAAACCAATCAAGCATTTCAGTCGATATACTTCACCATCTTCCTTGATTCCTAATAAATAATTTGTTTGCGTGTTATGCAACTATTTTGGCATGTGTGCGTTGCCATGGTTCTAGTGCAAATCCCACCCACTAGGAGTGCCAAGGATACAACCGAAACTCAGAATTGTGCTGCGCGGCTATAATATGGCGCTCATTTCGTGCACTGGGTGTTCCGCCGAGATATTTCTGAGAGGTACGCCTATCTTGTGCCTTAGCGAGTAGTTTGGATCTTGGGTCTTGGGGCATATCATATTTCAAAGTTCTGAGTGCGCATTTCCCATTTTTTTATATGAATTTCACTCATTAAAAATCAATACTGTTGCACCAGATTACCAGATTGTTTATCTGTTTGCTTTTTATGTCGGTATTTCTTATCAAAAGGCCAATCAAGTGGTTTTGTTTGTTTAATACCTTTAGTCATTTTACTTTCGCCCATTCGACTTCGTCCCTGGTTTAAATTTTAAACTGTAACTGTAAAGATGAATCACATTTCTACAAAAAATACCAGATATTTATGGAAGTAGAATACCTAGCTGACGACAAGGATATCAATCTGAAAACCCCTTTCGTCGTGCAGTTTTCTCCTACAATTTCCGTACCATTCTTTGTTGTTACCTCTTGGCGTCGTATGCAAATTTCTTCACGGGTTGGGTATCGTATATTTGCTGATTGTAAACCTTGTATTTGTATAGTCTATGCATGACTGAGCGTGACTCCTCCGAGGGGAACGACTCACAACGGCTACAACGTAACCTATCTTGATATTTTGATTTTCTAAGTCAAACTGAGCATGTCACGGGTCAGCCCCATAAAATAAACATCCCGTATGACTAAAGAAAAACTACATAATATTTATGCCTAAATGCGCAACTACAAACTAACATCTTGATATTCTTATGTTTCTATTTGAAATTCTTCAGCATGCTTGACCTTTGACGGCTCAGACCCATAAAATATAACTTCTTCGTTTCATATCTACAACGCTTAGCCTTACTTCCAAACACAGCTTCAACTTTACATCATTACCTTAATTTACGAGCAAAATTCTTTAGCACACGTTATATTATACAACCGGTCAGGTAACTGGAATATGCTTATATTTGTATTCATAACTAGTACTTGTCCTTGTCCAAGGAAGTGGAACAATAACCCGACTTGCACTTTAACTTTCGGCTATTTTCAGCGAATAGTGGCGTTGTTTACGACAAGGAATACATCGATTTTAGCTTTGGCTCGGCATCATTTGGAATTTCTATTTTTATATATTTCCTTCCGAGCTCTCTCTCTCCCTCTCTCTCTCTCCCTCTCTCTCTCCCTCGCTCTCTCCCTCTCTCTCTCACTCTCACTCTCTCTCTCTCTCTCTCTCCCTCTCTCCCCCTCTCTCTCCCCCCTCTCTCTACGTCGTGTGTGCCGTTGATGAACGTCCTAGCTTACAAGCTACAATGAAATTTTGAGCCCTTCGAGGTTTACCCTCTCTGTTACAAGTTCTATGCTCGTTTCCGGGATATCTGTCTCTCTCTCTCTCTCTCTCTCTCTCTTTCTCTATGTTCTCTCTCTCTCTCTTACCCTTGTAGAAGAATCCAGAAATCAGAAACCTTAAAAAACTTCCAAAAAGTTGGAAATGTTAAATTCTCAGTTAGTTGTCAGAAACTTTCACACATAAACTATGTGTCAAATACACGCAGCAAAATTATTCCGTACCCGGAACTTTACTATAGCAAACCTTATGTTTTTGATTAGCACGTAAAAGTTGATGTAGAAGTAGACGGTACCTTATAGGAATTACATGTGGTAATTAATGAGGCGCACACATAACTCTCTCCTAATTGTCTTAATTATTCTTAGGAGCGCTTCAGCTTCAGGATGCACCAAAGGTGGACCATTTAGCAAAAAGATGGCTTTTTGAAATATATTTCATCAAAAGAGACATTAAGTTCGTGTGTTATTGCGGAGAATTTCAAAGTTTCTTACTTTGTCTGTCTTTGTGTTGCACAGCGGGAGCTTATAAGTTTTACCTGACCAAAAATCTTTAAAACTTGCTTTCTCTCCCTCTCTCTCCTCGAAACTTCACGTTTTCCGGCCACTCTGCCATGCGCCAGAATAGCCAGCGTGTGGCTCTGTTTTCGCACACATTTTGCTTGCGGAAATTGAGCCGCTCAAAAAATTTCATTTGCTCACTTTTTGAGTTTTTTTTTTGCGAAGAAAACATTTCTTTAGGTTGTTTGGAGAGGTTTTTTACACAATTTTTGTTGTAAATCTCCCTTTCTCTGATTTCAATTTTGTGAAAAGTGAAGGTCGTATTGAGGGTTTTCTTATGAGTTGAGTTACGGCCTTGAGGTAAGAGGGAGAAGGGTTACTCACACACAATTTTCTTTTATTTAAGTCAGTGTAAGTCTATGTAAGTCTCTCATTGGCAGGTACACGGTGATGCTCTTTTCAGACAACGTTTCTTTTTGAAAAAAAACATTACAAATAAAATTTATTATTATACAATGCTTATTGCATAGGCATAGCACCACAGATGGCTAGAAGTTTTCGATCAATACCATCTATGTAAAGCACATAACATACTTTTTACTTTTTACTTTTTTTCACAAGACATACTTTTTTTGTACATCAAGGAAGGGAGTTTTGAAAGGAGTTCAGTAAAAGTTCTCTTTTTCGCTTTGATCAAAAATATGGGCTTATCGCTTATCTTTGTTGCTCTAAGAAGCTGAGTTTCGTCTTCGTTTCTTTTAAAACTCGAAAAAGAGATCTATTTCCAGCACATATGTCCCCTCTCTAACATGTGTGTCAGTCGTGTTCTTAGCTCGTAAAGTTTTATGTCGAATCTCAAATTTCTTGTCTTTGCTTCGTAAATTCAAACTATCCCCACTATTCCCTTCTTTTCTTATTCTTGCTTAGGTTATTTATTTGTTTTCGTCTAATTTAGAGAAATTAGCATATAATAGACAAGTTGTTTATTGTTTTGTAGTGAGTTAATATTTGAGTAATTATCTATGCAGAACTATCGGAATTTTGATCTACTGTGGTTGCCTTATTTCTTGCAGCTTATGCTTATACAGGCACGTTTAACGTTATGATAAAGACTGAAATATGATAATCTGAAAAAAACCGCATTTCCATAGTTCGTTTTATTGTTAGTTAATTATTACATACATATATTATGTACCTAAATACTCCACTGTAGACTATACGTCAATCCACTTCCTAGTCTGCAAATATTATGTAAATACATATACTTTGACATGACATATGCCTTTTGTGCATTTCAACACTTTTGCGCATCCTTGTGCACTTGCAAAGTACAAAAACACTTAGTCTTTTCAAAAACAAAGCCAAAAAAAACAATAATATTTATTCGTGAGTCACCCAGTTTATATGTAAGCATGTTACCATTTCCGGTGGGAAACGAACTCTTAAAAAAGCACCCATCTTCGTAAGGCCGCAGAGATGGGTGAAAGTATCTTACCCATCTTTTCGGTCTGTTCGCGTGTTCGCCAAAATATTGCCAAACGCGCGCCACATTGTCCTGCAGCTCCGCAGTGAACTATACTTCACTATATCTCAATCCACTTCCTAGTCTAATGTGTGTTTTTTGCAACAAAAAAAAAAGAATATCATGAAAATAAGGTATCACGTTTTTATAATATTCCTTTTTTGTTAACGTTCGCGTAAACAGGATTTTTGCATTAAATTGTTCAGTCACCTGATAGTAATCCCCCAAATCTGGTGTTATATTTGATGTGGGATCGAACTGGTATTCTATTCTGCCATCATATAGCGAACACTCAACATTTCGCAATTTATTGTCCATCCAAAGCCCAGCTCACGATGATTAATATATTTGTATATTAATTAACATGAAATTTTATTCTTCACGTCTGATCTCTACTGTAATGTTTACTCATCTTAATTTCATCGCAATTTATAACATTATTCATTTATTAGATCACGTGTTGGCGGTGCTTGTGATGTTTACTGTTTACTGTTTCATGTTCATAGTCAAGGTCAGACTTCTCATAATTTCAATCATTTCTCTGTTTAATTTTGTTCCGAAAACCTAATTAAACTTGATGTTTTGAAAATATTTCAGTCTGTTTGGTCACTTGTGAGTATACTGCGTTGTGAAGCGTGGTATCTTAGGGTCACCTTTTGAGATGTGTTAATTGCATATCCTCAATAAACCTTTATATATAAACTTCTCTCTTTTTCCTGCTCATGCCCTTGATTATTCCCCCCTTTAATCATAAGCATTTACTGATATATACTGATCCTAATGTCAACGCCAGCGCATACTGTTAGATTCCTGTTAGCCGCCCTACCGCGAGTCTGGGGCGAAATGGTTGCCAATTATGCGCCTTGCGTAGATGTCTAACTAGTCCTTAGCCGTCAGTCTCACTACATCTACCTTCCCCCAAAATCCCTAGTGAATTAAGTCCCTTAGTCTTGTAACAATTAGTGTTTACACTAGAAAAGGAGAATAAGGTTACGTGCGAATATATTTATTCCAATTGCGAAATAATGTACAGCAGTATAACGCATAAATTTTTCAACCATTCCCATAAACAAAAGCTTATCAAGTTCCATTCATTTGATTATAAACAACAGGACAGGGATTAATAAAGGCAGTGAAAAAGTCACTTTACTGAACACTTATAAACTAAACTGCTTTTCGATATTTTATTGGAAAATGGCATCGTAAATGTCACTTGAATTCACCCTTTATTGAATCACAGCGCAGTGTTCGATCCAACTTTAAAGGGATGGGGTTGTCAAACTTTTTTATTCTCTATTCGAATCGCCATGCAACAAGAAGCACGGAAACATATATGGTATTACTCTGAATCTGCCTCTTTGTCAGGTCATTGGTTCAATTTTTCTACTGACCACACCCCTTTAATAGTTGAACCATTTACTGCGGTTTCAAGTGAGTCACCATTTTTAAAAACGCATTTGAAATCATTTTCATTATTCATCCTTTCAAATGTTTATCATTCTACCATCTCGCCGCGGCTCATAAACTCAGTCAGAAAAACATCTTTTTGAACGGTGTTCAACCAAGCGAAAATAAAGGGAAAACGACCATTTTCGGTCGTCATTTCTTTAGGAGAAGAGAATTTTTCGATTTATCATATTTTCCTGTTTATTTGATAAGTTATGGTTATTTGTTTTAGCTTTCTTTCCCTGGCAAGTTCGCTTATGTTATAAATGCTGATTTTGTTTGGGTGATGACCATTCGATTGCTATATGATTCAGTGTTCCTTGTTGAAGAACAACAGAAAATGCACCATCCATAACTGTCACAACGAAGACTTGTATAAAAATATATAAATTACTGTTAGTCCGTTTCCTCGTAAAACTGGTCATTTTTCGCTGCTACCCATACTTGAACTTCTAATGCGTGCCTATTATACGATGACCTTGTACCAAATTGTTTGTTTGAAGAACCCCTTTACTGGCCTGATACTACTAACCATAACATATCGATCCAGTAAAGGCGGAATAATTTCTGGTCTCAGAACTTATCCATATGTTATATGCTAATTTATTTGCCTCTGTTCAATATGCATGGTATTTCTTGCTTGCTCCGACTCTAACAATAATAATCTTTTAGTAAACCTCGGATTTGTTTAACTGAATGAGTCATTTGATTATGCATGACTAAATTCTGGGAATTCAATGCGTACAGTAGGACAGTGAATGACTCAATACTTGATAGTTTCTATTCCGCCCTCGCCGTCGACAGTTTTCGCTTTCCAAGGGACTTTATCATCTGTCTATGGTCTCTCTCTCGCGCTCTCTCTCTCTCTCTTTCTAACTCGAATTAAACATCGAGAATTTCAATCAGCTATTTCATTATAGATTTTGAAGTAGCGCGGGAGCTCACAATCAGTTAGGTACTATGCGTAAGAGCAGACCAGTCAATGCACAGACCTCACACATAAGTTACAAGTTCTGTTAATTAAACTTAATTCTGCTTAAATACACCAGATATGTATAGTACACTGTACTTTATGCCGGATCTGTAGCTCGGCTAGCGGAGGTTGATTGATTTCTGTTCCTATTGATTCAGATCGCTTTGGGAATACGGTATCGGATATGCCGTATGCGGTACAAATGTATTCTAGAATTGTATGCTAATGTTTGAGATGTTTCCGCCCATCCCTTGAACATACACATAATCTCTCCATTTCTGTGTCGATTGTTGTGTTTCACATTTTTCCTTCTTTTTTTCAAAAGTCAATGTTTGTGTTGGCCTATCCCCTCCCTTTGTTGTTTCTTTTCCACTGCCCAAGGGCATTTCATGTCGCGTTTTGCTCGTTTTATCTATCTATTTCTTGTCACACTATCTCTCAAAGCAGGCCCGCCCTCTAGCTCGTGGGCCCGAGGCCCGCGGGCGCTTTTGTAATTTCCCAGCCCAGCCATGGCCCTAGCGGCTTCTACCCCGTGCAATCTACCATGCCCCTAGAGGCCTCACTTTTGGCCACATAAACGAGGTTGTCCCTTACTGTTTATGACACCATAATGGGGAACAATAGGTTCCAACTTTGCTATTGATCTGTAGAAAGCCATATAAAACAGAAAAGTATAATTTTGTGATTAGGTTTTTTCTGTTGTTTACTCCACCAACATTATGACCATACATGCACTTCGAGTTTAGTTTCTATCATAAGTCACAAGCTACAAGTTTCCATGCAGAACTTTAGCGGGTTTGCAGGATGTAACTAGGTAACCAGGTAACTTCAGATGTAAAATTCGTATTTTTGTTGCTTTAGTTTCTTTGAACTCTGAAGAAAAGTCGACCATTACGTAGCTTAGGAAAGCCGTCAAAATGTGATGGATAGAATAGTCTAATCAACCAAAAATATCTACGTCTTTATGGCAACGAGGAGGCTTTTCTAGTTAAAAAGCTGGGTTTTTCTCCAAATTTTCCTGAAACCGTTATTCCTTCAAGTTCGTTATTTCTTTGTGCAATCTATACACAATTGTTTGTATACTTTTCTCTCTCATGTTTTCACTGCCAGTAAGTATACTTCTCACATTCTCTCTCTCCGTTTCCGTAATTACGTCTAATTATGCTTCTTCGCAGCTTCTAATGAGCTTGTTCATTGAGAAACTACTTTTTGGGTAACCAACCCTTCAATGGATGAATTGATTATGTGTTGATTGCCCATCTCTGCAGCCACTTAAGTTTCGAACCTTTTTGTTTATAACGCAATTATACCGTTGCTGGTACCGTAATTACAAAGACATACAGTATCCTAATTACATTTCAGTTCTATAATGTCATTCGCGTCTGTAATTGTGCTCGCCGCCTCTGTCGCAATGGTATTCGGAGCAAACGATGTGGATAAAGCAATTGACGAAGTCACCACTACTAAGGTAAGGAAAAATAAGTTTAGGACATAGGTTCTTAGGTCCTTAGGTTAGAGTCTTAGTCTCCTAGTTCCTAAGGTTTATCGGCACCTATGGCTAGGTGCTTAGGGTCTTAGTTTCTTAGGCTCCTTAGATTATTAAGCTCTCTATTTCTAGGGCCTTAATTGTTGGGTCCTTGAATTCGTAGGTGCTAAGGGTTATCAGGGTCATTTATACTATGTTTTTGTTTTCATTGCTTCTTTTCATGGCCTTTTACTCCAATTGTGCTCTTTGAAGTCCTCGGGCCTCTGGGCCAGCAAGACGATTAATTTGGTTCAAAGCGGGCCCGTAAGGCCCATTAGTCATTCGGAGTGACAGAGGGAATACTACGGGCTAGTACGCGGGCATGCCTGCGAGATCCACAACCTAACCCCCCAACCCCTTAGTATTTTGAAAAACATTAGTTGAGTATAAATGTTCTTACCGAAACACACACAAAAAAGTGTGTAAAGTTGTATAACAACCGATTTTGAAACTTATTGCGGGACGCTGTATCCCCATATAGTGTATGCAAATACCGCGCGACACTGCATGATTTTTATTCTAATTATATTCATTTGGATACAACATATGAAAATCCAAGTGTGCAACTAGGTTTCATAAAACGGCAGTTATACCGCTTTAAGAAAAAAACTTACTAGCACAAAGTAAACGGGCCAGTTCTAAATATGACGGTAGGGGTCGAACTCTAGGGCTTGACCCTTTCATCCTTGGTCACATAGTTCGGTGAAACGTGAGTCCGAACTCTGCTCACTGACAGTAATACCGAAAAGTTGCTCGCTTATTCATATACCGAGTTCTCGGGGCGCGATTTTCAATCTGTAAACAAGGGCGACACCCAATCAAAATTCATAGGAAACGGGCGAAAAAGTGGCGCGGAGCGGGCCAGTGATTGCCTGTTGACATAATAATAATATTTATTGATACGATAAATATGGTGACAGTATGACTGGTTTGTAAAGGACCGAAAGGAATATTGGAGTCACATTTTTTAAAATATTGAAAACGATTGTTTACTATAATGGTAGCCATATAAGAAATCGAACCTGTCATATCTAACAATAAGACATACAATAACAATAAGACATTCAAAGCAAATAGAAACCACAGAACGTCGTGGCGACCTACTATAAAATAAATATCCTAATTCTAAGTTACCAGAGCGTTCAATTCAATTCAAGAGTGTGTCAATACAGTGTTGAAAACGCATGACTTGGTCCTTAGCAGGGACCACGACTAGTTCCGAATGGCAAAGTTCTCTACAAATATGTATACCATTGTTTGCAGGATGGTTCCACTTGGTGTCCCGTGCCCTTGGTGGGAACCCAGTGCCCTGGCAGCTCGGTGTTCCACTACTACAAGTGCTGCGGAGACTTGAACAAGGACTGCTGCTTCAACCTTCAGGTATGAACATTTTCTTAGTTTGCATATTTGGACATCTGAAGTAATGTTCCTCTGGCCGCATGCACGAACAGTGGGCCCTTCCAGTTGGGAGAATTTGCCTCTGAGTGTCACTGATTGGTTTGACCCTGCTCTTTCTCTCAGCTCCCACTGGGATTTTGGGAGCATGCTCCCAGCGTCGCTCATACGGAAAACGTGTGAATGTGGATTACAGCATTTTGATTTTGGCCCGGTTCTCAAGATGCTTAATTGCTCGCATGGGACTTCTGCGTCTAGCCTAATTATAAGCTTTCGGTAAAAGTGAGTAACATGTTACGTACACCCTCGCTCAAGTTTCTCAAGTATCAAGTCACTGTTTTAAGACCTTATACATACGCCTGTGAATAAGTTACCTGTTAGGAATCCACTATGAACAAGCATTTCTCATAAGCCCTGACTGGATCATAAATTGTATAAAATGAGTCTAATCCCTCCTCTTCCAGGTGTGGGTGATCGTGGTGCTGGCTGTTATCGCCGTGATCATGCTCGCCTCCTTCGTGCTCTCCATCGTCAGATGTCTCTTCTGTCGTCGTTAGATTTTTACTTTTCGAAATTTATAATTTTCAAGTTTCAACTTCAATATTTCCAATTTGCAATGCATAAGATTTAACGCTAGGTATTGGCTTTGTGAAATCTTACTGTATCTATGACGTCTGTGGCCACATCGACAAGTTTCATGTTATTTACTCACGAAAATATTTCGCTTACTTACGAGATAAGAATTTTAAGCGGTTAGATTTTCCCATAAATGAACTTTTAAGCAACCAGCATTGAACCGTAATTGATTTTTGAAAAGTTATTAGATCTCGCTAAGATATGTAGTAAATCGTAAATGGTCGGTTCCGAGGAACATTTTTACCGGTCACCTGTTTATTGGCAAAGAGAACGAAACTTCATGAAAATTCAAGTAGAAAGTTTCTTGGGCCATCAGGTAGCCAAATGTTCAGCGGCATCAACCATTATTTGACTTAAATTATAGGACAACATTGCCTCAATGTTTTTTTATTCAATATTATAAGTAATATCCTCAACTTGTAATTCATTTATAAGCTTGCAAATTCATTGATGCACTCAGATTTTGTGAATATTTTTTCGTCTATTAGTACGCTATTAGAAACTCGGGGTGCGCGGCGGTGTGGTGGCGCGCGTCTGTGTGAGCCGCTCTGATCTGGCGAACAGACTTTTGCCGCTGCGCACTTCAAGGTTCTATGTACCCCATTTGCTTCATGTTTGCCTCATTTTCACTCATTTTACGATGCTATACTCCGAATACTTTGCTACAAGATTTCGTTTATTGGTGCATTTTTTAAACTACTTTTTTCTTACTTTCGTAAGCTCTCTATGCTTTTCATGTATGTAACTAATGTGTAAAGTAAGTTCATTATGTTTAGCCAATCGGCATTTCAGTATTAGATTTCTGACCAAACTCTTAGTTGCACTTATACTACTTTGTCTTATATTTTACACCACAGCTACACACCTACAAGCTGCCTAAAATATTTGGGTAATTTCGCAAAAAGTTGACACTTACCACCACACGCGAGTTTTTTTTTGTGATGTAACGATATTTTTAATGTTTCAGTGTTAACTTCTGCGAAATCGCCCAAATCGTTGCTGATTATTTTTTATTTTCTTTGCTTAATAAAAATTTTAAAAATGAGTTTATGCACGCCTGCACTATAAACTAGACAATTACTGCAGCAACCGAAAAAAACGCCCAGTCGAGACCACCCACGTAGTATTGCGATACTACGGTACTACGTGTGTGGTCCACGGGGCTAGCTGTAGGTGTGCCAGGAGCGCGAACCTTTTTGTTTTTTGTTCGCGATCTCTTGTTCGCGAACCAGAGAAATTTTTGTTCGCGATCTCTTATTGTACCATCAAGCATCTACAACCAATTTTTGTCGTACGTCGTCTTTCAAAGGAAAATAATAGAAACATGGAAGGGGCGGGGCGCTTCACTGGCTTACAGACAAATCAGACATGAGTTAGCCAAGTAAATAACTGTTTTAGGACTCCCTAACATAAAATAGCAATTGATACGACAACAAAATGCATCGCACCAGTTTTGTCAAGCCTCCCTAGCCTTCAAAAACTAATAGTAATGCCCTTAGAAACGTTATTTTTTTCGACCAATAAGTTCCTTTACAGGCAGAGCTGCAGAGAACATTACGAAGAAAGCGCCAAACAAAAAAGAGTACTATGAAACAATCATCTTTACTTGCAATCAACAAATATATACATTCCAAATAAACAATAAACACGCCCACACTTAATTCAACAAATGGCAATGGGATTTGTTTTGTCACGCCGGGGAAGGGGGCTCAGTTAGAAGTTCAGAAGCGTAAACTAAGAAAACATCGCGATTACCGTAGTAAGAAGATCAGGGAAAACATTCGAAATTAGCTTGCCAAGATGAGGCACAGAAGGAATTCCGAATTCTTTTCACGGATATCTTTTGAACAGTAAAATTTCTTTTTGCACAAATACAGTTTTGTAACGCTTTTTTAGAAAACTAAGTATGTGTTGCCCGCAAACTTTTCCGAACAAGACCCACCCACTCAAGGGACTACGCTAACCCCAATACCAAAATGTAACAATTTAGACAAATAATTTAACCACGGTATCTACAAACATATCAATACAGCGAGGAACACAATACACAAGACAGAGGTGAAACAAACTAAAAACGCATTACTAATCTTAATCTGCAACCAAAACAGTAATCAACAATCAATGATCGAAAAGATACACAAGCACTGTGTAACACAAGCTACACGGCAAGACTACAGTAGGAAAACCAATTAATCAATCAATCAATCACAATATTACTGTACAATCATTACCACCCAATTGTCTAATCAACAATATCGATCACTTTTCATCTTCATCCTTCTATCCAACAGATGGGCGTGCAGATCTCCATGTTTCTGTGCTTTCTTCGTTTGTGTACGATCGTTTACATCAACTGAAAGAAAATCAATTCATGGCGGGCTAATGAGGTGCACTATTCCAAAATCCAAACTCTTGACTTATTTTCTTTCACCACAGCGCACAGCCACCCGTTTGCGAATATAGGAACGGAAAAACAGTACAGAAACGAAGCAACTAAAAGGTAAAATAAATTATAATCCCCTACCTGCAATATGACGTCCTTTCAGGTCAACTTTTGAGTGTTGGAACATTTTCCTGAAAGTTAAAGATAAATTATACGATCGCAGATTCATGGTTATAAGTTATAGCTGAATACCGGTACCGATCTGTGGAGATCATAGCTACGCTGGCTACCCAATGTCCTAATGCTAGTCTGCATGGTTATAAACCTCAGGCCTAAGAAAAAGCAATAAAGATTAATCTAAAGAAAAACGAGTAGCGGAAGTCAGAGGGCGCCGGGCGGAATCAGAATAGTTTACACATTTAAATTAAGAACTTACACATAAGACGTCTCGCAATCCTTGGCAGACTTCTTATCTTCATCCGGTCTCCAGTCAACAGGTCCAGATCTCTCTACATTGGTTCGAATCTGAGAATGAACAATTACTTAAATAACAAGAAGTGTGATATGATATGTGATATGAACTTGGAACAGTCTTAGCAATCGCGTAGTTTCCGACATTTGTGGGCTCAGAGCTCAGTTTTGACGGAGATGCACTTAACTTGCAAATCTTATCTCTTATCTACAAATCTCAAATCTTAGAAATACATAGCATAGAACACGGGACGACGGGACAGTGTGTAATTTGATAAAAGATGAAAGTGTCTCAACTAACCTAAGTATAATATTGGAAACATAAACCCAAACAAAGAAACTCACATTAACCATCTCATCCTCGGTTGCTGTTTTGCTCGCCACGTAAATTTCTCCCGTCTTATCCTCTTTGAAACTCAAGAACATGGAGTTACAGATTGCTTGAATTGCGGATTTTCCCTGAAAGAATCTGTTAATTTATTTCGGGTCCGGGTGATAATATAAACTAAATTTGATATTAACGTTTTTGTTTCTGGTTCTGGCAGCAACAATGACAGTTCTGTGGGCGTATGCACGAGCACGCACTGGGGCGCCTCCTGTTTGGGAGAGTTATTCTCTATGGGTAGCTGATAAACGTGGTCCCTCCTCTCTTTCTCTAACCTACCAGTGGGAGACTGGGAACATACTCCCAGCGTTCGCATACGGCCACTGGTAGCACAAATTCAAATGAACCTCACCTCCTGGAACACAGCGACAAAACGTTCCCTTGGACCAATAGCTTCAGCGGTGGCCACGAGCTGTCCACTCGCGTTCACTCCAATAAACTTATCGTAACCCGTTTTCAAACTGAAAAATAAGGTGTTTATCAAACAACGACGAAGTGATGAATGTAAATGAGATATAAATGTAACAAAAGAGCTTTATAAACTTTATATATATACAGCCACGTAACAGCACGTCGATGTCGATACGACCTCACTACACCTGTGCTCCTACAGCCAAATAGCGGGAAAAGTTAAAGCAACTCAGGGTACTTTGGATTTCGCAATTCTCTTAGTGCGCGTTTAAGATGGCCGAAAGAAAGAAAAAATGCGTTTTCGGCCCTTCGGCCGTTCAGGTTGGCCGAAAAGAATATTTTTAATACTAAGGGAAAACGAAAAAATACAGTAATTTTTTTCGGGTTTTGTCTGCGTCTCTTGTTTTTGCATTGTCTTTCAAAAGTTTTCTTTTCGGCCAACCTGAACGGCCGAAAACTTATTTTTTTCTTTCTTTCGGCCATCTTAAACGCGCCCTTACAGTTATGCTAAAACAAAGGCAGCAAATATCCAACTTACCTAAATTTCGTCTCATCCGGAGTTTTCACTACAGCGAATATTTCTTCTGGTGCCGGTCCGTCGCCCTCATCACGAGGAAATCCAACAGTAAAACGACCGTTGTCCATCGCACTCAGATAGCGTCTAAATCGAGGGGAGTCAGATGAATAACATAAGAAACAGGAGCTGCACAGCAAATGCTTAACTGTATATTCTTGTCAACTCTCGTGCTCGACTCCAGCTGCATAAGAAACTAATTTTGCCTATCAAAAAGAAAACTATGACCTATCACAAGCTATTTGAGCCTTTAGAGCACAATGTTAACGGATATTTCTGACCAACAATAAATAGCAGATTAAAAACGTTTAATAAGCACAGAGACGCCTCTTAACCGACCCCAGATTTGGGAAACAATTCATAAACGCTATATTTACCTGCTGCCCTCTCCGCATTCCAGTGCAATATGAATTCCACCCTTCAAGTCGACTTCATCAGCAATTCGCCACCAGCCACCTAAGAAGAAAGGTTAAGTCATAATACGTTGATACGACGCCGAAAGCCTGATCTCTCAGTAATAACATTAAAAGTTTCAGTTAGCATGTTTGTTTATCGGTACCAAAATTCTGAATAGAGCACATGCACACGGTAGACAATACCTAACAATATGAGAACATTCACAACGAACACTAAAAACCACGTACCGTTCTTTTGGGAGTCAACATCAACCTTCTCCGACTCGTCATCTTTCTTCGCCTTCTTTTTTGATTTATCCGACTTGAAACTAAATGGATATAATAGAATAAAATGTGAAAATGGTTACCCGCAACTTTCATCCTATCGTCTAATAGAGTACAGGCATGAACCGCGATAAAATCATCAAAAACAACTAACATATTCTTCCTTTTTCCTTTAAGTTTCAATGTTCCAGTCCTCACAGCAGCGTAATCGTCCGACATTTTGCAGTGATGACGCCTACAATCATTGGATAGACATTAAACTTTTAAAATACTGGATCTAGATACAACACTGAGTGTAAATGATATTTAAATCCCTCTCGTAATAGATCGCTCTCGTTTTAAAGCTGGCAAAACTGCTAGACGGAGACACTTAGTGGTCGCGAGGGGGTCACTTAGCAGCTTGGCAAAGGGAGAAATAGTTACTCATATATACAACACACGTACCTCAATAAAATTGAAATAAAAAGAAATAAAACCAAAAAAAACTTTCGAATTGCGGCGCGCGAGATGCGAAAATAAAAAATGCCCACTACAGCATTTGGAGCAATTCAAAAAGAGCACTGAAGATTACTGTACCCCTGATCGTCACTTGTCGGGTGCAATTTTGAACGTACTTTTTGAAGAAAGTTGATTTTTTCGGCCTTATTTTATGTTTTTTACGGGTGAATCTGTGATTTTTATTTGCGAACGCGTTACTGAAGCTTTAATTACGGTCCAGCTTGCTCCTTTATCGTCGTATTTTTTGTCTTGCTCAATTTAAAGTTGCCTTTTTTTCGAAAAAAAAAAAAACTTTCTTTTGTAGACTGTAGGGAATGTTTACAATATTGCTTATCATTTCCCTATTTCTTTGTCACTGCCGGAATTTTTTACAGTATTGCTTATCACTTCCCTATTTTGCATTCATTTGCCTTGTTACAACCAAAATCGTTCAGGTAATGTCTCAAATCTTTGTCAAGACCCTTACGGGTCGGACAATCACCCTCGATGTTGAGGCCAAGGACACCATCGAGGTTTTGAAGGCTAAGATCCAGGAGAAGGAAGGAATTCCATCTGATGAGCTTTGCCTCACTTTCTCCGGTTAGTTTTTCGCAATACTATTTTTTTCGTGTCCCTTTCTTACCGAAAAAAGGTTGTTCCGGCTGCAGAAGGTCGTTTACATTTAAGGCTGTTAATGGGTACCCTATGTCCGATGATTTTGTTCACTCTGATATCGTGTTTGTACATGTCTGTAGTGAGTAATGAGGCTTCTCATTATCGAGCCTTAGTCCATTATTCGTTCCGCGCACTTGCGCCTCTTATAAATATCCGAGTAAACAAGCTAAACTGCGAATGTCACTTAATATTGGCTTTTCTAGGAAGTCAGCTCGAAAATGAGTGCACTGTTGAGGAGTGTGACATCGAGAAGAACGCTACCATCCACATGGGTCTCCGTCTGCTCGGAGGTAAACCATTATTTTCGATTTTATTTTCATATAATGGGATCTTTTGAAGTCGAAAAGCCACCTAACAAAGATAAGTGAACATGGAATCTGAATTGGTCTTTAAATATTCTAGTGATTTGTTTATACGCGTGGATCTACATCATTTGTATACTGTTCGCTATTCGTAATTGCCTACTTCTCATGCTCCCGTAAGCGTTGGGTCGTAATGACAATATTTTGTACGCCTATTGCTTTTATTTTGATGCAGCGCGGTTGTTTGTTACCCCTGAGCTTATTATTTTGTCTCCATACCCTTATCATTTACAGGAAAATGTGCGCAGGAGTTTTTTCTCGGCGTAATTATTCTACCATGCTTCATTACTTTTTTTATATAGCATTACCTGCCTCCGCCCAAACACTGTCATTAGATCATATCTTTTCGTTCCTTTTTATATTTATTTTTATTTTATTTGGTATTGCGGCTTCCCGCTGTTTATTTTACTTTCTGTGGGTCAATTTCATGGTGAGGAACGTTATCCTGTAGTTTTGTTTGCATAACAACGATGATCCAGTAATTGTGCAAACAAGAAACACGCGCAAAAATGGGTTCCACCCCTTCCTCCAATCGGGGGAACCCCCCTTCCACCCGCAGCGCAGATGGGTATTGTACCCCTGGGGTATTTAAGTCACTGCCTTTTCACACTCTTTAATTTTGTCTTACACTGACCATCTCGCGTCTCTCACTAAGCAATGCACTCTCATCTGGAGGAAGGGTACACAACATTTTTGTATATCTTGACCTCAGGCAAACAGCCATTTCGTGAAACTCTCGCGAAAGTATCGGGGGTATTATTGGGTCCTACTTTCAACAGCAATGTTCTCTAGAACTAACACTTGCGTTTTGCTGTCTTGTTGCTAATTTCAGGACCCTAAAAATGAACGCATAGTTTGCGTGGCATTTGTCATAGTTTTATCCGCTCGATTACTTATATTCTTTTTAGGTATCATCGAGCCTTCTCTTCGTATGCTTGCCCAGAAGTACAACTGTGACAAGAAAATCTGCCGCAAATGCTATGCCCGTCTCCCCCCTCGTGCCACTAACTGTCGTAAGAAGAAGTGCGGACATTCCAGCGACTTGCGTGTTAAGAAGAAGCTGAAGTAATCTTTTATTGTTGAATAAATTGTTATGTATTATTTTGTACTATGTCTTCTTCTTTTGGAGCTAGATTGGCATGTGAAGAGTAGGTGGTTGTGCCTCCGTTTTCGAAAGTATCCTTGTCCAATCCATTGGCTTTCAATTGCGGCGTGTAGTTCCTTAATTTTTGCACATTATTGTGGTGGTTAGCCAGTGTTATTAAGCGACATTATTTAAACTAATGCAAGTATAGTTTTTGCGTAGGGATGAATACCCAAGATAGGCCCAATAAGTATTTTTAATGAGGTTTGGTTTAACTACCTTGTAGATCGGTATGTCGTCTGAATAGCTGTCCATTTGACTCAGTCTCTGCACCATTCTCGAGCATTCTTTGTATGTTCCCTGAAATCATAAGGTCCAGTCGAGCATTTATTTCGTAGTTAACATTGGCTAAATCTCGTTTTATTACGATTATCACCTTGATTGATAGACATGTTTGTTCGCAAGGTCTGCCATGTTTGTCGATGACGCTGACTTCGAATTCTGTGATAAACGTCGTGTCTGGGTCTAAGATTCGCACTATCGTGGTGCCATTCAAGCGGTTGCCCTGAAGGTATGTGACTAGTGTATGTATCTCTATCTAGAGCACGCTTATCTGACATTCTTTCAAAAACCTAGCATTTGTAAAGGTCTAATGTAGTTAAACCTTTTCTGTTTCGTTTTTGCTGTAATGAGCATCGAATTAAGAATTAGTCGCTCGTATTACCTCTAGAATTTGTGTGTATCCATTGGGCATGTTTTTACCCGTTGAGTATACGGTCACATCAGATGCGAACCGCTGTTTCCGTGCACGTCGCCGGTATCGGCCTTCGACTATCTAGAATAACGGAAGTTTTGTTTGTCTTTAGGAGTATTCTTCATTACAGTCCTATAGTTTATCCATGTTTATATCAATTCTAGAAGCACAGTCTTATCGTCAGCTCATCTATGCTCTAAATATAACAATGTCCTCTTGGCCATATGCAGTATCTCTCTTACAAGTGGTAGGAAACATTACCGTAACTGTGAAGTAGGCAATTGGAAACGGCGGCTCGCGATCCCAGGGAATTGCGCCTTCTGGGAGATATCCAATATGGGAGAGGGGTCGGAGAACCTTGGAAGTGAGAGGCATAGAATTCTTTGGGTGAAGCATTTCAGCCTTTTGTTTAGGACGCGTCGTCGTTGGTGAAGAAGTCTGAAAAAGTACTGTAAACTTTTGAAAACCTTCGCGCCAAGTGGAATAGGTGATAATGTTCAGTGTCTTTCTTTTGTCTAGTCCTGTGCTTCTGCTAATGGTGCGACGTCCTCAGTTCACTTTTTACAGTACGCAGTTTTTGCAAGGCAATTGAAGTCTCTGATTAACTTGCTCCCTCTAAGCGTTGTATTAAATGTCTGTACAATCTCACCCTCCCCACATCCGCTACGTTATAAGCATGTCTCTGCTTATACTCCTCTGCGTCTGCTGCGTCTCTGTTGATCAGAGCCTGTAGAGAGAGGGTTCTGAACTGTCTGGAACGTCCTTTCTTTGCCTTTCTCTCCTTCCGTCTGTGCTCTCTAGTCTTCAATCTCTCGGCTGCTCTGTCTTCTTTGGTCTCTATTGTCTTTTCTGTAGTCGAGGGTGTTGTGCCGCTCAACTCGTTGTCGACTTCGTCTACTAGAAGATCTATTGGTTCAGTGCCTGAACCGACTTCAGCTCCAATTTCCAGCGTGGAGGTGACAGCTGATGATCGAGTCTGAAATTTCTGACAGGAGAAATTGAACTGCATATTTTATTAGCTCTTTTCTAGTTTTGTGTAAAGAGTTCCATGAACCACAAAGCAGCTTCCTCATGTCATGGTGAGGATTATGTACATGTATGGGGTTTCCATGTATGCCAAAAACAACTGTGCGTTCCCTTCCAAGTATAGAAAACTTCACCGTATTTTCCCTGAATTGAATATTTGACATGAGAAATTAATACATGGGTCTCGCGAAGTCGTAAAATACGGTAAATTTGTCCGGATACTTGGAAACCCCAGTATATAGCTGTGGCATAACCGTATACGGTATGCTCTAAATACGTAGATGGGAGAATCGCCCTATCTCTGGTTGGTTTCGCATTAAAATGTTCAAGATTATCTGTTATACTTCCTCGACTGTCATGGCGCATGTCAGTTCCTAGTTGTACAATGCTCAATACCTTCTTGCTCTCTGGACTTGGAGCCATTCTGTGATCTGTGGCATCTTCACTGTCTACGTCCTTTTGTTCCCGATTGGCTTCTTCAAACTCTCCGGATTCCCTTTCTTTCCGTCGGCTCTCCTTCCTTTTCACGCACACTCCGTCGACACAATCCGAGTTGTAGCATACATCGAGGTTGCCAATGTACGTGGAACAGTTACCGCCGGGGACCACCTGAATGTGATAGTCTTGCAATTAGTCAAACATTCGACAGGTGTAAGCTTGAGGGTACTGTACTCATTAGCTGAAGGATTGTTATTTATAAGAATACCTTGGCCACACAACGATCAAGTACTGGATCGCAGAAGAGGAACTCATCATAGAGACCGCACACGAAGATACAATCCTCTGAATGGAATAAGACGTTAGCAAAGAATGCTAGGTTCTACTGTTTCTAAAAACTTCACGATGTGTGCTGTATCAAAACTAGCATTTCCATTATTGCGGCAGCACACAAGCAGCGCTAATATGTGGTTAATGATGTGACAGCTTCGCTCATTCGGCTAACGTTTCGCACACATAGTTGGGTGCCGCCGTAGTGCCGCACACTACGTGCCATTTCCCTCCGTACTCACCTGTTCTATTCACCATTGTGGTCCCAATTTGATTGAGAAGGTAGAGAAGTTGACTGTTCTTTGTTCTTCTGAATATGCTCAACGGATGGGAGAGTTCACGACGTTTCTGAAATTGATTCGAAATTTAGTTGTGATATTGTTGTGATCTTTGAATTGGACATACTCTGTCTCGGAATTCGGCGCGGTATATCGTAACGAAGATTTAAGTTACACACAACAACCGCATCCGCATATAATGTCTAAATACTACAGAGTGCTACACGGCAAGGGCGCTACTACTGCATGCCTAGTCTATTCTCGAGTGTCTCGTCAAGGAGCCATACATTTAGCTTGGCGCGCCCTGTATTATTATTATATCTATGATACTTCCTGGAAGTTCGTAGTCATAACGTGTAAGCACATACTTTGGGTGTCGCTCTCTCCTTTCCTCCCGCTCCTCCCCGGGACTTTGACTTTGGGAGGAACTCATCCAAAAAGAGAGTTGAATGAACAGGGTCGGGGAGCAGACGGTCTGGGTTCGGATCCCAGAAAGGAGTGAAGAAACCCTCGACGGAAAGTCGGTCGTCGAGACTGAAATTGGAATCAAGTGTGCGCGGAAAGTGATCCACAGGTTCGCCAGCCGTAAACGCGCACATTTGGTGCAAGCACCGGCAAATACCTGGCTCAAAAATGAGTCTGCCGCAGAGAGAGGCGCGAAGATTAGAAAGAGAAACTAACTGGAGACCGGCAAAAGTATAAGAAAACGGACCGTCTAATAACGTCGGTGACCAATTCGGATTCCAGTATTCTTTCCCACTCACGACGATTGTGCTGTGACTTCTCGTCCATGAATCCGTTGATGAGTTGTCGCCTAAAAGAAATTAGTATGATTGATAACGGCTGACAGAACATATTGCTGGCCAATCAATGGACGTACATGTACGTAGTACATTGAAGTACGTCAAGCTGGCGCCAATGAGCCTAAGCGAACCAACGGCTAGTTTTTGAAACGTGTTTAGGGCATGTACATTCCCATCCGTTGTATGCAAATCAATATAATCAGTCTAATAATCGTGCAGTAATTTGCGTATACTACATATAATGCAAACGTTTCAAAACTGGCCGTTATACGGCTTTATAGCAGCAAAAACACTTCAACACTCAGCGTACCTCTGTTCCCCATTCAATTGCCGTAATTCCATACGAGGTAATGGTAGAATACAGTCGACTTCCTGAAACAAATTCCACGGTGTCAGCAAGCTCTACTGATAAAAGGGTTTTTATGATAAACCCCCAAATTCAGTTGGACACCTGCCGCGCACGCGCACAATCCAAAAAGTGCGCCGCACCCTTGTCGTTTCGTAAAAAAAAACTATTTTAGTTTATCCTAAGCGTGAATAATGAGTGTGAATGGCCGATACAAGAATGGCGATTTTTCATTATACATGGCTGAATTACCTGATATCCATCGCAAACGCGAAGAGTTCGCGCCTCCTTCACAATAAGAGCGACACAAGATACAATCCAATAAATTAATCGTATCATTATGTGAATATGGTAAGTGTGCTTAGAACATCTAAACGGAATAATGGAGAAAATGTATTACTGTATGATGGAAGTCTGCTACACAAAGTTTACGACCGCTCTGATTGTGAGCAATCTTCGTAAATGGATAAGGATAAGTTGTTAGTGAGTGAAACCCAGCAACAGTATTTCGTAGGATC
Organism: Pelodera strongyloides; assembly: GCA_036852015.1. Lineage (NCBI taxonomy): Eukaryota > Metazoa > Nematoda > Chromadorea > Rhabditida > Rhabditidae > Pelodera > Pelodera strongyloides. The sequence goes on from JAANDG010000019.1 coordinate 573,341, forward strand.
AACATAAAACAACTATGTTTTCGACACGTTCAATGAATGTAGTAACTAGTGTTATTTACGATAGGTGAGTTGTGTAGTGAAATAATTTAATGAAAAAAGTAAATTGAAAGAGCGAGGGGGACATAAACGATGTAAAATCACTTCTCGATGGGTCGTTCATAAAGTGAGGTAATGACCTCCCGAGTACAACACGAACAGAAACAGATGTCGAGTGTTTTGAGAAGAAATAGTTTTTTGTAGATCATTTTGGTTTTTTGGTAGATCATTTTGGTTTTTCCTTGAAGATCATTTTGTTCGGGAGCAGGATTTGTAACTATAGATAAAAAGTAAAAACGGCATAGAGGTCGGGCATACATTATAAGGCAACAGGGTTAGACTCATACTATGCATATTGTTAGGTATCAGTATAATACCTAAGAGTTGTTATTGTAGAGAATTGAATTCTGCGAGTCCCGTGCCTGAAACGGTCCGGTTTGCCACAGCACGAAAAAATTTGAAATTTCGTATTTTAGGAGAAGTGACCCCAAACGTCAGTGCTTACGATGGCCAATTTACTATAGGAATTCTTCCACAGCGCACCAGAAAACCATGTAATAACTTATCAAATTTAGGAGAACGCCGAAATCTAACAGGTCTCGGAATAAGCCTAACAATAAGCTTCAGTCTAAATCTCAGATGAAGTCTAGACTCATGCATAATTCTTGATCTAACTATCTATTTACAAGCCCAACAGAGTAAAACATAAATGAGCAACTGGGTTCAGGCGTCCAGGTTGCTGCACTCAATGCTTCCACAAAAACTAAATCTTTCGTTATTTTGCCGAGTTTCAAGTATTTCCTCAAGGGTTCTTCAGAATCCGCAAAAGCTTCAGTTAGAATTCTTTCTTTTTGCTCCGGCTTTTTGAATAGTTCTATGAAGTGGCAAACCAAGAGACAGCGAATAGAGTGTTAGAGGTTAGTGGCCCAAGTATGTAGAACAATAAAGCACTTATTAGAAAAGGACAATAATAGAATTATACTAATGTGAAGTACTACAACTCTACATATACTATTAAATGGGTGGGAAAATAATGTGATTTCGGCTAGGAGTAAACAAAGTTATTTTCTCGGTAAATTTATTGTATGAGATTGAATATAATAGACTTAAAGGGAATGTCAAGCCGGTTTTTCATGTTGGGCTCAAAAAAAGCTTATGTTTTGAAGGTAAGGAAAGTGAAAATAAAAATAAACAAAAACTTTCATATAAGAAGAAAAAAAGTTTCAAACGACTCCAAAAAACTCCTTCAATATGGCATTCTGGTAATTTGGACAAAATCAGCCTATTCTCTGTCCACAGGACCGTTTGAATTTACGAGGCTGTTAGACAGCAAAGAAAAAGAGGAGGGCGCGAGAGAAATTTTTTAAACTACTGTATTTTGTGACAGCGTGTTACAGAATATCTGCGAATCAGGCTTGACATTCGCTTTAAAAATAAATCCATAACGGGGTGCATTTTATCATTTTTACGGAAGTAGGTTTAACTTAAATCAAATAAAATAGGGTGTGAGAACAAAGCATAAAGATATAAAATATAAATAACGGGGTGTGCTTTAACTTTAACTTTCTACGAGAATATATATATATATATATATATATATATATATATATATATATATATATATATATAGATATATAGATATATATATATATATATATATATATATATATATATATATATATATTATTATTATATAATATTTTATAATTGACAGAATAAATTCCAGAACGAACATTGGCTAACCTGTTTTTACATAAACCCGTGGGACCCCGTCTTATGTCCTAGTCCTACCTATACACAAATTTACTTTAGCTCGAGCAACTCCATTGTTTGTTCCAGACCGAAAAAAGGCTCAGAGGAAAGAGATGTTCAATTTTTGTTTCTTTGTCTCGTTTGAGAATGATAACGAAGTTTTCTACCGGACTTGGACAAACAAAAACAAAATTATTTTTTTTTTTAATGTTGGGTTGAGGGTTGTGGGTTCTTCCTAAGTGATATTCAGTTTTAAATTGTCAAATGCCTAGGCGTAAGGCTATATTTTATTAGATGTTTATTTTATCAAAGGATTAGAGATATAAGAATTAATTTTAATGGGGTTGAATCTTCCCAAGCACATGTGGTTAAGTACGCGTTTGAAGTGACCGCGAAGTTTTTTTTGCATTTTACAGTGAGAAAAAAAAGCATGAAAAGACATTTGGTTTTTGTTATGTACTATTTGTATTATTGTGCATGTTCTTATTTGTGCTGTTCCATTACCAATAAACTATTATTATTAAGACTTCAATAGAAAACAACATCCACTTATGGAACCTATGGCCAGGCTTCAAGGTTCACGGGAAGAGTAATGAATCAGTCTATTACTCAGACACCCTTGGACTCGGGATACCTTAGGTCAGTCATGGTCACCAGACAGCTACCAATAAGAACTAAGACCCGCCTGTTAAAGGCTAAGGGTTAAGGGCCAGCTCCTTAGTACCCGGTCGGCAAAGACTAAGGTCCAGTGATTAATGGCACAAGTCCAATGATGCGCGATAGCTATAGTTTAACACCAACACCGCACACACATTCACTGAGTGTGTCAGTGTTTACGTAAGGATCGTAATTTGATGGACCCTTTTCCCATTTCTATATTACACTAATCAAGGGAACGAACGCCCGGGTGTTTTATAAAGTCAAGTGCCTAAGCGTATGCCTTAGCTCAGGTCGCCGCCCAGGACGTTGTCACCTTAAAATAACACTTGGAAAAAGAGCTGTCCACACTTCACATAGATTAATCATGGTCGTAACAAGACGATGTGCGGCCGGCAGAGCTTAAAGAAACATTTGCTAGTTTGGATTTAGTGAGATGACACTAAGGTAGACTTCCACACAACACAACCTTAGTCCTTAGTATACTTGTATACTAAGGACTGAGGTATATCCTTACGTAATGTATTTAGTTGAAAGGGAAGAGAAACCATGGTTAAATCTTATTTACAAAAGCAAATTGACTTTCAGGTAAAAAAATGTGAAACTGGAACAATTTCTAGGTGCCATTATAATTTATAATATTAATACATAATAAAACCTCAGATACAGCTTAGAACTTGTTAGGCGGTTTCGGTATGCTAACACTCATTGTGACAGACCAACAATGTTTAGTGTTTATGCTGTATGAATAGTGCATAGGCACACGGCACAGGTGTTCTTGCTTGGTGAAATTGTTCTCAAGAAAATGAGTCTAATCTTAAAATCTCAAACAATAATCTATCTCCCCATTACAATAGTCGCAATTAGCGTGAAATGCGATATTCTCCCCCTTCCTAATTACCTCAGCATTAGACAAATTGCTCATGAAAAAGTCGAGAATATTAATTGAAATGTCTCGTATCAGGTAAGGCCATCTCAGATCGGGATATTAGTACACACAAAGGAAGATCTGGAGCTGGAAAGTATAAAAAAAGCATCTGCTAATTGCCCGTGCACATTTCATGCAAGAAGCATGTGAGAAAAATTCGCAGCTCGATGTCTTTAGGGGGGAGGTTCGAAATATTGCTAGATTAATTTATGAAGGTTGGAAAGGTTACATTTGATTGATTATATGAACATGACATAATTGTATGACACCTGCATCGAATCTAGTACGGTATGGTATATGGCATATTGGGCATCTATGGATTTATGGCTATTAACTACGTAGTATGCTGACTACTCTAGGGGCTATCCGAAAAAGGACTGCAGAGTTTTAAATTAATGGGGTTTCCAAGTTCCAAGTATCCCAAAAAATCGGTGTGATTCTGTCAATACTACCGTATTTCTGCAAGAAACCTGCCCTGCATATATAATATGAAAAATTAAAAAAATTCTCGTGTAGTTCCAAAATACTGTAATTTTCCAGCATACTTGGAAACCCCATAAAGTAAGGGAACATCCAAAAATCAGTGATGACCTTATAGACTTCTAGTAGTGATGACCATCAGAACGAAAATATAAACACAGAAAGAAGAAAATGAAAAAAAAAATGGAACCAAGACCCTTCACAAATCATAAGATCTCAAAATTGACGGATGGGAGAGCGACTATTTTAAAAATATCACAAAAAATACGTTACTCTCGTGGGTTTGGGATCTACATTGGGGAGACAGTATGAATTCTATGTTACACAGGAAAACGAAAAAATTTCCCTAACTCAACCGTCGTTTGTCCGTCACGAAATGGTTTCAACCAAAAAAAACCATTTGGTGACTGGTTCGGACCATTTGGTGACTGGTTCGGACCATCTGGTGACCAGTTGATGGCAATTTTCGGCGAAACTTGGTCACCACCTGGTCACCAAATGGGCGTGCCGAGGAAAAAAAAGTGAACCGTCGCCAAACGATTTCACTTGTTTCCTATGAACGTGATAATTGCTCAACAAAAGCATAAAGTGCAAATAAAAGAGTTATCTTTTTTAATACTTCTCTCCTTCTGGACAATACGTGTGTGAAGCATAAAATATGTGGTAAATAACAAATAAATGTGCATCGAACTTAGTACCTGTACGATTATTAAAGAGGTGAAAGTAACGGAAATTACGACGCATCACATATGAATACCTCTCTCGAACAAATTAAAATCAAATCGCCATGTGGTGAGCTAATTACCCACCAGTGAACAGAATAAAGCGATATAACGTGGGTTTGAAACGTTGCTGAAACCTACATTATCTGATGTTACATTCTGTACCTTGCGGCCCAGACAAGCACATCAATTGGCATACAATACATGGGAATGCAGGTTTCCATCATACGTTATAAAACCATGTGCAATATCGCTTTACCTTAGCAACAGTTCCAGAGATAAGTAGCTTGAGCTAGTCAACAGTAAATCCTTCTCTACTTTACAGTATACATCTATATGTTGTCTGACTCTCTTCATAAATTGTCTTCCTCTCGTCACTCTTCCTCTCTGACATCTCCACTTGCCACGTACTCCCTAGCAACAGCCGTACCGATGTGTCATTTTTGTGTCATAATCCACGTTCACACACCTTATTAAATTATGATTGAAGAGCGCCTCCTCATATCACGAGAGCATAACCTCTCACAGCATAGCTTGATAGGGAGGAGATGGCCTCCAAACCCAGAGTCCGTATTCACCAACACTTAGAGAGCCCTCCCTGGCCTCCCCAGGGAGCTAAAGAGTGCGAGAGTAGAAGAGATTCAGAGCGCTCGCGAGCCAATGGAGCGCTCCATGTGTGTTGGTGAATACCGCCTCAGTGTCGCAACTTCGGGCTCTGGTATTTGAACGCCACGGACAGAAACGTGAATATTGCAAGTAAATGGAAAGTGACTGGAGGTCGTCACATTGTCTGTAGGAAAATTATCCAAAAGAAGGAGGGATTGTGCACAAGCACCCAGAGACCCAGAGACCCAGACTATTGAACTTGTTCAATCCCAATAACTTTTTTTTCTGAGGGATTGTGCGAAAGTACCCAGAGACCCAGACTATTTAACTTGTTCAATCCCAATAACTTTTAAATTTTATAAAAACTTGTCCCCAATAGTGATGCTGTGAAACCGAAAAAGTGGCTCTTTGTCGGTCTCAGTGCCGTTGGGACCCGTTAGGGCACACTTAGGTCCCATGACCAAAATTATAAAAGTTGCTGAAACTTCTCCACAATAAGTTAATGAGGATTTTTGTTGGCAAATATTACGCTTTACGTTTTTTATGTATTTGTTCAGGAGGAAGCTCTACTCGTCCCCCGAAGACGTGGCACCTACCTCGTTTCGCTTCGCTTATGTTGGAGGCTCAATTTGCTATCATGTATTTTATTTTATCCACTTATTTATGTTTGCAATTAAGTATTATGACATGACGTATTATATGATGGGATATACACTAATATTTCACTACTGAGCACTCTAGAGAAGAGATGTAGGTTACTTGTAGTTTAAATAGGTAGGAGATGGTCGGTGTTGGTCTCCAGCCGAATTCGAGTAACCACACTTCTAGAGTAGTGTGTGCTAGTCCAGCGCCGGTTTCCTGCCTCGCGCGACATGGGGTGTAGGCTGAGTGTTGATTAGACTAATGTTAAACAATAGTAAGAATAGCTATGTTTTCAGTAAAAGTCTAATTTAGATGCGGCTGTTCATCGTATGGAATGAGGGATACTGCAATATAGGCCCGCCAGACTTCGAAGCCTTTTTCTTCGTTGCAAGAGCCCAAGAGCTACTCTTCCGCATGACTAAGGTCTGTTATTTATTCATCTAATCGGACCAGTCGGCATCTGTGGCCCCTTCCATTAGAGAACTATATTTTGTGAACTCCCCCTTGTTTATGCGAAAACACATACTTCATATAAAAAACTGTCATATAGTTCGTGTCCAAATAATGACTTCTGCTTTGAGTTACTACTGGAGGTCAGAGTTTTGGATGTTCAGCTTGTTTAGATGTCTTATCCAATAGATTTCTATGCGATATATGCATGTATAGGTAAATTATACGTGGAAATGTTTATTGTAGTTTTTTTGTAAGCATATATAATAAGAGAGCAATGGCGAAAAGATGTAGTAGGTACAGATTCCATGACCATGTCGAAAGTCCTAATGATTTTGTTCACTTTCCCATTGTTCGAGTTTCTCCGCCAATATAGTGCAGGTACTTTCCAGCAGTGTATAAAGCGCTCAGGATAGAGGGACCTTCTGAAAACATAAGTTAAATAAACAGTCAAGTACAAATCCAAATGAAAACGAAATGGTAATATACAATTCTAGCTTAAATAATGAAATCTTCTACATTGTGTCCAGAATTCGACAACTTTTGAAAAGTAGAACACACCATTTTGGAGGAAAGTTCGAAACGGCTCTGGAACTGTGGAGAGAAACTCAGTCCCCGTACGTCTGTAGTCCATATTTTCAGATGCCTAAATGAAAAAAAAAACTATCAGAACATGAAGCCCGTTATTTTGCTAAGAAAGTCAACGCACTCGTGAAATTTCATTTAAAAAATACGAGAGCACTTTTTGAGCTCGTTCAATAAGTAACCTTCACTCAGTGTTGCAAACAAATTTTCATAAAAACAAATAATGGTGCACACACACTAACCAAATCTATGCAGCAGCAGATGGGATTCCTCATTGGCGACAAACGGGATGGGATCTTACGTCGAGAAGATGCATCGAAGCCTCATCGTCCAACGAAGTCAATGAAAGCAAAGAATAGCAGAACAACAACGGCAAAGTACTCTCGCTCTCTATCCTACTTCTAACTAAACCCAAAACATAATAACTAAATCTCAGATGGATCTCGACGGTCAACGTTCACCCTCAAACAATGCCAACACCTGAAGCTGCTCCAATGCCAATTCCCCGAGAAGACGCGGTTCTCGGAGTTGAACAAGGGAGCACCCCAAGTCTCAACATATTTCTAAGCTCAAACAAATACAAAGTTCACCCTCAAACAATGCCAAAACCTGAAGCTGCTCCAATGCCAATTCCCCGAGAAGACGCGGTTCTCGGAGTTGAACAAGGGAGCACCCCAAGTCTCAACATATTTCTAAGCTCAAACAAATACAAAGTTCACCCTCAAAAAATGCAATGCCAAAACCTGAAGCTGCTCCAATGCCAATTCCCCGAGAAGACGCGGTTCTCGGAGTTGAACAAGGGAGCACCCCAAGTCTCAACATATTTCTAAGCTCAGACAAATACAAAGTTCACCCTTCACTCAGTGTTGCAAACAAATTTTCATAAAATCAAATAATGGTGCACACTAACCAAATCTATGCAGCAGCAGATGGGATTCCTCATTGGCGACAAACGGGATGGGATCTTACGTCGAGAAGATGCATCGAAGCCTCATCGTCCAACGAAGTCAATGAAAGCAAAGAATAGCAGAACAAAAACGGCAAAGTACTCTCGCTCTCTATCCTACTTCTAACTAAACCCAAAACATAATAACTAAATCTCAGATGATGGATCTCGACGGTCAACGTTCACCCTCAAACAATGCCAACACCTGAAGCTGCTCCAATGCCAATTCCCCGAGAAGACGCGGTTCTCGGAGTTGAACAAGGGAGCACCCCAAGTCTCAACATATTTCTAAGCTCAAACAAATACAAAAGTTCACCCTCAAACAATGCCAAAACCTGAAGCTGCTCCAATGCCAATTCCCCGAGAAGACGCGGTTCTCGGAGTTGAACAAGGGAGCACCCCAAGTCTCAACATATTTCTAAGCTCAAACAAATACAAAGTTCACCCTCAAACAATGCCAAAACCTGAAGCTGCTCCAATGCCAATTCCCCGAGAAAGACGCGGTTCTCGGAGTTGAACAAGGGAGCACCCCAAGTCTCAACATATTTCTAAGCTCAGACAAATACAAAGTTCACCCCTTCACTCAGTGTTGCAAACAAATTTTCATAAAATCAAATAATGGTGCACACTAACCAAATCTATGCAGCAGCAGATGGGATTCCTCATTGGCGACAAACGGGATGGGATCTTACGTCGAGAAGATGCATCGAAGCCTCATCGTCCAACGAAGTCAATGAAAGCAAAGAATAGCAGAACAACAACGGCAAAGTACTCTCGCTCTCTGTCCTACTTCTAACTAAACCCAAAACATAATAACTAAATCTCAGATGGATCTCGACGGTCAACGTTCACCCTCAAACAATGCCAAAACCTGAAGCTGCTCCAATGCCAATTCCCCGAGAAGACGCGGTTCTCGGAGTTGAACAAGGGAGCACCCCAAGTCTCAACATATTTCTAAGCTCAAACAAATACAAAGTTCACCCTCAAACAATGCCAAAACCTGAAGCTGCTCCAATGCCAATTCCCCGAGAAGACGCGGTTCTCGGAGTTGAACAAGGGAGCACCCCAAGTCTCAACATATTTCTAAGCTCAAACAAATACAAAGTTCACCCTCAAACAATGCCAAAACCTGAAGCTGCTCCAATGCCAATTCCCCGAGAAGACGCGGTTCTCGGAGTTGAACAAGGGAGCACCCCAAGTCTCAACATATTTCTAAGCTCAAACAAATACAAAGTTCACCCTCAAACAATGCCAAAACCTGAAGCTGCTCCAATGCCAATTCCCCGAGAAGACGCGGTTCTCGGAGTTGAACAAGGGAGCACCCCAAGTCTCAACATATTTCTAAGCTCAGACAAATACAAAATTCACCCCTCACTCAGTGTTGCAAACAAATTTCATAAATAAAATCAAATAATGGTGCACACTAACCAAATCTATGCAGCAGCAGCAGATGGGATTCCTCATTGGCGACAAACGGGATGGGATCTTACGTCGAGAAGATGCATCGAAGCCTCATCGTCCAACGAAGTCAATGAAAGCAAAGAATAGCAGAACAACAACGGCAAAGTACTCTCGCTCTCTGTCCTACTTCTAACTAAACCCAAAACATAATAACTAAATCTCAGATGGATCTCGACGGTCAACGTTCACCCTCAAACAATGCCAACACCTGAAGCTGCTCCAATGCCAATTCCCCGAGAAGACGCGGTTCTCTCGGAGTTGAACAAGGGAGCACCCCAAGTCTCAACATATTTCTAAGCTCAAACAAATACAAAGTTCACCCTCAAACAATGCCAAAACCTGAAGCTGCTCCAATGCCAATTCCCCGAGAAGACGCGGTTCTCGGAGTTGAACAAGGGAGCACCCCAAGTCTCAACATATTTCTAAGCTCAGACAAATACAAAGTTCACCCCTCACTCAGTGTTGCAAACAAATTTTCATAAAATCAAATAATGGTGCACACTAACCAAATCTATGCAGCAGCAGATGGGATTCCTCATTGGCGACAAACGGGATGGGATCTTACGTCGAGAAGATGCATCGAAGCCTCATCGTCCAACGAAGTCAATGAAAGCAAAGAATAGCAGAACAACAACGGCAAAGTACTCTCGCTCTCTGTCCTACTTCTAACTAAACCCAAAACATAATAACTAAATCTCAGATGGATCTCGACGGTCAACGTTCACCCTCAAACAATGCCAACACCTGAAGCTGCTCCAATGCCAATTCCCCGAGAAGACGCGGTTCTCGGAGTTGAACAAGGGAGCACCCCAAGTCTCAACATATTTCTAAGCTCAAACAATACAAAGTTCACCCTCAAACATGCCAAACCTGAAGCTGCTCCAATGCCAATTCCCGAGAAGACG